>JAPMUY010002725.1:0-232037 GCA_026901105.3 Galaxias olidus | reverse complement strand
CCATAGGGTTTAGCTCTAGTTTGAACTTTTGAACCCTCTCAGGTGCATGGATGTTGGACACCACATTGGAAAGCAAATAGTATTTACAGTAAATTGAGACAGTAAAACAGTTTGCAAGAGGATATGTTGCTTTAGATTGAGCATTGTCCATGGACAAAATCAAACATGGTCAATTATCCCATCTAAATAGCAAATGGAGACAATTCATTGACTATTATCAATCCAAGAGTAGAAAACTGTTTTTAGATTATCGCAAGCTTAGGTGAAATTCCTGGGAGCGTTATGACCTGGCCTGGGGGGTAGTGTTTGTCAGTACAAATCCAGACTTGACTTCATAAGACTACATAAGTCATGGGGTCCCATTTGTGTTCTGTTTGATCAGGGGACAAGGGTCAGTTGCAAAACAACGTTTGAAAAATAACTCATAGCACTATTCACACTGCCGCAATAAAGTCAGCACCATTCGTTTGGCCCAACAGTATATAATATTCTACTGTACCTCCAAACATGTTTTGTTTTCCATTGTAACAATGAGAAATGGGATTCAGTGGTTAATTAGTCTCTGACTTCACAGAGGTCTAACAACTTAGGGCCTGGGCTTACCCTGAGTATTGGCACCCACAATTGATTGCCAGGAATATGTTCTGGGATGGACGGTGGCCAACGAATGCTGTGAGGTCATCCGTTTAGGTAAAACCCTAGATCGTAATGGGTCCCAGCTCAAAAACCCACTTTTAAGTCATTAATCAAATCCCTCTCCTATAGCCTCAGAATGGCAGAGATTAATTGTAAATCTTGGATTCCTCAACATTTCTCTGTTTCTCCGTTTTTAATTGCCTGGTACAGAGATTTACTGTAGTTTGGCCCTGCATTGTAAACAGCAGTAGCACCTGCTGGGCTGACTCTCGGGTGCACTAGCGAGGTTGGGTAATAGTGTTGATTACCTGTCACTCATTAGGTTGCTTTCACTGCTGCCGCTAAGCCCTCATCAGGAGGTTTTTGGCTAAGCGGCTGAGTGGGAGCCCTGATCCCATTCATCTTTTAAGTTCACTGGACCTATCTGGGTTGCTATGGGTCAGTGCATCCTTATGCACGCTGTGCGCTCGCCGAGAGGCCCCCCTTACCTCATTTCCTGTGACTACTGTACCAGACATGGGCGCATAACATTTTGAGAATTGTTACATAAAGTTTGGCCGTGTTTACCCACGAACCAAGGGAGAAACTCTTCGGTGGACTTCACAACTGGAAGGACGCCAGAGGCTAATGAAAAAAATAGAGGATCCCTTAGAAATTTGCCATCCTCCGTGTTTATTTCACGAGACACGTTTATGAGTCTGTGTGGAGAAATTAAGCCCAACTTGAAAGGTCTGGCTGGCAGGGCAGCGTTTAGCTCATTAACCTTTCTCCCTGGCACCTTGCTGTAGTTAACAGGGCCGGCCTCTTCCTCGCGACGCGTTCAGCTGGCTGCTAATCAGGCCAACAGACGAAAATTAAGCAATCCTTTAAACTTGGTCAGTGGTGCTTGGAGGCCGTAAAAATACTTCCCTTTGAGTGTCAACGCAGCCCGGTTGTGTTGTGGGTGTATTCAAGGGGAGAATACCATTATCTGTATGTAGTTAACCTGGCTGGTCTGTGGGCCAAAAGGCCAACAAGAACTCTTCAAAGGTTTCCTTTGTAGGGCCAATCCAAATTCATCCAGGTTTGGCTGCAGTATAAAATATAGAATTGTTAAATTATCCAATAGCAACGGTAGGAAGGATTTCTGTGTTTGGTGCAGCAGGATGTCAAAAATGTGCAAGAGCCCTGGTAGCTCCCTGTGAGGGAAACTAGGCTACGAAGGAAGACAACCTCCGGCTTTCAAATACACATTGGAAGAGATCATGCAAATTTCAGCACCCAAATGGAAAACTTGTAGAACCGTGAAACAGTGTTATACTCTAATGGGAGAAACTTCAATGTCACAAGGGCGGGTATTATGCCAACCTGTTGTCTGAACACATGGTCTTGTCTGGCTAGGCCAATGTTTAGTGACATACAGGTCCTCAGAGTTTACCGGGACACTTCCCTGTTTGCTCCAGTGCAAGTGGACACTGGTTTATGAGTGTGTACTGTGCATGCTGTAGACCAGTGTAGACGATCCCTCTGCCTCCCTGTCCGAGGACAGTCTGAGCAGGCACCATCCATCTCGTTTCTCATTGACAACCCAGAGGAGCTGTCATGGACCGCTGCTTCTTGTTCCCAGCAGGCAGGCAAACTTCAACGCACTCACTTAACAAAAAAAAACATGGATACTTTCATGATCATTCTTTGACCCAATGTAGTACAAGAGCCCTCTGCGAGACCCGGGGGACATGATGACTCTGAGCGCCCTTTCAATTCCAATAGATTATATTTTCTGCCCTGTAAGACACATGCCTAGCAACATGCATTGCCATGTGAATTGGGGCAGCCACAGTGTGACTTAAAACACATGGGATTTTGTAGAGCACATTGACCCAGCACCACTCCCTGGGGCCACATAACAAAGTGAAAAATGGAATCAGAAACCTGGTCCCTGCCCAAATGTAGTAATGAACCCCTCTGGGCTGGAAGTCCTAGCATAGGTAAGCTGATGTCATTTGTTACTGTGAAGTAATTGTGGCCAATCAAGCATCACCGTGCATGGAGTGAATCAGAAGAGTGACAGGTCAAGTGGACTGGAACTGGCTGCGAGTGGAGCACGCTTGTCAGATCAGAGTCTGTAGCCCGGCAAAGAAATCACGCTTTGGCACAGACAGCGCGCCAGGTGAGGCCTTCCAGTGGGTATGACTCATTCCACGTTGTCACGGCTCTGGGGCGCGTCATTTGTTTACCCGCCTCAGGAAGGGTCATTAATTACCCAGGAAATTTCGAGTAGTCCCAGCAAACCATGTGGTGAAAATGGAGAGGGCACATACAGTGTGCAGCCGTTCTCTTCCTAAGAAGCCAAAACAATTTTCACAGGGGAAGAAAATAATAAACCTCACCTCGCCACTAGGAAACACTGACGAGGAGATGAGTGTGCTTTCTTGATCTCGTTTGCCCACTGTCATTCTATGGACTGTGCCCTGCCTCAGATGAAAAGAGGTCACTGATTGATTGCAGAGAAAATATTAGCTGGTATGTGATGTTGAGTGAGTTGTACCAGCTTCGTGTGTAGAGGTTTGTGTGTGAGTGTGTGTGTGTGTGTGTGTGTGTGTGTGTGTGTGGGTGCGCGTGAGTGCGTGTAACAAATTGTGTCTGTTCGGCTTCTCCATAGCACCAGCTTAACCCTGGGATTCCCCGCATTCCAGCCTAAAGTCAGGCATAAGTCTCACCGCTGGACCCTTTACGGAGATTGACATTATGTGCTACCATTAGGCACTACTGTGCAATTGACCTTTCACCCTCCACAAGCAACCTGTTGAAACAGCTTTAAAGTAGAGTCTAATCTTCATGGGAAAAGCCCCCCAATCTAGATTTAGGCTCTTAAGAGCAATCAACACCTAAAGGTGAAAGAGGGGAGCGTGGATCAGGGTCACAGAGACCTCTCCTCCTGGTCAATGACTAAATCACGAAAAGGACTGAGGTGGCTGGTGGTTCCTATCTAATCTGTGGCTGATTAAATGTCTGTTTTGTAATGTTTTGGGAGTGAGTGAAACTTTGAAGACAAACTACATCTGCCGATTCCCTAATCATCTTTTTGGGGATCAAATTAAGACGAAACATTGGAGTGCTCAGAAGATCAAATAAATGTGATGAAGGTGCTCTTTGGGAGGGAATATAAAAGTAAAAAGAAAGAAAGAAGGTCCAAGGCACTCTTCTGGCAAAGTCCTTTTGTTAAAAAGCCTTTATTGAGATGGCTTTTTCATAATGAAATTCTTACAAATATACACATATATGTATATATATAAATATATATATATATATATATATGAATGTTAAAAAACAGGACTAGATAACAGCCCACACGTAGTGGCACAAACAGCCTTCTTAATTCTAATCTGTGTTGATAACAATTTTACAATTTCTATTGTCAAGCATCTCCTCACACAACGGTATTTGTGTGAGATAAAAAGCATAGTGTACCAAGTTTATTGATTTTCTAACCAAATCCCAAAAATAGAGTTGTTAATGCTAAAATATTGCAGAGTCAAATAAAATGTGATGAGGGAATGTATTACTTTGTTATGTTTTCCTCGGACTTAGCTGAAAGTTTCGGACGGAGTTTGGTTACAACGTTGCAGCAGCAGCCAGAGCTCCGAAAGTCCGGACCTGATATAGACAACCTTATCAGGGTCTTGGAAAAGCAGGAAATGATTAGAGGAATGAGCAGGGCCCGGTGGGAGGTCTGTGTGCCCTGGTGTTAATGCCTATACACAGTGACCTCTCCCATGCCATGTGCCTCCAAAAGCTAAATATGAAAAGTGGCTTACAGATTGAGTAAATCAAAACATGCTTTCTTCACCCTCCCTTTCTTTCACAAGCTCCGAGTTAGGATAACATGCTGTGAATACAATCCGATGCAATGGCTACAACTCTTTTTCCTTTAACCCTATACATTAAATATGTGAAGAAAATAAATAAACCTAACAGTTTATGCGTTCCAATTCAGTGAAACTATAATGTTTGGCTATTACAGCAATCTGATGTAAAATATTTCCTCTTGAAGGCACCATACATTTCCTTAGACAGTTTAAGAGCTGTAATTGAAACCAGATAGCCGGTTCTAGGTGGAGATAAAGTAGCCCACGATGTGTGTAAGTCTGTGTCCTTTCCTCCTCCTTTGAACTAGGTGTAGTAACGCACATTTTGTGGATACATTTTGCTCTCAGTTTTTTTTTGGGGGGGGGGGGGGGGGAATTTGAATATTATATTCAACCTTAAGTGGCTGATTGTCAGAATATTCCCTGTGCCAATCAAGCTTTATACTTTAAGATGCGCTGTTAAAATAATATTTTTAACCCCATCTTAAAAATGTTTTGAATTTAAAGTGTTGTTTTTTCCTAAAAATACTTAGCAATATGTTCAAAAGTCTTTGTGAATAAATACATGAATGAGTGTGTGTGTGTGTGTGTGTGTGTGTGTGTGTTTGTGTGTGGTATAGCAGCGGGGCTTTTCCTTCTTGTCAATGGAAAACATTAGTGTCATGGCCCAACCCCCCAGCCCTTTCCCCCTTGTTTAATTCAGTCCATCAACACTTCCTCTTTCAGCCTGTTAGTGTCAGTGCGCATTTCCTTTCCAGCCTCAACCAGCCCGGCTCACCAGAAACCGCCCGGTTTTGGGTTTCCCTCAAATAGCAAAGGGTTTCAAAGTCAATAATGGCTTTTTTGATTTTTATTGACCTCAAACCCTACCTTTATTTTACTCACCCAAATACCACGTGTCACTGTCCATTCATGAATATTAAGGTAAGAGAAAGGACAATGCCGGGGGTTTGAATCTGCATAGCATCAGTCATCACACCTGCAACTTATTTTACCAGGGCTCCAAAAATGCTCTGCCCTTAGTGCCTTTGAATGGATGAGCTGTGTTTGACATTCACACAAAGGGAATGACTGTAAATACTCTGTGTTCTATAAAATGGTCAGTCTAAGGCCACAACCAGAAAACAGGAGAAAGGAAAAGTCAAAGGCAACAACGCCACGTCCTTTCTCTCCGGGGAGGAAAAGCAACAAAGTCAAATCTGTAGATAATCAACTGCCCAATGAAGGCCTGTGATCTTTCAAGGGAAATCTATGCACAAATAGTTTGCCTTGTGTCCTGTGTCATTGCCTTTTGATGTGAACAGGCAGCGATGATCTGCGATCTGGCCATGTACTAAGGAGCTCCCAGCAGGCACTTTTAATTACCAAAGGACTGATTCACGGTGGAAGCCCCCTCATCTGGTTCACATTTCCAATGCAGACCGACTGTAAAACAACACTACGGCTGCTGTCACTAAAACCAAGCCTCTAATGCACAAAAGGAGTCCAGAGCCCCTGATTATCATGCCGTCCAGGGCATATGAAACGAGGGGCCGCCCTGCTTTGACTTAAGAACCCCTCTTTAAGTATCATACTCCACATAAAACCAATGTCAAGTGTATGGAACCGTGTACAATCTCAGGCAAATCAGAGCCAGCTGCATCCATATATGAAAAGTTCATAATGGATGGCTGTTACAAACATGTGCTCTGCGTTCTACATGTCTTCAGAGTATTACAGTCAAGGTATTACAGTAAGAGGCTGCTGGGCCAGGGTTGACACAGTCAGCCAAACATACAGGGAGGCAGGCAGTTAGGCAGAGGGGCACCCTCTTCAGCTCTGGGAGTTTGGTTCCCTTGCCATGACTGTGAAGGGTTGGGTTCTATTGAAGGACAGCGAGCCGTTTCCATCAGGTGGACCAGGGAACATAGAACAACCTGTCCGTATCGTTTAAAGCTGTTACCATTACGAAGTGTTGCGGAGATCGTGTCTCTTTTTTTTTGTAAAATGTCTCTTTATTTGTAAATAATTGTTGGCTTGTGCCCTCGGCTGTTTCCTGAGACGTTTATGCTATAGGCACTATTGTAGAGGAAGAAAGTAAAGGGGGGCGGGGGAGTTAGAGCAAATCTGTTACCCTGCTAAGATACCTGTAAAGGTCTGGAGGACTCCAGCCTCAACCCTCATGTAACGGCTTCAGCTAACATACTGTGGAAGAACAAGGTAAGCCAAGATATCAGCCTCACTAGCTATTTTCAAGAGGGAACTGTTTGCCAACAGCACTGACCCATTGGGGAGACCCTTTGTCTGTGGATTAGAGCACCTAACCCTGACCCCCTTTCATCCAAAAAGGACCTCCTTTGTTTTACCCACTCAACTGTTCAGTCTCTCGTCTTCACCATGGTATCAATTAGATCTAGCTGCCTTTTGATTGTCTTGGCAAGAACACTTCCATTAAAACCACAGACAGCTTGGAGAAGATCTGAGAGGTCAAGATGAAGGATGGCACTTTTGCTGGGGAATTGACAATCAAGACAGGTATTAAAATATTAAACATAATGTGTCTGTAAAATGAATTGAGTGCAAAAGAAATGTAGATGAATAGTATTTCATGACATTTCTATTATAAAAACAGATACATCTAAGCCAAAACAATATCTATTGACAAATATGTATAATACACAATTTCCATTATTCTTATGGAACGGATAATTATTTCCATAGAATAAAATGTATGGGATAATCCCACTGCAAATCTGCCACAATAAAACAGAAGAAGTAGACCTCCAGATGTCCCTATAGAGACCAGGCATTCCAATCCTTTGTTCCCCAATAGCTCGCCAGGGCAGCTGCCTTAGAGCATCCTCCCCTTTTTATATCTTACCTTGTTGTATAGAGCCATGCGGGTGCTACAGAAAGCCATTTCATTCAGAGAATTTCTTGTGAGCGCCACCGCAACCATCACACACATTCCTTCCTTACCCTCCCTTTCTCCCTCCCCTTGATGGCCAGCCTTTTCTTTATGGGATGTGTACCTTGTAGAAAGCACACAGCCCACCGAGAGAATAGGCCACTTGACCTTTCACCTCTGTGAAAAAGGCATGCTTAATCTGATGTTAGGATCCTCTGCTGCTATTGTCTGTGGTACAAGGGTTTGAATTTAGATGTAGACTAGGGGTCAATTCCTGCATCTGCCCACCAATTTGTTTGTCCCTCTCTGTCCCCCTTACAGACACACATATCCAGCCCACCCATGCTATATGGGACTCTGCCCCAGAATGAGTTGTCTACTGACCCAATGTTCACCCCACAAACTGTCATTCAAGCTACTCATCTCTTCCTGTTAATGGTAGGCAAGTGAACATTAATACAAGTCAAGTTTCCAACCACGATCTCTCTGTCTCTTTCTCTCTCATTAAAATCAATATTTTATTCCCATGAACTAGCACAGATTATTGTAAATTCACCTGAATTGTGTCAAACAAGGATTGATTGAACTATGGTAGTATTCTATCACTATACTAACAACGTAACACAAACTTAGGATAAAAATAAAAATATGAGGCCAAAGCCAAGTCAGCTACAGTACATAGATGATACACTTAAAATGTCATAATAGGCGATTACTGTATGACAAAAAATAATAAGATTTGAAAATGATGCATATATAGATGAGGTGATATTTTAATTTGCATATTACATGTCTTAGATATACAGAATGCTTTTATGATTTGGTTTAATACTATAGATGATTATATTATATATATTATATTATTATATTATATAATTAAATACTAATACTTTCAAAAAAGATTAATCCATGTCAACAGTCAAAGATGTATTATTTAGTTATGTCTGATTTGGTCTAGGACTAGTTATATATTTCATACTGAAACAAAACATATGTTTAACAACACAGGGATTTAGTTTTTACGCATTGGGAGCCCATGGAATATATACTGTAGGTCTAAGAGTGAGGTATGAGAACTCAAAAGCCTCAAAAATAGATAACCTTATAGATGTATAAATATAATATAATCTTTGCTTTATATATACAACTGTCATTGACATGTCTCAAACATTCTATTTAGTTTCAGCTAGTAAATGCATCAAAATGTGTGTGAAATATGAATGCTTTGAATGTCTGACACTGAAAATGTATCCACTGTAGTTGTTTCTGTAAAGATTATATTAAAGAATTGGTGCAGCCCTGAAATTAGATTAAGATCAGACATCAACCTCTGTCAAAAGCCAACCTCACCATAAGCATGTAATAACTTATCCATAGAACATAAATTATTTTCAGATCAATTATTTACATAATGGTAAATATGAACAATCAGTGCTTTTACAGTTATTTCTTTCTTTCTTTTTTTTTGGAAAGGCTCAAGTTGAAATTATAACAGGAACGATATGGCTACTTCTTACTGCAGCATGTTGGTGACTGGCCTTCAAATAGTTGTGATGCAATTTCCCTGAAATTACAGAGCCTTCAGGTGGCTCATCGGGCTAAAAGCGCATATCACACAGGCTACTCCTTCACACAGTGGCCTGGTTCGAATCTGACTCCGGCCTTTCTGCTGCATGTCTGCCTCTCTCTCCCTCCCACATTTTCCTGTCTGCCTAGTGTCCTTTCAAATAAAGCAATAAAATTGCCTCTCAAAAAAATATATTTAGAAACATAAATTACACAGCCTTCTCAGATTCTTCACACAAACCTTACATCCTAGGGAATGTTAAGTTACCAAAATGTTTAACCATTGTGAAGTATAAAGGAAGTAAAAAAAACATGGCTTAGTTGTTTTAAATGTTGGATGTCAATTACACTGCAACACCAAATAATCAAAATGACTGAATACACCGAGCAACATTTGCGATCTTCAAGTAAAGTGTCCTCGACTCCTGACAATATTCACTCAAAATACAGGAGGGTAAAGTAAAAGACTATTACCTACATCCACATGATTCAACCACCATGTCTTCATACTGTTTGTATACCACATTGTTCCCTGAATCTATGTAGAGGATGCTGATGGGGCTGAGTTTGGAGGGGGCACAGCAGCTGGGGGGCATGTTGTTGGGGTTCATAGAGTTCATCAGGGTCTGTATGATGGCATGGTTGGTGGGCTCCAGGTGAGACCTCAGTGGGAAGTCACAGAGCCCCTCACAGTGGTACGCCTCGTAATCCAGGGGCGCAATGATCCAGTCATCCCAACCTAACTCTCGGAAATTCACATGCAGAGGCTTCTTGCTGCATCTCGACTTGGACTTCTTGCCATGCCTCTTTCCATGGCGGTTCTTTGGAAGCGCGGTCCTCCTTCTCCGGCTTGCTTTGGACGGGGCACCCCTCTTTTTGGTCTTTCTCTCCATGCCCTTAAGGAACTTTCCCTCTCTTCTCTCGCTGAAAAGGGTCTGTCTCTTTTTGGACCGGGTAAAAACAACCAGAATGGCCTTCTTCTGCTGAGGCCGCCCGCTCCTGTGGAAGCCCAGATGGTGAAGGTCCAGCTCCCTCTCAGGATTGTCCAGCATTGCCTTGAGCTCCAGACAGAACTGGGTCCCCTGGTTCAGATCCTGCCAGTCTTTGAACATTTCCCACACATCCAACACCTCCCACCGGGGCCTGTGGGAATCCTGAAGATCCAATGTTCTGAAGTCCAGCAGCTGCTTGGTGCGGCAGGAGAGGAACTGGATGTCCAAAAGCTCTGTTTCCGATATCCTGAAATTCCCAGACACTTTGGTGTATATCCTGAGCTCAGCCCCCAGTATTTCAGCTCTGTCTGAGAGTGTTGAGACGTCAAACAGATACTGCTGTCTTCGTAAAGGCGAGAGTGGGAGGTTGTCTGTGAAAGGCATTAGATAGGTCATTCTACAAAAATACAGTAGTTCACCTTTTAGTCATATAAATGTTTTCATCTAGCCACACAGTTGTATATCGTAATATCATTAAAAATACAAATTTAATCAAAAATATGATGACACAAATAGGTTTATTTTATTTTCGTGTAATAAATGCTTACAACAGGTTTAACGTGCATATCATACCTTGTCCAATGTCCACAAAACTAGCAATAGTGTTTGCAGCCTTTGATGATCGAAAAAAACTTGCATTAAGGCCCAATTTTTCTGCAGTAGAAAAAGTTTTGTAAATAGAGAGCATGTAGTCGTGCGGCTCAATTGCATCTTTAGGACCCCCCTTGTTCTGTCTTTCAATTAAAGTTGGCGTATTATGATGCTTGAAATATCGTGATGCCGTTGGTCCATCAAACAGCTTGGACACCTTGCTGCTTTTGGGAGCAGACGGGAGAAAAATAGCAAGTGCGTGAAAAAATGTCAGTTCCCATAGAAATACAAGAGTTGCATATATGTAAGTTAAACGATAGAAGTCCATTCTCTCACCAAGAAAAAAGCTCCGAGTAAATCACAACTTGGCGAATAACGAACCATACAGAAACCGGACGGGTCGCATCCACCTGCAACAAGTGCTGTGCACTGTGCGCTGCACACGGAACCGTTGGCTGAAATTATACGGAGGCCAGAACACGCCCACATACACTTTTATATGCTCCCAAATAGTGAACGTACAATGCAGTTGTAAAAGTCAATTTTTTAAGCAATTCTTTTATGTTTTGTTTGAGACAGATGCGCTGAGTCGAACGCCCGCCTGGGCAATTGCAATTCACGGTAGTCTTACATTCACATGTCGAAAGAAATAATTCAGGTTTATTAAATTGTTAATAAGTCCCATATTGTTTAATGCATAGACAACGTTCCACACCAGGTATTGGCTACTACAATAAAACATATTTTCTCTCGGATTGACATTCCACGAGATATAATTTTAATAGGCAGCCCATTCACACACTTAACCCTCCTGCCTCTTCAAATTTACTCCTGTATCTTAACATCATTTGGGGTCAATGTAGAACATGATTGCAGTTAGAATTGTTAACCAAGTTTATTTTTCAGATACTTCTGATCTCTTTGTGGACTACATAAATCTCCCTTTAAATAGAACAATTTTAGATTTACCCAATTGTCCCCAATTAAATTAGGAAAAGTAATTAAATACGAAGATAGAAGAAAAAAAAGTAAATAATTTTGGGCCGTTAAACATCGAACCCCAAGATAATGGGAGGGTTAAGTAGGCCAAGTGACGGAGTCTTCTGCCCTCTAGTGAATCAAGAAGATATGCTGATAGAATACTAACGACATGAAGCACTTTCAGTATCGCTGCTTTCAGCACCTTGGATAGCGTCCCACACCTCGCTATCCAAAATATTTGAAAAGATATCCAAATTTAATAAATCATATTTTGACAACAAATAAAAAAGGAAGTTTTATTCAAGCAAGCAGATTTAAACTTTTAAACACATCATACGGAAAATTCCAGTTAAAGTAAGATATGCTGCTGACATACTATCAATGTTGAAACACTGAACATTTTAAGCATGACATGCACAGTACACATGTATTATCAATTATTGCAATATCTGGTATAATGTAATTTTTCCAACCAAGATTATTTATCAAAGATATACAAAGAAAACAGAAATGGAAACAAAAAATATAAAAATCGTAATTGCCACCACCATGTCCACTTTTCTGTTCAATAACCCACCCATTTGTGGCAATATCAACAACCAAACAACTTAAGGAGTTCTGCGGATCTGCGGCAATGATATGCGCCAGACCATGAAAGCTATATCAGATATAGCAGAAAGAAGTAGCCAGTGGCTGTGGCTGAAAAGGAAGGATCCTTTATGGGCACAAAAGTAAAGAACATCATGCTGAAAAAACCAAAAGTGCTTTAATCTCAGGACAAAGGCATAAAAGGTAAGTCCTTATAAAAGGTAAGTCTTTTTAGGAAAGAGTAGGGAAAGATTATCTTCTTTTCAGGTGGTAAGTATCCCTGCAGAGTTGGCAGAAAGTGCCTGCAGGCATAGGGAATAGGGATAGGTATAGGGTTATCTGCAGAGCGTCATATTAAGCCTGCAGTAACAGAGTAGGGAAAGATTATCTTCTTTTCAGGTGGTAAGTATCCCTGCAGAGTTGGCACTGAAAGCCTGCAGGAATAGGAATTAGGGATAGGTATAGGGATATCTCTCAGTTTAATAAACAATTTTTTTAGTTTTTTTAAATATCTGGCCTTGCCGAGAGCGGATATAGTGGCTCTGAGACGTCATTGCTCCCCGCTAAGCCTTCTGGAGGTGTCGTGGGCTCAAATTAACGAAACATCTGGGATGGATGGTGCCCACTTGAAAACCCCAATGACATATCTGCTCTCAACCCGAGTCCATTCTAAAATATTGTCTTTTGAAGTGCTCATCTTGGAATATGGTATAATGGATATTGTAACATCCTATCCTGTGTATATTGGAATTACCCCGCACCCCCATTGACCTCACACAACTGAAAGAAGACGTCAACAGCTCTACTACCATAGTGCCACAAGGCTCAGTGCAAAGACAAGACTCAGCTTGCAGAGAGCACCTGAGGAAAGAGCACTACCAGAGCCAAAGATGCTGTTGTCCTCAGTGGTGTACACTGCCTTTGGGGTACTGGCATTGGGGTCAGCAGCCAGAGTGGTAGGGGTGGCTTTAACCGAGAAAGAGCGTGATTGGACGCCCCACTCCTTCAGGGTGAAGGACATGGTCAGGTTCTCACCTAGAGGAGAAGACAAAAATAGACATTATTACTTCAATATCAGAGAAACTCTAGAATCTGAAAGAGGCCACAGGTCAACTTGATCTTTTTGACAAAAAAGGCGAGCCATACCACTGGACATGATGGCAAGGTCAGTGTAATTGGCCCAACAACTGTCGAAGAGGAGGGTGATGTTGCCCGTCAGTCCAGCCACAGCTATCTGACTTGAGTCTTTGAGTTCAGCTATGACTGTAAGAGATGTTACTCCCACAGACACACAGTTACCCTGCGGACACAGAAGATCAACATATACCAGAATGAACAATGAGACTGTATATGAGACAATGTTTCCCTTAGACACACAGAAAAAAATACAGTATGTCCAATCCAAACCTTAACCATATGCAGGGTAATTTTAAAACTGACCCATACGTAAGTGGCTTGGTATTTTAAGGTTCAGTCCAAATTGTCAGGAGGTCCTGTGCTTTGTACTCCTGTAATATTAACATGCAGTGTTAATTTTGACAAGCATTTTTTATTTCGTTTTCGTCTTCGTCCTTACGAAAATTTTAGTTGTGTTAAAGTCAAATTTTCGTAATTTAATTTTGTTTCGTTTTAGTCAAGATTTAGTCAGTGGCAGTCAAATTTTTGTCAATGTTTTAGTCCCGACTCCTTAGGGGAATTAACATAAATGGCTCTGGTTTATATGCACACTTCTACACATGCAACCACTTGAACAGTAGGCTACACGCGGCGCCCTACGCAAGAGGTCAGTGGCTGATTATAACCGTAATCCTGATGTTAAACCTAACTATCTCATGCAATCTGGCTTAAAGGTGCAGTATGTAGTTCTAGAGAATTGGGGAAAAAATGGCACGAATTTGAATTACAACACTCAAAAAGGCCAACCTCCTGAGTCACCTTTGGTCCCACCCATCCTACACAAGCCCGTGAGCGCTCTGACTTGATTTCATGAGCATGAGCAAGGCAATGCATAAAGCTATGTCTGATTCCTAGGTAAGAAACAAAAGAATCCTGAACGTCTGATCGTAAACGCTCTAAAACTGAGTGGTTCACACTAAAGCAATGAGCACAGACCCAAATGACCATTTCCATAGTAACGACATACAGTTAGCTAATGTTAACAAAAACTATTTCATAATTGTATTCCCCTATTAGTATGAGCTAGTGCATGACAATCGTTTCTATTTAGCTGTGATTGGCACCATAGCTACTATACGTTGCAGAGTATATCCAACATATGCATGTAAACGAATAATGCCTTTTTGACATAAATCTGGCACGATACTTCCTAACGTTCTAAAACTGCGCTTGGTGATTTGACAAGCCAAGTCTTTTGCGACGACATTCAACGAATTCAGCTCAGCCGCCTTGTAACTGCTAGTTCAAATCGCTGACTACTTTTGTCTGCCACGCGAATTGTAACAAGCTTGTTTGGAGGGTGGCGCTGTAAGCATGACCTAGGAGTGTGCTCGCGAGGTGATTGACAGGCAGGTAGCCATTACTCCTTGCAAAAACTCTCCTGATTG
Source organism: Galaxias olidus (assembly GCA_026901105.3). NCBI lineage: Eukaryota > Metazoa > Chordata > Actinopteri > Galaxiiformes > Galaxiidae > Galaxias > Galaxias olidus. The sequence goes on along the minus strand of JAPMUY010002725.1, from coordinate 217,384 downwards.
GTTGGGGATAGGCGGGTGTCCCTAGATTTTTTAAAAGCTGAATACAGAGTCAAGGGCGCTCATATATAGCGCACCTCCTCTCTGAGCATTTGGTTTAATGATATCCTCCAGGAGGTATGTAATAAACGTAAAAAAACATAAAAAATGTAATTTATTGCTAGAAATTCAAACTTACATACTGCACCTTTAACTGAATGATGAATTCAGCACTGCTCTGAGGTGTCACTGCATTCAAAGCGAAAGCAGGCACTATGACACGTAACATTAAGTTTTCCTAATATTATCAAATAAATCATAATTTATATTTACCGTTACCTTGGAGGACAGGGTTTTAGCTAGATTTGGAGCTCTCACAAGGTTACGTTAGCTTGTTCAAATTATACTGTTGGGCTGGCTGTTGCTCCAAGTTGTGCGGACATACAGACTCAGAGCAGGGGAAAATAATCATCAAATGAGAAAGATGCATGAAGGCAGGGAGAATTTGTTATGCAATGAAATTAATGGTTATAAAAGAAGACAAATGCCTTGAGACGGCAACTTTGATCTGGGTTGTCCGCCTGAACAAAGCCAGCTATTTCGTCTCGTCTTAATTCGTCAGGGCATAATGAACTAAGATTTTGTCTTAATTTTTGTCGTCAATATTTCTTTCATTTACGTTGTTATTACAATTTAGTCATGACAAATTTGTTAACTGATACCTTTAGTCCAAAATAACGTTGACAAAATTAACACTGTTAACATGTCATCTCAAATAGCTGTTAGCCCAAAATGTCTGACCCATCACAGCCTTATTAATGAAATTCCTGTGGAAACTGTCACAAGGCTGACCTTTCTTCTACTGAGATCCGTGAGGTGTGACTATACTATATTTAACCAACGTATGGTGTGGATGTGTTCTGTGGTCACCTGCTCATCGACTGCCTTGAGGATCGGCTGCTGACTGAGGGGGCCCTCATACTCTCCAGCCAAGGGGGGGACCACAAGAAGCAGTCTGGATACTCTGGACACAAAGCTGACTGTGGGCTTCTCTCTGGTCACCTCTGCCGTGGCCACCTGAGGAGGGGGTGGAGGTGAATAAACCCAACATGATACATAAACAACCACCAGAGATAGCACCACATGCCATTGGGCATCTATGACAATGTCAATATAAGAATGTTAAATATTATATTCCTATCAAATATAATATTAGACCAGCGTTGTGGTATTCTCTCTTTGCACTCCTATAGTGTTGGTGGTCTGACCTGATTCCAGGTGGGATCAGAGGAGGAAGGAGGAGGAGCGATGACCCCCATTGAGGATACGTTTAAGCCGATAGACCGACTCAGGTTTCCTGACACGGCTGCCTGACCCAGTTCATTGGCAATGTTCTTCAGTACCGTGAAGGCCTCCACATCTGGGGAGACAGATTTCACAGTGTTATTGTAAGAGCCCTCAATCGTTGACTGAATTTAGTTGTGTCTTCATCAAAGCGTTGTAAATGTGATGTCAACGCCCTGCTCACCATTGGTGGTGTCGTCTGTCTGCTGGACTGGAGGCTTCTGGATCTGTACCTCCACTGACAGACCTGTGGCCCTCTTCCGACGACGCGACCCACCGTCCTCGCGGACTATCTTAGTGATACGGATCATATTGGGCGGAACCTTGAGGAACAGCGCGAGGTTCTGCACCAGCCCATCGCCGTAGAACTCGTCCACGGTTATGGCAGGAAGCTGGAAGGAGATAAAGAGCAGCGGCGAGGTGCGGATTTCCACCGGAGTGGAGCCACGAACGAGGACGTACAGCATCTTGTAGTCGCCATCCAAATAGCTGGAGCCGGAAATGGTCGAGTTGAGCTCGGGGACATACTGGCCTAGATTGAACATTGATCAGAAAATAAACTGAGCATCACAGATAATAGAGTTGAAGAAAGTGTAGTCCCTAAAAACAAATGACCCACGTCCACGTCTTTATGTCGTTTTAACTGGCAGTTTGTCATTAGAAGAAGCTCATACCTGGGAAGGATGGCTCTTTCAGTGTATAGTCCGATTTATCTTTGTTCCATTGGGCGTTGGTCGGAGCGACCAACTTGTTGTCAACATACACATTCAACCGTTGAGGATTCGCGTAGAAGACAGCAACTCTAACAGCCTGCAAACGTCAACAAGCTTAACAAAGCCCAAAAATGGAGGTAAACCACTAAAGTAAATAGACAACCTGTATGATTTGTGTGAGGGGGCCGGTGGGGGGTGTGAGAGAGCCTTCCTTTCAGGCTGCAAGCTGACCTCAGACAACTCGGCGTTGAGCACCATCAGTCGTAGTTTCTGGGGGGTGGTGCTGCTGAAGAACACGTCGTAGGCCTTGTCAGTGGCCACAACGCTGTGGAACAGAGACACCCGCTTCTGACAGGTGTAGCCAGCGCACCAGCCATGGTCCTGAGGGCCTGGCAGCAAACGGGAGTGTTTAAGAAAAGAAGGGCATTTTAGTTGGCCATTTGAAGACTCCACTGACAGTATACTGATGTCCAAAATGAGCATGTTTAACGTATAGTGTGGGGTGAACAATAATTATTAGAACAATAAGTCCAACCGTTGATAAGGTCAACATAACCGTCTCCAAGTACAGCCACTGGGGACAGTCGTCTTGTCTCGGTGTCGCTGTCTAAGCTCTCGATGGCCAGCAGGCGGTAGTTAAGACTAAAACACTTGTAGCTCTGCCAGGTGGGCATGTAGGTGCAGCTGGAGTCTCTGATTATACCTGAACATATAAATGTAAATATACAACATGCCAATAAACCTCCAATTGGTCAAAGTGTCTTTGAGAGTGAAGTCAATTCAAATCATCCTATTGTGACTGTATTGTCGATGAAGTTGTTTTACATCTGAAAATATTGCTATGGTTAAGTAAGGTATGGAAATAAAGAGTGGCCTGCACAGCGTGTACCCTTTTTAGGGGCAATCTTGTCCACAGGGATGCGGCTTCCGTTGAGGTAGGTGAGCATGATTTTAGGGATACGGAAGTCTCCCAGTCCTCTGCGGGGATCTCCGCCCCACTCATACTCAGACTGGGGCACCACAGCACCCACGGCACCCAGGAAGGATCCGTCCAAGTCCCTAAGCAAGCTCTTCTTTTTAGCATCACAGTCCATGTCGACGCAGTCAGATGGGTTTACCTTCCTGGAAACCATTTTATGGAATTATATACAAGACAATAGCTTTAACTTAGAAAGTTGGACTGGAAGCTTGTAAACCATGTGACGTGTGTAGAAGGCATACTTGACATCCGGCCTGTGGATGAAGACCTTAGCCCCCTCTACGCTGTCCACAAGCGTAAGCCCTTTGACTTGCACTGGGTGCTGCAGGTCTTCGTTCTCGGGGTTGGTCATGAACATATAGTTGGTCTGAGATGTGCAGACGTTCCTGAACCCTACAAATGTGGTGTCTGGAAGCAAAATAATACACAAGGAAACGGAATCGGAACCGAGGCATGGCCCTATTTTGCATGCTTAACCAACGTAACGTTGCCTTAGCCTCAAGTTGACTTGAGCAGCCAACCACGTTATGTTAGGTCAACCTTTACAGACACCAGGGATCTCTTTTATAAAACAATGCGTAGAATCCATACCAAAAGTGTACGTGCGTACAAAAGGCGAAAATGCCGTACGCATAAAAAAAATTCTGATTTATTAAAATAGTGCGCACGCAAGTCTTACGCCGATTTCCCTTTATAAATCACAATCAATTCTAAAGTTGGCGGACATGAACGCGTGTCCTGTCCCATCCTTTTAACGCCCATAGTTGCCTATAAATAGTCAGTGAAATGCCCGTAGTTAATGTTAATTTATACTGGCTGCCCAACTGCATGACACCTTCAGCGTGGTCACTTCCCTGATTGACAGTTCTAGACGAGGAGCATGTGATAACAATGAAACCATGCGCTCATCTGACCGAGTCGGACGGAGGCATCGAAACCGGTATCAGTTTAACCGTAGTATACTGCTCGACCTAATTATTTATGAGAATACATTTCAGAACAAGTAGAACAATATGCAAGTAGGCTATTACAGATCCTATTAAATATGCTTCCCGATTAAACTGTTTAATCTGGATTATGTTACAAAAACAAATTACATAATCATAACATAATAGCAACACATCTCCGTTTATATTTATTATCCTACATCTTTTTTTGTGTGCACTCCATTCAACTGTGTATATAATAGCCTATGTGAGAGCTAATACTATTTCGATTAATTGTACACACTGGTCTCAATTTCAAAGCAACGCTTGTAAATGAGACCCTAGGATACTTACTGGTAACAAGCATTTGCCCGCTGATAGCATTATAGCTCATCAGGCCAGCGTGGGGCTTCTCTGGGGCTTTGTTTTGGGCTGATTCAAAGGTGGGCCAACAGATCCCGGACCTTCCACCTAAAAATACATGACTATTTTTATAGAGATATTATAGACACTTGTAATATGCTCTGTAGCTGTTACTACTTAGTGGCAACATTCATATATAAAGCCAACGGGGGACACCGCTAACACCGGTTCCATGGCTTGATGGCGTCGGTGAAGGTTTAAGGAGTTTGTACCTTGTGGTGGTCGAGGAGCCCGATGACTTTCACTATTTTTGATGTTGTAATCACCCATGGGCACGCTGTTTGAGCAGTTAAAGTACGGGCTGCTTCCTACAATCAGTGCATTCTAGAAGGACGAGGGCAAGACACACTGAGAAACCCCCCTTAAATACATTAAAATTAGGTGCTGTAAGAGAGAAACTACTCAGCAGAAAAGGGAGTGAATCCGACTTCTCACCTTGACCTGCACGTTCTTATCAGAGAACTGGTGGGACAGAGACGGAGGAGAGAAAATGATCGGCAGGATGCCCATCCCGTTGTCCACTAGAGTCACATTGGCCACCATCACGCTCATTACAGTCTGAGGTTGGAGAGACATGACGGATAAACACGTAGAAACCAAAAAAGTAAGAATAGAAATTTTGCGCAGATTGTATTCCTTGAGTTCTATCAGTGGAAGGTGTGTCTTCCCGTTGTACCTGGAAGTAGATGCCAAAGTCGTAGCTCCTCCACACGGTGAAGCCCTGGATGAGGGAGCAGCCAGGCAGACCGTCCATATTCATGTAGATTCCGTAGAGGCCTCCGTGAGCCTCGTTGTTGCGCCACATCTCGTTTTCATTCAGGTCGCCTGCACCAACAAACAAGAACATTATGTGATTCAGCTGGCCCATTCCTCGTTTTGTTTTAGGCCCACAGAGTTTTGTGAACTTCAATGTAATATGTTTGTATATGTTTTAATATGTGTACATAATGTCCATTATTTACACAATACCTGGGCATGGTTCACCATTAAGGCGGTATCCAACACGCTCATACCCTGCTACAATGTTGTCCTGCAACACCACGTTTGTTCCTTCATTCACCTAGAATTACACAAATACTCTTAATGCAAAGACTGTTTGGCGTTGCTGTGGCACCTAAACTGGATTTCTTCTCTTGGTAATGCCTGGTAATTTGGTAATTTCCTTTATGAATCCAGACCTCAATAGCAGCATTCCAGAGGAAATTGAAAGCTTCCATTCTGTCTTGGTAGGAGCCTGGCCACAAACTCAGGGTCACCAAGTTCCTCCGCACAGTGATCTTGTTGCCCCATATTCTGATACCTATGGACGGTGACACAAAATAAGTCCTGCACTCTTTTCTGGTAGTATAATAAATATGAATGAACTGAGTTATTATTATTATTATTATTAGTAGTAGTAGTAGTAGTATGATACTGCTAACATTGTACAGTATGAAACACAAATATAACTCTACCCTCTCCGACTGTAAAGAAGATGACATTGTCGTCCACATTCATCCCCTCTGTTCCAAACACACCAATGGCGGGAGAGAAGCCGTTGTGGAAAGCACATCCCTGGATGTAGGACTCATTCTTTGGCACCTTGACCATATAGAACAGTTTGTACTTTGCACAGTTTTTATGTATATCTTTCTTGCACACAAGTATCTTGTATTTTTTTGCAGTACAAATAACTGGTCCTACCATTCCCAGGTTGAGGAAGGCTACGGAGTAGCGAGGATCACTGGCGTCAGTCCATCCCTCCTGCCCCGAGTGGTAGAACTCCACATTCCTGATCTGGGCTTTACCTTTCACACAACAATATGGAGATTGTAGAAATGTTAATAGTTACTCCTCCTAATGTAATTTTTAATTATAGGTAATACAAAAAAAGTTTTAAAACAAGTCTTAGTCCTAATAATCTAACATGATGCAATAAAAAAAAAAATTCCCTTTGAAATCTTACTGCAACAAAACTAAAGCTAAAATAAAACGTGCATGCTGACTTCACGGCTCCTCTACCTTGGTAGTCGATTCCTCCAGAAGAGAAGGTGCCCACTACCACCCTGGCTCCAAAGGACTCCTCAAAGAGGCCCAGGTAGTCCTGACCAATGATCTTGATGTTTCTGCTTAGCAGACCGACGTCAGCTGCCAGTCGGTAGGTCAGTGGCGTGCCTGGAACACTGTGGGCTTCACCTGAAGGCACAAAGCAGAGGACGGGTTAGCCACTTTACGTCACATCGAATGTTTTACACACCCGCATGGACACGCAGACGTCTGTCCAGTTTACATCAGTCATGTCGTTGTAGAGAGGGGCCTAAACTGACCAATGTGAGTGAACGCCAGAGACTGGTTGAGGGTCAGCGTGCGCATGTCCTGCGACACAGCAATGATCTGACGGGTCTCAGTTTCCCTGACTTCATAGCTCGAAGTGGATATGACCACATCGTCTCCAACCTGAACATAATACACACACACACACACACACACACACACACACACACACACACACACACACAGACACACACACAAAGGGGATTAAAGAATAAAGAGATATTTATTCTTGTGTCTTGTCCATTAAGTAATAATTATATAATGATATAAATTGTAAGGACCTGCCAGTCCACAGCCTTGACCAGGCTCAGACGGTTTGATCCTGCGGGGGAAGTGGCTGCCAGTTTGGTGTGGTACACGTTATGAGGCAGCCCATACAGATCCAGATCACCAAACACACCTGTACCACACACACACACACACACACACACAAGCCCATAGAATCACAGTGGAATGGGTTTAACAGTACTACAAATATAACATTATAAACACAAATTTTTTTTCACCTCCCCATATTCCAATTACAACATGTTTGGTGGTGTTAAATTGAAGATGTCCCTTACCAAGGACCTTGGAGCCCTGGTTGGGCCCGTTGGGTAGGGGCCAGTCTGGGGTGGAGTGGTTTCCTCTCAGCTTGATGTGCAGCTGTCCCCTGAATGGCTTATCATCCCAGCCGGCAATCAACCTGCCACCCTGGTATAGAACAAAGGCCCTTTATTCCCATCTGATCTGTTATGTCACACTGTACATGCAATTGAAACTACATGGATGCTACACTTAAAGATTAATCGTATTTCTAGGAAGTTAAAGCTACATTAATGCAGCGTTTGATATTATGGAATCGGTTACAGGGATAGCCACAGACCTGGATGGAGATGTATGTGGCATCAAGCACTACAGTCCTGTAGTCTACAGTACTGCGACTGTCGTCCAGGGTGTCTGGGATTTCAAGGACTCCAATGACCGTCAGCTGGTTTAGCATAGGGGTGTCACTGTCCAGAACCACCCATTTTCCTTGAGTTGAAAATAAAATAAAACAAGACAACGCCGAGGGCTATTTCATGTGATTCTCTAGTATTAATGTGTGTGCTTATTTAAATGAGGCTTTAACATCCTTTTATCCGAGTTGAATAATAATTTGTTATTCATTTTATTATTATTTTTTTTTTTACGTAGAAGTGTTTACCAGATGGGATGACCACATCTCCGCCCTCAACTGGTGCAGTGAAATTATTCTCTGAGGAGGTTTTCCAGAATGAGGCATTGGACCAAAGACTGGGAACCCCCCAAAAAAGCATGCGTTTAAAACAGCAAACCTGATATACGCCAAATACATCCAGATTTTCATTAAACTGGAAATGTAAAGTTTACGTTAAAAAATGCATGTAGCGTATGTCTCTAGTAAGACTGGGGCAGCTTACATGAAGTCTGCAGGCCTTAGGGAAGCCACCGGGGCTAATGTGGCAGGTGGAGGGGGGAGGCAGTTGAGGAAGAAGCAGCGGTACACTTGTAAGTTAACAGTCACGTCCATCATTGACCGGTCAACACTGTTGCGACGTCTCCTACCGCCAACGTCCTTCCCAGATACTAATAAACCGAATCAAACACATAAGAAGAAAAAATCATTAATGAATACATTGAAAAACTGAATGGATGAAGAAGACACATTGTTCAGAGACTAAAAAGTATAATAGCAATATTTTAAAGAGTAAAATATCACTGACTTAAGTAATAGAGATTGTTGGTGCTCTCGTCGAAGTACCAGTCGCCGTTCTTGTTCTTGCTGAAGGTCAGAGGCTCTTTGGAACCATTTCGCTCGTCCAGTACGATGGAACGGTCTATTTTCTGGGTGAAGTTGTGATTCATGATCACATATTCTTCTGGCTGTAGAAAAATACAGGACATATTACAGGGTCAAAGTGTTTTAGGAAAAATCTACATAGATGGCTAGTGGTGTGTGTGCATTTATTTATATTTTGCCGCATAGGAGATCATGTCGTTCTTGCTAGTGGTACCTTAAAGCTGTAGAACTTTGAAGAGTAGCTGATGTTTGTGATTTGGTCGGCATTATCAAAGAACCAGGTGTATGTTTGTTGTGACGGCAGCATGGCCATCCAGCCAAGTTTGTGTGTCATCCTCTTCTTTAAAAACGGAACCTTGCTGATACCTGTAAAACACACATAATTAAAACAATATCTCTACAAAGGAAGGCCATGCAAAAAATTTGAAATAAAGTTTCTAAACAATAATAAAAAACAAACTGAAAGCCACTTGTTGGAATAATAAGTATATGATCAAAAATAGCAGATTAATGTATAACGCATCAATTAGAGAATGCTGTTTTGCCTACCGTGTGAGTTTTTCAAAATGACATCCTTGGAGTTCAGGGAGCTGGGAGAGGGGTTGTTGAAGGCCAGCCGATGGAAGCTGACCGTGTTGTCACACACCGCCCCGGGGAAACCCACGCTCCACTCTGCGCTGGGGGAGCAGTGAGCCGGGTCCAGCAGGGCACTCATAGGCACCACCTTGTAGTCCACCTGGCCTGTGTGCAGCAAGCAGAGAACTTAGTAGCGGCCATTGGATCACTGTTGCTAAGTACAACATACCCCACTAATGGCGCTACACTTAACACTCTCAATGAATAGCATGTTATCAACAGTATTTTTGTAACAATATTATTTATGCTTCTGTTGGCTTGCATTGTGTAGGTTTTTAAATGAACTAATGAATATCTGTGAATGTGTACACGAGTGTATATTCACCTGTGAGGGACCCATCCATGTCCACCATTTGCACCTCGTGCTCCCATCTGAAGCCGGCCTTGTTGGGGGAGTTTATGTACTGGATGCCGCTGAACCTGGCACTCCAGCCGCCGCAGAATTCCTTGCACGTCCCGTCGATGGACGTCACGCCGATGGCACTGCAAGAGCTGCGGTTGAAGTTGACAAACTTGGTGTCGATCACACTCATGCCGTCGTCAAAGGGCAGGATGACCCCCTTGGCCGTGCAGTAGTCGGGGCCCAGGCCCAGCTCGTCCAGGTGGCCCACAATGGTGCTGTTGGAGACCACGGCGCCGCCGCTCTTGCCGAAGCCGCTGACCGCCCACTGGAAGATGCGCTTGGCCTCCACGCCCGCCTTCTCGTTGTTGACCATGAGGAAGCCGTCAAACTGCACGGCGCCCACGTTCACCCACTCGGCGCCCTTCTCGCAGTTCCAGGTGGTGAGCGTGCGGAAGACGGCCGGCTCGGGCACAGAGGAGTAGCACTGGCCCTTCTGCATGGGGAAGTACTCCTGGAAAAGCCACAGGCCAAACCAGCCCTGGGAGTGCACCGTGTTGTTGGCAAACTCGCTCAGGGGCACCCTCTTCTGGCAGACGGAGGGGTCATAGGAGGGGCCATCCGGGTTGTCGTGCATGCGGTACCAGAAGCCAAAGTGTGTGCCGCCGGCAGCGGCGTTGTGGCGGATGACGTTGTCGGGGTTGGTGACCCAGTAGGCGGCGGGGGTGACGTCGTCGTTCAGCAGGCTGGTGCTCTGCTGGACGAACACGGCCAGGTTGTACTGCAGCACGTTGCCCGTCTCGATGCCGTCCTCAATGAAGAAGGCGCCGCCCCTGATGTCATAGATGACGTTGTGCTCCACCAGCAGCCGGTGGGTGTTGTGGATGGTGACAGCGCGGTTGTAGGTCTGGTGGATAGCGCAGCCCCGTACGTACGACTGGAAGTTGATGTCCCCCATCAGATGCCAGTGGATGGGGTAGCGGCCCAGCCTGAAGGCCTGCCCAGCATGAAAGATCTAAAAACAATTTGAGATATATTTAACAACAATAAAATATGTCTAAATAAATCTGTACCAATGTCTGTAACTGATTTTCAAAACAATGTAAAGTGTAAGGTGAGTTATGAATGAAAAAGTATTCAAACAAAAAATACTAAGCTAACAGTGCTGCTGCACTATCAGCTTTGTCATGCATTGATCTCATGCTGTCTTCATATCGTTTACTTGTGTTGTTTTAAGAAACTTCTTCATCATTTGGTAAAGGTAGAAGCATTGCTGACTGTAAAAGAATTCTATGTTTTGTTTGAGAGTGAGGAATGAAATACTTATGATATACTTTATGAGTGCACACTTCCAAAGTCTGTTTCCTATGACTGTAGGCTACCTCAACATATTCCAGTCTGCCCCGGGCCAGATTCTCATTCGGTCTGGGAGCATGGAACATGATGCATCCTCCAAACTGGTCACTTCCAACCTCCTCGCCGAACCGACCCTGGAAACAGGTCTGTGTGGCAAACTCCCCTTTAAGTGAAAAATATATATATAGAGAGAAGAAAATAAAACATTGTACGGTTATTAGGCAAGTATGTGATGTGAACATTTTAACTTTGTTTTCCTGAAAGTAAAATCCTTTGTTACCTGTGTTAAAGCCCTCAGGACAGGCTTTTATGTTGTCGCTCCACTCGAGTTGGTTGGAGCCACGCACCACTATGTTTCTAGTCAGGAGCCCCACCTCGGCCCGGGCCTCAAACACAGTCCCATCGGGCAGGGTGACAGACAGCCCCATGTGGGTGTACTTAAGAGGTTCTGTAAGTGTTAGGGTCCTTCCATCACTGGACACAGACGCTATGGTCCTCTGCTCGTTCTCCCTCTGGCTGTGCCTGAAAGAAAACAATTATTAGAATTCTAAAAGTACTAACTCCTTTTTTTAAATAATCTTACTATCATATAACTTTATTAATCATTTAAGATAAAAATTAAAATAATGTGCAATTGTTCATATCCTATTTTTAGAATACGTAATTTTGTAATGTTCAAATGATTGATACAGTTTCTCAACTTCAAAGGAGTGCCATTTATTTGCCTACTGACACACCACTTGACCGAACACATCCAGAGGATGGTTGTCTACATTTTCCTGTTGTCAGTTTAGACCAGTCCAAGGCTTAGCCTCCAAAACATTTACTGTGACGAGTCGTCTGTCACTGTAGCCCTAGGCTCTAAGTCTGGTGTGGGTAAATACCTGTCCCCAGTGGAGGCTATGACAATCTGGTCCCCTGCCTTCCAGGTGACAGCCTTCTTAAGAGTCACTGAAGCAGAGCCACTGTATGCGGTCTGGGCCAGGTGAGTCCATGGGACTGGAACTGGAATACCTGGGGGAGCCAGTTCACAACAACAATGGCTGTCAACTCGGGGTAGAGATTACAGATAAAAACAATCCAGCATTTAGAACACCACTGTCTACTAATTACTCGGAGGCATATTTTTAGACTAGTTTTTCTTTTGTACAGTGTACTGTAGGTCATGGCTATTTTCCAAATATGTCAACTTATTTCTGTTGCAAATTAATGTGGATTTATTTTTGCCCTTTTATAACTTGGATCAGCTATCATCTGAAATAATTGTTTTGACTTTTCAAACTAAAATGAATCTTAAGGCACCAATATTATGATCAATATATTTGCACATGTATTGGGCAATATTGTTTGGGACGTCTTTGTACCGTGTAGGTCCAGCACTCCCTCTCTGACAGCCAGGGTCTTGGATCCATAGACTGGCAGCTCTGGCGAGCGGGGGTGACCATGCAGGGTGATGATTGCCTTGTGCCTAAACGGCGCCCCCTCTTGGCCAATCTGGAGACGTCCACCATCTGTGATGAGGATGTTCTCTGCTTGCAGTTCGATGTCTGCCTCGTCAAACACCAACGTACCACCTGAAAACAAATGTAGTGGCTGTTGAAACATTTGATTAAATGCTTGAAGCTTGTTAGGTAATACGTTTAAAAGAGCTGAAAAATAACCGGTTTAGTATACCTTGAATGAGGAGCATTTTGAGCACAGGCGTGCTAGTGTCTAGCAGAATGGTTTGACCCGTTGTGATGACAGCAAACGTGCCCTTCTCTGGAGGAGACAGTCCTCCCCAGGTGTACAAGGAGGACCACACATCGATGTAGAAGAAGTCAGCCTTGTCCTGTAGCAAGAGGTTTACCGATGGAGTCGAAAGAAAAAAAAACACTCATTATCATGAATCACATATCACACTGTCGCATACACAATAGGGCAAAGACAGGAAGAATAGAATGCAATGGCAGAAGTTATAGTACCTAATAGTGTATGTTCCTTCTGTGCACAGTACATACCATCTTGGCAGTTCCCTGGTCTCTGACACTGACGCGGACCTTGGTTTCTTGTGATTGGGGCTGAGCATTGGTCACACATGTTATGTGAGTGTTGTTTGTAGACTGGATATCACAGATAGTCCCTGCAATGGTTACATTGACCTCACCTCTGTTGATGCTGCACGATTACAACAAGGAAAAACACATTTGTTTAACTGTAATACTGAGCTTATGATTAAAGAGAAATATTTAGAATGCATATGAGGGGATATCATATTCCATACACAACTGTAATATTTGTATAATGTAATGTACCATCTTGCAACACCAGAAAGACAACGTTAAACAAACAAAATATTATACTGCATTTTATAAAGTTTCTGTGAATTAAACATTTCTATCTTAGTCAATATTGCGTAATCAGAGTGTGTCCCTCCTCTTTTCTGTACAACATAGTCTGTGGAAAAGTCAGATATCCTCTGTACCCAAAACCAGATCCTGTGATTGTGAGCCTGGTGCCTCCGGCGGTGCCCCCTCGCCATGGCGACACGCTGCTGATGACTGGAGTCAATGAGGATTTGTAGATGTAGCCATTCGATATGTTGACAGAGTTTAACTGGTTGACGACTGTTACTATGCAGCTAAGCTCTGACATGGTGCCTATAGGGGAAGAGGAGTTCAAACAAAAAACAAAACACACAGACACAACACAAAGGAAGATAGAATCAAGAAGAGTGCATATAGAACAAAAACATTCTTAGTCAATGGTGATCAGAGGCAAGAATGTGTGCAATGTTGACAAGACCCTGTTTGGATTAGACAAAAGAGGAGTTGCAACATTAAAGACAGGCATTTGTGCAAAAACACAAAGGAATTCTTTTCAAAACAGAAACTTGGGTAATGAGCATCTTGAGAACATGCCGATCTTGTCATGGTGCATTGTGCCGGTGTCACTCAACTCACCGTTATTGAATGGCACCTCACAGTAAAGGTGGGTGTGTGTTGACATGTTTCGGTGCACCTCACACCTCTGTCCACAGATAAGCACCGTAGAGAACTGAGGGTCGAAGCCTGAGCCTTGGACTGTCAAAAATGCACCACCACCAAAGCTACCTGCTCCAATCAAAGGACAGAGGGAGTTTGTTCAGGACTTTTTCACAGCAGGTGTTTTCAGTCTACGGCTTAAACACAATTGTTTATTTGTGCTTTTGTTCTTTTGGTATCACAATTAGAATGGATTGGGAACAGGTGTAGACACTTTAACGGTATTATCTCCCCAACAACACAAAACTATCTTCAGAACTAATTTTGTTTTCATTTTAAGTAGATCAATCCGTGTTTTGAAATGAACAGACTAGCTTCGCCATGCTCACCCTGGTTGGGCTGCACGCCCTGTAGCAGAAGGTCATATTTGAAAACAGACTTGGACTGCGCATTCCCTTTGGTGTTGTGATGCAGCGTGACAGGGTAAGTCCCGCCAACGTTCTGTCCAGTCGTGCACTGCACCTGGGTGTCTGTGACCGCAGACACAGTACAGGGCACGCCGTTGATGGCCACGGTGATGTCCTGGACGTTGGAGTCAAAACCGGTCCCTGTGATGGAGATGACCGATCCGACGGAGCCTACAGGGCACACAGAGACACAAGGCCCAAGTTGTAAACACCCCACTGACCGTCCATCGGACTGCTTTGTGAAATAACACAGTGTGTACATGACATACAGCAGGTAGAAATGTACCGACTATCCTACTACCTACCGTTGGCGGGGCTGACGGAGCTGATGACTGGTGTGTGAGTCCGGGAGTAGGTGAAGTTGAGCGCTGGGTACACCACAGAGAAGACCTGCACACTCACTTTGATGGCCCCCTCGATGTGAGCCGGGGTTAGGCAGCGTACCTCGCCAGGGGTCACGTCCCGGATGTCACAGAGCGTCTTGTCCACCATCACACTGGTGTTCCCCGGCACAAAACCATTACCGGTGAGAACCAACGGCGTGCCCCCTGCTGTGCTGCCCATCCCTGGGCTGAGTGTGGCCTGGGCCAGGCTGCTCAGGGCGACTTTGCCGGACGCCAGACCTTTATTCCTCACGATAACCATGACCTTCTGGTCACCGGCGGGAAGTGGGCCCACTTGTACAGTAACGCTGGTGTCGGTCACTGCAATAACCCGCTGGCTCAACGAAGCGACTGAAACCACCAGCTCGCCAACGTTGCTGCCAAACCCTGATCCCGCGACGGTCACGGTGACGTTGCCATTGGTGGTCTGCGGCGAGATGCCGGTGACCGCCGGAGTCACAGAATAGGAGTAGAGGAAGGAGCAGTTGGCGTGACAAGAGCTGGGGACCTGTCCCGCCGTGACGACGACCTCGCCAGTGTGCGGCAGCGAGGGGGAGGTGTCGCAGATGATATGGGTGTAGTTGAGGGACCTGATGGAGCAGGGCACGCCGGCCACCATCACGCCGGCGCCCCCGGAGAAGCCTGAGCCGCGGACGTGGAGGCTGGTGTGGCCCGTGGGGCTGCCAACGGGAGGGGAGACCGACTCGACCACGGGCAGGACCACAAAGCGCCGGCCTCTCTCTCTCTCTCTCTCTCTCTCTCTCTCTCTCTCTCTCTCTATCTCTCTCTCTTCCTCCTCCTCCTCCTCCTCCTCCTCCTCCTCCTCCTCCTCCTCCTCCTCCTCCTCCTCTCCCTCTCCCTCCCTCTCTCCTCTCTCTCCTCTCCCTCCTCTCCTCTCTCTCTCTAACTCGCTGCGCACCGCCACGATGGCGCGGCCCTGGTTTTTGACGGTCACGGCGAGCAGGTGAGCGATGCCCACGGGGGCTCCGCTGTCGGGGCTGAGCGTGCAGTTGATCTCGACGTTGCTGCTGTTGATCACGTTGCAGGGGAACCCGCCGATGGTCACCTGAACACAAATCCAATGGAAAGGACATAGATTCCAGGTTAACACTTCTCGGAATCTTGGTCACCGCTCTAAGACATGCGTGTCACATGCAAATGATTTAAGCTATTCTAACTAGCTATGCTGAAATAGCCAAGTTGTAATGGTGAGCTTTTATATAATAATTAACGTCCCCCCCCTCACCTCGTTGGCACAGTCCGTGTCGCTGAAGCCCATGCCCCGGATGGTGATGAGCTGGTGGGCTGTCCCACAGTCGGGGGAGATGGAATGAACCATGGGGGTCGCACACTCAGAGAAGCTGAAGTAGAGGTTGTCGGATGTCCAGTTGGACTGCTGCTGGGTGCATTCAGGAGGCAGAGTGGAGACGCAGTCTGCCACTGAGTGGCCTGGCCGACGAACACCTGCACACAGATAATCATCATCATAATCATCCCCACAATTACATTTAAGCATATAGTAAAGGGCATTCAATGATTATTTTGAGGAAATACACAATTGTTAATCACTTGTTATATAAAATAACTCCCACTAGATAATATCCCACCTACTGTACCATCTTGATGGATGTTCCTAGACTAAGGGATAAAAAATGCACAGACATTGCTAAAAGATTTCAGAGTGAGGGAGCAGATACATAACAGTCTGCCTGCTGAGATAGAAACCCCTCCACCCTCTATCTGTGGCTCTACCTGCAACATGTCTTGCCTGCACGCCGCCCAGGCTGACAGAGACTCTGCTGCCACGGGACTCCAGAGCTGCGACCCTCACCAGCCCCTGCAGCACCTTGGTGTTGGCGTCGTTGAGGTAGCCACTGCTGTAGTAGTACAGCCCCGGGGAGGTGAAGCGGTAACCAAAGAACCCTGGGAATGGGGGACAAAAGGGTGGACTACACTTGATTTCCTGTGGGGAAAAAAACATAGTCTAAAGGATATAGGCTGACAGTCACACCGTAAGTTACATCATAGCTTAAGGTGTCGGTGTGAAGTGTACCACACAAGCCAATATTTCCGTTTTGAGGAATGTGGTAATATACGGGCATACTTAGTTTCGAAAGTACATTAAGCAAGTTGTTCAAGTCTCACTTCATATCTTCTATTTTTAAGGGGGAATGGGGGCATAGGGTTGTATTACTCAATGGGTGCACTCATCATGTGTAGTTTTGTTGTAACTGAATGAACCGTATTATGTAGTTGAGAGTAAAATCGTTGTCTTATCCAGATTAATTAAATGATCTAAATTGAATAATCTATATATAATATTGCCTTCATATGAATATATTTTGTTTGTAATTTGAGAAATTACTATTAAGTAGTAGACGATATTTTGGATTTTTGGCAGCACTTAAAGCAGAAATGTAAACAATGAAATCTAGGCATGTATACCGAAGGAAATAAGGATACCTTTACATCAGTCATGTACGCGGGACAAAAGAGAAATGTCTTGAGTGTAACAAGATCAACTAGTACCTTTGGCAGTCTTAGCCTCTCCACTGGTGAATGCCGACCCATCAAAAGTGGTGTTGCTGGGACTGGACACACTGAACACCCTGTAGCCCACTGGCTGGAAGGCAGGGGCCTCCCATTGCCACACCACTGTGTCTCCAACAGACACGGTCAACGCAGCAGGGCTCCAGGCATAGCCTGTACCAAAGTCTACACAGACAGACAGACAGACAGACAGACAGACAGACAGACAGACAGACAGACAGACAGACAGACAGACAGACAGACAGACAGACAGACAGACAGACAGACAGAGAGACACACGCAAAGGTCACAAACACACAACATTTTTTTACAAAAATAGCTTTCAGTCAGTGTGTGGAAAAGTAAATGCTGTATGAGAATTTCAGAGTCATGACTTGTGTTTTTTAATGGCTCAAAAGGTAGGCCACTGAACATCAAGGTCTTTCGAAATTCTACAATTGAGCCCTGGGCGACAGGTGACCGCTTCTTTGGTGTAAAACAATCTGCTTCTATTGTTGCCAATTCTATAAATAGCTGTTATTTACAGCTTGCCTGATTGGTTTCACACAGACACTATGAGAGGAATAGTGAACCTACCTGGGTGGGAGCCTTGGTTGGTCACTGTATAGGTTTCCTCCTCAGACTGTATGACACACGTCATCTCACTCTCTGAGGCTGATGTAACCTCACACTCTGCCCCTCCTAATGAAGAGGATGTAAGAGATCACACACAAAGTATTAGGCAACAAGAACATCTAAAAACATGTTGCGC
This sequence comes from Galaxias olidus, assembly GCA_026901105.3. Lineage (NCBI taxonomy): Eukaryota > Metazoa > Chordata > Actinopteri > Galaxiiformes > Galaxiidae > Galaxias > Galaxias olidus. The sequence continues at coordinate 199,463 of JAPMUY010002725.1, read as the reverse complement.
AGGAGGCCAATGTGCATTATTCCTTACCGATGGAAACTTTGTTATCTGGAACTTGGGAGCTAAAGCCGGAGCCTGTGATGGTGAGTTTGGTGCCTCCAAGCAGAGAGCCCAACATTGGGGAGACATTTGAGATTTCCAGAATGTATTCAATGGAGGCATTCACACCAAGGCTGGGAAGATTTAAACGGAGGACATTTTTATTATAATTTTTTTACTCAAGTCAAACTAGAAGTAAAGGAAGACAACAATCAAAACAAAAAACTGTAGCATTTGAACGCAGATTTATAAACCAAAACTGTAATGCTATAGAGGCCCTGTGAGAGTGCACCTGGTTTTAGGGAAGCCATTGTTTTCCACCTTTACATATACTTTGTACAGGCCAGGTGGTTGGATGGGGAGAAGACAGGTGATGTTGGTGAAAGTCCACTGCACCATGTCACATTCCCTCTGGCCCACAAATACTCCACTGTCATTGGCTAGATTTCCAAAGTTGGTACCCAGGATGGTGAGAACTCGGTTCCCTGTATAATAAACCAGATAGACATTTCGTAACCCAAACGATTTATTTAATGTGTTGAAGTTAATATTTGAGTTAATCAGTCTAAAATTAACTCAACAATAAAATTCATTGGGTTGAGAGACAATGGGTGTGCTAACATCATTATGTTAGCTGGTCTTCAACAAGCAGAGTGGATTATGTTTCTTTTGTGTGTGTGTGTGTGTGTGTGTGTGTGTGTGTGTGTGTGTGTGTGTGTGTTTGTTGTGGAAACATTGCTCTTTTAAAAACCGGAATAGGCAAACTGTTTCACGTTTTTGTGTTGAGAATTGTTTGCATAGGCTCCAATTCCCCACAAGAAGAGAAGAACAAAGAAAAAGGAATGCCAACCTTTCAACAAAACTAATGAGCAGAGAATGTTACCTCTAAAACCATGGTCACACAAGTATTGTATATTGTTCTGCTAATAACACCAATTATTCCATAGTTACGTAACTATAGGGTTTAAAAATAGAATTAAATGCAGGCTTTGGAAGAATTTAGTCTGTCTTTGCTGCACAGAATATTTCATAATTTGTCTTTATTGCCAGTGAAAACATTGCAGGCTTCTACTTGTAAACTAAACGGTGAATAAATAGTAAAAGAGATATTAAAAAAATTTTCTAGACAACCTGAGTTATTCTGTATAACATACCACGTAAAGCCAATCAGTCAGACGTTTATTTCTTCAGACAAAATTCATAAAATGTTCCTGATTAAATCAAATCAGAGCAAACTAGCTAAAAAATATAGGTTGAGATTACAGGATTATAAATACATATCTTGGAGGCACCATCTTTGAACTGTCATAGGTACTTCTTCTCCCTGAACTCACCAATCACAGTGGTAGTGGCAGGAGAAATGCCGGTGATCAGAGGCGTAAGGCTCTCATCGTAGGTAAACGAGCCGCTCGCCGTGTCGTTCATCCCTTCCATTGCCAATGTGACTGCCCGGGACCCTGCAGTTCCCTAAAATAACACACACAAATATCATCAGGATACAAAGCTTGAACATGGCTAATTAAAAGCTTCACAATCAAATGTGAAAAACGTACTGGTGGAGTCTGGCATTTGAGCTCCGTGTCCGTGGTCTGAAGCACTGTGCAGTCCTCGCTGCCCACCATCACCGTGGTGTTTGGGCTGAACCCAAACCCTGTCACTGTCAGCACCGTACCCCCTGTGAGGTGCAAGCACCACGTGTATATGTATTACAATAAAAAATTAAAACATTTTAAGTAAAGCACATGTATAGTCTCGCATCTCGTTTTTTTTTCTTAATTAAAAATTTCAAAAATATGATTTTTCCCTAAATAAACATCTCGCCCACATTTTTCTCACCATTTGGGCTAACCTAGTTATAATCATACCTGCCACACTACCAGACAGTGGGCTGAAAGAGGACACGATTAGCTTGTAGGTGAAGTTGAGGCTGTGACCCCCTGCGGAGCGCGCGTTGCCCAGAGATGGGAAGTTGACAGACACCGCGTAGGTACCCGCGCTGGAACTGCTCAGTCTGCAGGTCTGGGAGGTAGCTGGGAGGAATTTGTGTTTTGTGTCAGTCTCATAATTTTTTTGGACCCAAACCCCACAGAGTGGCAACCACATAGTATAAATTGTTAACTCAAATATTGTCAACTCAGCATACAGTAATTGTATAATGGTGAGTTATGGTTCCTGCCATAAGAACAAGGATGATGCTGTTTCCTCAAACAGTAGATTGAGACATTAATGTCCTTTGAATGGGTGTATTCTAGGAAAATACTATATTACTTACGTGTTACTTCCTCAACGTGGCATGCGGCGTGTCCCACCATTATGGTAGCATTCTCATTGGTGAAACCTGTCCCAGTGACGGTCAGTCGAGTTCCCAGACCTACTGATCCTGAAAGACACTCACAGTCATTTGTGAGTCAAGTCAAGTCCAGCATGCACACTGTTTAATATTGGAGTTTGCATGTTGATAATTATCAATAGATCAAATAGACTTGTTTTTGCGGTACCTTCAGTTGGGTTGATACTCGTAACAGCTGGGGTGTTGGCTTCTGTCCACTCAAAGCTACAGTTACCCGAGCACTTGGATGGAATGCCATTGATGAAGACTTCCACCTTTAAAAACATTACTGGCTGAATAAACTAGTACTATACAGTATGGTGAAAGTGTGCAAGAGTAATACCTCAGCAACCATTGACTCAAATATAAACCTGTGGTCATAGTCTAACCTGGAGGCATGTGATACCCAAATAATCCTATGAAACAGGACATTCATCACAATAGACTTAATGTTTGCGGTGTCAATTACCAAAGCAGAACGACCAAGGCTTAAGAGACATGGGACAAACAGCTAGCACAATGTTAGCTCCATTCATAAGCGTACTAAAGATGACACAAACAACTGGTATACCTGGGGCATGGTCTAGATAGAAGATAGATAGAATGCCTTTATTGTCATTATACACAGGTACAATGAGATTAAGCAACCACCAAACAGTGCAGTACAGATTAAAACAGGAATGAGATAAGATAAAATAAAATAAATAAAAGTATAAAATAAGATAAGATAAGATGGGTACGTAGTCCCGATAAAAATATATCCACATGTCTATGTACATTGCAGTAAGAAAATATCTAAATCTATGTATGAAATTCACAGCTGAAAAATACGTCTATACAGGTATTGCACGGAATTAACAGGTATTGCACGGAATTAAATAAATATACCTATATGACTATTGCACAGGGGTTACAAATTTGAGTTCAGCAGGGTTATTGCCTGGGGGAAGAAGCTGTTTTTAAATCTGTTTGTTCTGGTCTTGAGGCACCTGTAGCGCCTCCCGGAGGGCAGCAGGGCAAACAGACCAGAGCTAGGGTGAGAGCTGTCCTTTTGGATATTTTTGGCTCTGCAGAGGCAGCGAGAGGTGTAGATGTCCGTTAGGGAAGGGAGAGAGCAGCCGATGGTCTTTTGTGCTGTCTTTATGACTCTCTGTATCCTCCCCTTGTCTGCTACAGAGCAGCTGCCATACCACACTGTGATGCAGTATGTCAGCAGGCTCTCGATTGATGAACGGTAGAAGGTCAGCAGTAAGGTGGAATTCAGCTTGTGCTTCCTGAGGATTCTCAGGAAGTGTAGCCGCTGCTGAGCCTTCTTGATGATGGCGGTGACGTTCTCTGTCCAGGAGATGGTGGCCGAGATAGTCACGCCCAGAAACTTGATGGTGCGAACACGCTCCACACTCTCGCCGTTGATGTAGAGGGGGGCTGGGTCCGTGCGGTGCCTCCTGAAGTCAATGATGATCTCCTTGGTTTTCTTGGTGTTTAGAACAAGATTGTTCTCAGAGCACCAAGCAACCAGCTTCAGGACCTCCTCTCTGTAGGCCGCCTCATCAGCCCTGGAGATGAGACCGACCACCGTGGTATCGTCCGCAAACTTGACGAAGAGGTTGTCCTTGTGGGCCGGCCTGCAGTCTTGGGTGTAGAGGCAGTACAGGAGGGGGCTCAGCACGCACCCCTGTGGGGAGCCGATGCTCAGCGTGCGGGTTGAGGAGAGGTGGGGGCCAAGTCTCACAGTCTGGGGTCGGGACGTTAGGAAGTCCTTTATCCAGGCACATGTGAGAGGGGGAGGCCAATGGTGTCCAGTTTGTAGCATAACCTGTCCGGTATTATTGTATTGAAGGCTGAACTGTAATCCACAAAGAGCATCCGGACGTATCTCTGCTGCTGCTCCAGGTGTTCCAGCGCAGAGTGAAGAGCTATGGCTACGGCGTCCTCGGTGGATCTGTTAGCACGGTATGCAAACTGGTGGGAGTCAAAGTCTGGGGGGAGATGGTCCTTGATGTGCTGCAGAACGAGTCTCTCAAAGCACTTCATAATCACCGGGGTGAGTGCCACTGGTCGGTAATCATTCAGGCTGGTGATGGGAGACTTCTTCGGCACCGGGATTATTGTGGATGATTTGAGGCAGGGTGGGATGATTGCCTGGGCCAGAGAGAGGTTGAAGATCCTGGTAAAGGTGGGGGCGAGCTGGTGAGCGCATGCTCTGAGCACCCTACCTGGAACCCCGTCTGGGCCGGTAGCCTTCTTTGTGTTGACTGTCTGGAGCACCCGCCTGACGTCGTGCTCCTGAACAGTGAGTGGGGTGGTGCGGGGCGGGGGAGGGGAGGTGGATGTGGTGATGCGGGGGCAGGGTGGTGGAGGGGTATTGTGGGGGAGCAGGGGGGGGGGGCCGGGGGAGTGGCTGGAGCAGATGCGTGCTGCTGAGATGTTTCAAAGCGGGCAAAGAAGCCGTTTAGCTCCTCTGCCAGAGCAGCACTTTGAGCCCCCGTTGACGCCTCGCCTCCTCTGAAGTTGGTGATGTCCTGGATGCCCTGCCACACCTCTCGAATGTTTCTGCTGGACAGATGGGACTCTATGTGCCTCCTGTGGTCTGCCTTAGCTGTTTTTGTACCTCTCCTCAGGTCAGCTCGAGCAGCACTGTAGAGTGCTCTGTCTCCTGACCTGAAGGCAGCATCACGGGCCCTGAGGAGTGCACGGACCTGGGGGGTCATCCAGGGTTTCTGGTTGGGGAAAACCCTGATGGTTTTGTCCATGGTCACATTCCCGATACAAAACTTAATATAGTCTAGTACCGTTCCTGTGAGTGTCCCCAGGTCCTGTTGTTCAAATATGTCCCAGTCTGTCTGTTGAAAACAGTCTTTGAGTTTGTCGAGTGCATCTTCAGGCCAGGCTGTGATGGTTTTTGAAGTGGGCTTGGCCCTACGTTTGAGGGGGGGTGTAGGCTGGGGGGAGCAGGAGGGAAAGATGGTCTGATTGTCCAAGGTGGGGGAGGGGTACAGCCCTGTATGCATGCTTGATGTTAGTGTAAACATGGTCCAGGTGTGTCTCCCACACACGCAGGTAGTCTCCCGTGACGCTCTGTACAAACAGACCTCCCTTGGTTATCTCCACAGCACTCACTTTAGGCTTTATGCCCACCACTGATGAGTCATTAACCTACAATGAGAACAGAACAGAGGCCTATTTAAAGACGCGGTAAGTAAAAGGTGGCTTCAAAACGATTGCAAAATACTCAAAAAGAATTAACCGAGAGATTAGTTACTCCAGTATATTTATATTACGTTGGTTAAACTTAATATATTCATGTTATGTAACTGAATATATTACAATTGATTAGAATCAACATAAAATTCTCAGATTTCAAATCATAATTTATTTATATAATCCAACGTAAATAAAATGCGTTGGAATAATTACACCTGCTTGAAACACGGCCCATGGTGCTAAAATAACATTGGTAAACCTTTGAAAAGATATAACTAAGGTTAATAACTAATATCCCACAAAGCCTTGCTGCAATTGCTCATGCATGCCGATTGCATCAAATCATTGTGGGGTATTAGTTATCATCTACCTGTTTAATGCAACGGTGGCCTATTAGTAAAATAATAACAAGTATTATTAATGGGTGAGGTTTGGGTTCTTAGAATCCTCTGGAAAGGTTTACTAATGTTTTTTTGAGCAACCTGGACTGTGTATCATGTTTGGCTGATACACAGAGTGGGGACCAACCCCCCTTTTAAATATACTTGTGAAAGGGCTTACATACCTTTTGATTACGCATTGAATGACAGTGTAAAATAAAATAAATTAGTAGAATAAAGACGGATTAATGTGATACATGTGTGTTAGGTCAACAACAGAGATTCATGTAAGATAAACATATTTCATTTAAGGTAGAACAACGTAATGTGGGATTAATTAACAAAATTATTTTATTTGGGTTATATTAATTTAATATTGAAGTTGAACTAACATAATACAATTGTGTGAAACCTGTTGACGAAATAAATTTAATTAAAGTCAACAAGTCATTTTTTTGAGTGTATGTATGAACAGCTGTAGGATATCGTGTAAGTTGACCTCAATCAGTGGCTGGTCTCCTGGCTTGGTGAGCCATTGGATAACCCATTTTTGGCACTTGCAGTTGCCATTGCTGGTGACTTTCAGCTGACCCATCTCTGGAATGCCCTGGAGGGCATACTGGAGGTCTTCCGGACTCACATCCACCGAGAGGCCTGAAAGAGGTTACAATATGCATCACCAAATCAGATTCTCTTGGGATCAAGGTCCACACGTCAAGCGAGGAAAAGTCACCGTAATTAAAATCCAAATAGCTACCTTCTACGCGGGTCCCGTAGATCTCCACATCAAAGGTACCGGTCAATGGAGGGCTGGCCTTCTGGGGTCGGGTGACTGTGGCCAAGGCTGCTCCCTGCCGGAATTCAGCCATGTCTTCAGTGCCATTTGGCATTTCCTAAAAGGCAGGGGAGATGAGAACATATTTTAAAAACTTTCCCTCATGAGATTAGGATGGCATCAAACAATCTAACAATAAATTACTGTGGCATTATGCGGTATTCACATTTTTAGATCATGGAAGAATTCGCAACAAGAAAAAGGCTAGTTAATGGATTTCGAATTGCAACATATTCCATTGGGCTACTGCTCGGTAGGCAGATTTTTCTGCATTCTTCTTGCGTGTGATTCATTGTCACCACTCTGATCGGTAAGGCAGGTTCCTGATTACTGTACATACAAAGTGCACACGCAAGAAGACAAAAAACTGACTCACATACTTGATTCATCTTACTGGTTCCTGCATTTACTCCTAGCAATAACAAAACAAATGTCTTTCAAGTATACACTGTGGTGTTAAGAATTAAATAGTTGGATCAGTAATTTATTCTGAATATTTTTAGATTATTTAGATTTTAAATAATGCAGAATGCAGACCATTAAACATGGTGGAAGATAAACCATCTTACCTGCAGGAAGTCAATGCCTATCAGAGGGAAACCAAAGGCACAGTTTTGGGGGAGGGCGGTAATCTCATAGCTGACCAGTGAGACATCGGTCTCTGGGACTTTGCGAGCCACCACAGCTGTGAAAAATGTACCAGCACTGGCCAGCGCAGCCGGCTTTCTCTGATTAAGGACAGCTGTAAGCAACATAAAACATCAAACCGTCTTTTGTAATTATCCTGCACATGTAGCTGTTCACAATTGTTATAGACTGAAGGATGTTAGTGTGGAACAAAACCTATTCTTTTGATACATATTTTTGATAGTTTCAACCTGCAAACCTGGATTTTTCATTCCAATAAAAGATTTACAGTCTAAACGTTATGTACCGTTTTCATTAGTAGTAGTGGCCTTTCCCCCCAGGTAAATGGTGTCCACATAGAAGTCCTTGCTGGGGTCATATTTGTACAGATAAAGGTCTGTGAGCTTGTAATCCCTTCCAACAAACTGGGACTGCACAGCACTTAGCAGGTCCACACACTTGTAACTCCAACTGCAAATGCAAATAAAGACATGTATTAGACATGTGTGACCCTTCCCCCACATTGGAACAACAGTTTAGGATTGAACATCCGTGAGGATGCCAAAATTTCCCTTACACAAGACATTATTTTTTCCCGATCCGCAAGATATATATATATCATTCTAAAATAGAGGGAAACTATATATCTTGGCTTTGACTTACAAAAATCCACTGTTGAAAAGAACTATAGCTTTGGTTGTCACCGTTTCGATTAGGCCCTTTGTGTTCTTGTAAGTGAACTTCATTCCAATCTCGTCCTTCAAGTGTCCTTTGTAGGCGAAGCAGAGCTAAGTGGATGAATCATACAAAATAAAACTTTGAAACAATATGACACATGTCAGTGCATTTCACAGGTTGGAAATCCATGTCTGCATTTTTAAACCGATCCATTCCATAAACGTTTTACTATTGTCATCTGAAGTAGCACAAAGCAGAGATGTGTTATTGCTAGCTGTGAATTGGCAAGTCAACAATCTAAATAAGGGTGTAAATGACGTTGCTAGTTGTTTTACCATGCTGTAAGTTTGCAGAGCAGCTTCTCCATAGGTAACACCAGATTCCTTAGGAAAACTGCTCAAAAACAGAGTCTCAGCATTCTTCAGCGACCAAAGTCCACAGAAGGCCTCTAAGTCGTTCACTGGTGTCCCTCTCTCATCGCCGTTGTACTTCAAGATTAACAAAAACAAAAATAAAAAATAAATCGCAAACAACACATTTCAAAACATTTGGATGTTACATTTACATGATCATAAAGCACATCTGTCACAGACTGTTAAAGCATAAATTGACAATCTTCAAATACACATGTTTTGTGTTTACTTCAGATTTCACCCACTAACTCACCTCTGTTTGTGTCTTTTCAAAGTCCTTGAAGTACATGACACCTGACCCCTCCAGGGTCTGGATCTCGCTAGGGCACCTCGCACTGATGAGGCCATTCAGCGCTGTCTGCACCTACTCACACAAGCACACAGATTAGTTATGTTTCTTTACTCTATCCACTAGCCAGGCAAAACGTGAAACTATGTTCACAAAAATGAAACGGATGAATAATAGACTGGGCCTAAAATGTATTTGGGCCTTTTGGAAGTTGTAGTTTAGTGTGCAGTAAGGTAACAAACCTCAGACTCGGATGCATTGAAGGCAATTGGCTGAGTTGGGATTCCACCCCAGTTTAAAGTAAAAGTCTTCATGTTTCCTTGTCCTTTGGTCAGCTCACTGACGGTAATGTAGGTGTCAGAGCCCAGAACCTCAAATTCAAGGGGCATGAAGTCACCTGTAGAACAAGCATAATAGGAATACATTTTATAATCGCCTGGCATCTACATGGAAATCCAATACTGTATCAAAAGTTGTATATTACCATACTCTTTCATCAACAAAATTAAATTGTATTATAATTTAATTTGCTCAGGGTTAATTTGTGTCTACCCCTCTGAGAGTTGAAGGTCACAGTGTACTGAACGCCCCCACTGTAGTCCTGTTTGATGACCTTGACCATATCAGGTTTGATGGACCACATGCCATTCAGAGCCATCTCCACCACGCCTGCAGTCGCACTTACAGCTAGGGGTCCTGCATCACACCAAGGCAATCAAACAATCTAACAATAAGTTACTGTGGCATTATGCGGTATTCACATTTTTAGATCATGGAAGAATACGCAACAAGAAAAAGGCTAGTTAATGGATTTCGAATTGCAACATATTCCATTGGGCTTCTGCTCGGTAGGCAGATTTTTCTGCATTCTTCTTGCGTGTGATTCATTGTCACCACTCTGATCGGTAAGGCAAGTTCCTGATTACTGTACATACAAAGTGCACAGTTTAAACCCAACAAACCTTTTAACCAAATGAGCGTTAGATGATCCTTCAATACAAGGAAGAAACAAATTATAAAAGTGCTTGACTTATATTTTCCTAGTCTTACCAGTTTTTGCATGGCCGTAACGCAGGCTGTAGTAGGTGTTGTCACAGAGACCCTGACTCACACAGCTGCTGTTGATGCTCACCTGCTGGACTTCAGCAACTGGGTTCACATCTCTGGGCCATGAGTCAAAGGTCACCACCTAGATGGCAGCAGTGAAAACAGAGCAGCGGTGAAAACAGCAGCGATGAACGAATCTACCTAAAGTCAAAAATGCTGGACAGAGAGATAGAGTTTTAACGGGGACAACAGAGGTCCAGATCCAATCTACTGAACTGTGGAGATGTTTGGACCTGATGCCAGTCCTAGAGTTCCCAGGCCCATGCTTACCTGTGTTTCATCTGAAACGTCATACCCTGCCACTATAGCCTGCTTTTCATTAATGGCATCGTTAGTCTGGTCTGCTGTAAAAGGGCTTTCCCCTCTGAAAAAGCCCATGTCAACAAAGGCACCTCCCGCCCACTGCTGCAGGAGGAGTTCAATGTAGTACCTACAGTGTTGGAAAATGTGGAATAAACTTGGAATTTCTACCAGGAAAACTGAAGATGGATTCATGGTTGTAAACAATGGATATTTTGTTGGGAAATCACTTTTCAAACCATCTACTCACGCTTTTCCGGCCTCTAGAGTCATTACATTAGCTATCTGTGTTGGAGTTGAGGTGTAGCTAGGAGCGTAATAAGAGTGGTATGCAATCTTAACCTGAAAAAGAAATGGTCACGGGTGAAAAGCTGTTTAAAGCATACTCACATTCAATAAAACCATATATGCCTCATGTGGGGGGTCAGCAGAGCACAGATCGCCTCAAAAGACAGCGACGATGAAAGTTTTGTGACTTGTTGTACTACTTGATAGGATGGATGCAACTGAATTTGTTTTTATAACCATTCTCATTTATTAGACATTTTTGATTGTTTATTGTAGTTTTTCATAAGTTAAAGTGATGTTTCACATATTTCATGTTTTTTGCTGAACGCTGCAAAAATAAAATCCTTAGACATAGCACTGATACTCACTTTGCAGTGGATTGACTGGGTATGACATCTAAGCATGCAGCAACCCAGACACATCACTTCTAGATTACACACTTCTTATACAAGAGACAAGTTTTGTAGTATTTGTGTTCATTTTTCAAGAAATCTAAATACATCAAATATTTATGATGATGGTGATGCCTACCTTGTCTTTGGGATTGCCAGTGAGGCTGAAGTAAAGTTCACCACGATCATCCCCCCTGATGTACAGGGTATAGTTGTCAGTTGTAGGTGGGACAAAAAAGCCCTTTAATCGTGAAACCATATAGGTCAATTCAAACCGCTGGGGGAGAGAGTCAATCCAGTCTGCCCAGTACCCTGATTTGCTCTCGTTATAGTTAAGTGCTTCGTTTAAGTAGCGGGGCTTTGTGTTATTCCAGACCTCCATCTTCAAACCCCGGCTACCTGCAGGCAAGAGGAAATTTGGATACAATGTAACTCATGGGTAGAGGTACAGTGAGTACATCCGGTTCTAAAGCAGTTGATAAACCATCACTACAGCAAATGTTTAAAATTCTTCAGGCATGTGGGGCAAAGTTTGAGATGGCAAGACAACCGCAGACAAAGATATGATGATGAATGTCGAGATGCATGACATCAAGGGACGGGGAGAGGGAGTATTCTCACCTGGGTAGACTGTCATGTTGCACCACTGGTATTCTGGAGTCCTGCAGGTAATCGTCTCATCAGACACATTATAGATGTCACACGGCCTTCCTAAAGAGACAATCGGAGGCAATTCATCAGAAGCATCCAAGAAACAATGTACAGGCATATCAACTGACTGACACCCAAAGCGCACAATATTACCAAGTCTGGCTTATTTTTTGTTCTCGTCTGTTAGTGATTGCATGCAGATCAGCTAACCTACCTCCAACAAGAACAACAGCTTGGCGATCGGTTTGATCAAAGAACTGCCCATGAATAGTTAACAGGGTTCCACCCAACATGCTACCATTAGAAGGAGAGACTCCAGTCACCTCTGAAATTACAATGTAACACTATTTGAAATGTAATATGGAAGTGAAAATACAACATAAGAGTAATTACAGTTTATGGTTAATGCCTAACATATGACATTTAAAAAATATTGTGGCAAAGTGCGTCTCCCTACCTGCATACGTCTGAAACATGGAAATCTTGTTCATAGATGAAACTCTATACAGATTCATATCTGAGAGACTCCTAAAACAAGATGCAGTGTTTAGTGACATTTTACATGAAAAGAGGGTTAAAGTGGGCGAATGACTGTTTAGACTCTAGACCATATACCTTCCAAAGTCAGCATCAAGAATGTAACTCAAATTGTGATGTCCTGTAATTCACAAAACAGTCTTATCAAGAGTTTTTTTTTAGAGTTGTATATTTACATTTACATTTATAACAAGAGTTATAATATAGAGGTAAAGTATATTCAACATTGTCAATGCGCAACCACAAAATTACACCTCATTTATACAGATTTGAAAAACTTACCAACATATGTCCCAGTCATTTTGCAGCTCATGTATCCATAAACACTGGTATCAGAGTTCAACGACAAGTAATAGCTATAGAGAAAACAAAAGGAACGTTTGGTGATAACTTCAAAAAGATCGGACTTTACCAGATACTTCTACATGAGGTTACTTACAGTTCATCTGAATTAGGTTTTAGAAGTAGACAAGGCATTCCTCCCATATAAGCTCTGGTGGATAAGATACATTTATTACAGTCACATAAATAAGGTTTGCATTTATTAACTGTAGAAATTACTACAACTTTTGTTATGCATATGGGTTCAGTCGGGGGTATACCTCAAAAATCTGACGTTGTAACCATTTGAGCTCAGGTCAGTATTGCTCCCATAGACATCGGTAAAAATCATTCCTTGCAGTTTAACCAGGGTCCCTGTGTGTTTAATATTTATGAAGGATCAAATTCAAGGTAAAGTGTATAGATCAAGACAACCGTTTCCGTTATAATAATTCAATCAGTGTGCAAAATGGTAGCTGCACCTACCTGGGGGACCACTGATAGGAACCAAAGACTGGATATTAGGAGTACGATACCAACGGGTCTGGGATATACATAACATATATTAAACTACACAAAACATATTTAAAAATGTTTTGTATCCATCAGTAATTTGGGAATATTTATCTTACACGAAAAGTGCACTGTTGGTTGTTGAGGTTGCCCCTACATATACTCTGGTCAGGAATTGGCACACCGTCAATATTGACATGGACCCTATATTGATCTGAAGGCATGGCTCTGAGAAGGACAGTCAATTTACGTTATCATTTTATACACTGAAATTAATTTATAATCGCAATCCAGTATATTTAATACATTGAAAAAGGAAATACAAAAGGTGTGTTATATTTTCACTGTTTGGTAACGCGCATTTCTCCAAAGCAGCCATACCTGGTGTAACATGTAATTTGATTGCCATGAGTAGAGTCCCTTTCTACATCACAGGGGACTGAGAGTGTATCTGACACTAAGGTTACTTTATTACCAAAGTTGTCATCCTTTGCATTGAGCTGGAACTGATTTTCCTGGGCAAAACCTGCAGTATTGAAAAGTATTGACTTGTGCATGTTTAAGTTTTGAATAAAGTAAATAAACGAAGTATTTTTATACAGTAATGAATACAGAAAATACTTCTAAATTAGTTCAGTAAAGATAAAGTGCGTCTGGTATTATTTCTGTTCATACCTTCTCCAAGTACTGTGATTCGTGTAGCTCCGTTGTTGCTACCCAATCTTGGAACCAATCTGTCAATTCTTTGGGCAACTAATCAGAAAACGTTTGCGTTAAATATCTTGCACCATTGAAATAATATTTAGTTATTTGTCTCACATTTATCGGTTACCTATACTTACTGCAACAAAACCAAAGAGTACAGAAAAACACACACGTCAGGTGCAGGTGCAGGTGCACGGAACTCCTTCTCTCCATCTCTATTCTACGGCTTATATGCCTCGCCAAACGAATACCAAAATTAAGTCCAGCCTTTTAAAATAATCAAAATATGAGGTTAAGTAATTAATTTTAACAGATATAAATCGCGCATCAAATTCCTTTGAGAATAACTTTCCAATCAAGACGTTCCGTTAAGTCAAACACTGATTGAGCACTCCTCGTTCCCTATCTGTCTTTATAGGCAAGAATCAGGAGGTGTGACTTGACGTTATGCTTTTTACACCAATAGTCTTTCCTTGCGGACACTCGCGGTTTTTTTCCGCGGAAAAGATTAAGTTTGATATTCGCTTGATATTCAAATTCAGCGGCTAATAACATCTTACAATGGCACAAATGTTTCAAAGTAATTGCGTTTCACTTATCCTGATTTCTGAAATTGTATTCTACAGTGTTTTCTTCAATTAGCTTTTTCTCCAAAATCTATGTTTTGTTATTTAAAACGCATTATTGACAATAACCTATTGTAGAGATATCAGACAAACTGTATCTTATTCAGAACGATTTGTGAATTGATTCACAAATAAGGGTGGGGGTGTACACGTGTGTGTGGTGGTGACGGGTGGGTGTGTGTGTGTGTGTGTGTGTGTGTGTGTGTGTGTGTGTGGGGGGGGGTGGTTGTCTACCTGGTCTGTCTAGCTGGCCAACTATAACAACAGCTAGATTTGTTAATTTATCAACACATACTAGAGGTTACATAAACTGTGTATTTAGATTTGTGAAACAATCAAAGTAGAAAAAGGCATGTTTTCCCATTTAGGAGTATACAAAGCCAGGTCTAGCTGGACAACCATATCAGCTAGGCCAGTAAAACTTGGACAACATCAATCAACATATAATAGAAGTCAAATTGGTTATGTTTCTAGATTTTTTAAACCTCTACATTAATTGTGAAACACAATACAAATAGAAAAAGTGTGTTTTCCTATTAGGAGAAGGCCCACACAAGGCCTGGTCTAGCTCGACAACCATTGCAGCTAGACTTGTAAAACATGGACTACATCTATCAACACATAACAGAGGTTAAATAAGCGTGTTTCTAGATTTGTGAAACCTCTGCATTATTTGTTAACACAATCAAAGTAGAAAAATACTTATTTTTCCTATTATAATTAAACAAGGCCTGGTCTAGCTGGACAACCATTGCAGCCAGACTTCTAAAACATGGACTGCATCTATATACCCTAACCCTACCCTAACCCTATATACTCCTAATAGGAAAAACATGCTTTTTTCTACTTTGATTGTGTTTCACAAATAATGGAGAGGTTTCACAAATCTAAAAACACATCTTATGTAACCTCTAGTATGTGTTGATAAATTAACAAATGTAGCTGTTGTCATTGTTGTCCAGCTAGACCAGGTGGCATCATGACTTATAACATGTACATATAACATAAATGTAAATTGAATGAAGTCATAATCTGTTGTAGGCTATTAAGTCCCATTAGTTTTTCTTCATGGTTTAATAGGTATTTTTGTTATTCATGATGATGACATTAGTGAAAAATGGTTAGATATGCAGCATTCATTTGCAACAGTGCATCAATTTAATTGTTCAAAGCTCATCATTGTGCAATGATCAGATTGGAATTCAGGCTCAAATTGCAAGTACCTGTGTGGACTATTTGTCGTCCTATTTCTTCTAAGTTAAAAAATTGTTAGGCCAAATACAGTCAGCTAAAGAGAGATGTTGCAATAAAGAGGTATTACCGTAGAGATAGAACAGTTCTACCTCTATGGGTATTACCACATCTGTGTCTATGGGTATTATACTCGAAGGATTTTGGATCAATTCTCAGAATTTTGTTGTATTGCTAAACCAATTAGATGGGAGACAAACTAAGAAATGTGTGCATTTTACAAAGTATGATGAGTAGAAGAAGCCTGCAATGAAGGATATTCCTAAACTGTGTAGGCCTTATGTTTGCATAGCCTCCAATTACTGTCTTACATCTGAAAATTAACAACTGAACAGAAATAGTTACAAAGTTAAAATATTGAATGGCATGTATTTGAAAGATAGACAGTCACTTGCCTTGACCAATAATCATGACTTTATTATTTTTTTAAAGGCGTTGCATAATAATTAATCAAATCACCAGATAAAAAACATCAAAAATAAATAAATGAACAATTCCAGTCCGGAATACCTCCAACAACAGAAGCATATTGTTAAACAAATGTTTATGAACTAGAACTAGAAAAAAAAAAGAAAAAAAAGAAATCACCACTTATAAAGTGGCGTTTTGAGCCAGGAAGGCTCGAATTCTGTGCAAAAGCTCCTTCTTCACGCTGTCAGGTACAAGTGCTGCATCGCAAAAGTTCCAGGAAAAAATGACATTTAGTTAATTGAGCTAATAAACCTGTGTGAGGCAGTTATAATTTGCATGCTTTCATGAACTGTACCTCTTCCTTTTGGCGTGACTTCGGCCACCAAGTCTTCCACTGTAACTTGGTCCAGGCCCTTTTCTCTAATTACATCTACGTAAGCAGAAAAATTTAAGATGTAAATTTTAAAATTAGAAATCAAATGTCCCGAACTTTTTTTAACCCTCTGTAGGCCCTGTTCACACAAATAAAAACACTGATGACAAGCACGCACATTACCTTTGCAGTGTGCTTTCAGTTGATCCTTCCATCCACATTCAACAAGTCTTGCCCTGAGCAATTCTTTTAACCTGCAGCCGGCAAACACTCCAATTACATTAAAAGCCGAAGAACTTGATAGCTAATCCAAGAATTGTATTAACAAAAAGCTACGACTGGTTACCTCTCCCGTTCTCCCATTTCTATTAACTTCTGATTTATTGCAGCCTTCATTTGTAAATCTTTGCTCATGTTCTTTCACCTGCAAATAAATACATAATCAAGTTTTTTACAAACATATACAAAGCCTTAACCTTTTGATATCTATAAACAATAAGGTTTACCAACTAGCTACCTTTAAACGCAATTATCCACAGAGCAGTCCTCACACAAAATGCATCCGGATATCAGAAAGCGAGAGAATCTGTTCCACTTACGCAGCCGAAAAGTTTAGATCACGGTGACATTTTTAGAATTGAGTTGATCATTATAACATTTTATGAGGAAACTTGGAAAATGAATGGTTACAACATTTTGTATGATAGAAGTTTAACTACATAAAACAGCAACTGTTTTTCCCACAATTCTTTTGGTACATCCTACAAATAAATCCGTGTTATTACCAAATTTTGAATTTAGCTAGCTAGAAGCGAGATCATCGTAACTTTATCGGGCTCTTATTTTAGATTCTTAAATCTAATTTGCCAATACAATCCTAACATGGCTGCAAACTACTCTTTAAATGTTAAAAGACAGCTTTTAGATCCCAGCTTTGAAAGCTACAGATTGTCTCTGGATCCTATACCAATTTACATTATCGAACTAGATGCTGGTGAGATTGAAAGCGTTACAAATAGTAAACTTCGTCATGTTGAAACTGCGATTGTTATGATCCGACCATTGTCATATAGTTGCAGTTAAATAAGTGTACAATCCGATTTTAATGCACGATCAAGTCAAATTTTTATTAAGACTATGTTGCAAACTTGCCTAGCAGCACATACGCTAGCTAGTGAGTAGTGGGAGATAAATGATTAATCATAATGAGTCCAGCCACGTCTGTAAAGAAAATCTAAATTGTATTATCAATATTTAACTTCTTAAACTACATATGCATGCTCCAATAGATTGATCAAAACTATAATAAGGATACATAGATTTTCGTAGCAGTAGGCCCAATCTATTTTCTATTGTCTTTGCTACAGCTGTGGCAGAGATAAAACTGAAGGACAGTCAGTACACCCTGGAACATGTTCGTGCCTTTGGAATGTACAACTATCTGCAAATAGACCCCTGGTATGAAGAAAGTGTTTACTTTGTGGACTGTAAAGGAAGGATCCTGAATCTTACTGTTACTCTGGTAATATTTCCTTCAGAAACCATGCATATTGTACACAATAAAACCCTTAAGTATTTAAGGAAGGTTATGTTTGTAAAATGTATAATAATAATATGTAAAAATGGCATCTTTAATATTTCTCCTAACGGTCCAGTAGAGGGCAACAGCACACTAGTATTAGTGGATCTGCACTTCGATCTTTTGACGTTCACTGGTTCAGTTCTTTCTTGAACACCGTTTAGAAACTATATTTTCAAAATATGGGTTTTACGGTGGTTTTGAAAGATAAAAGTGATTTTGAATTGCGAATTAGAGGAGGGAGAGAGTTCCATAGTTTAGGTGCTGACCTAGAAAATGCACCCTCACCAAATTGTTTTAGTTTTACTGTGGGAATGACCAGTTGCCCATCTGAGGAGGAGGAACGCTATGTCTGGGTAGGATGGTAGAGTTGGAGGAGGTCAGAGAGGTATGAAGGGGCCAAGTTATGTAAAGCTTTGTAGGTGAGAAGAAGGATTTTGTAGATAATGCGCTGATTGACGGGGATCCAGTGAAGGTTAAAGAGTACGGGGGTTTTGTGCTCAGAAGATTTGGCTGAGGTGATGTAGAAAGTGGTGAAATCGTAACACATTCGTATTATTTATTTTTGTTTTTTTATGTTGTTTTTTTCTTCATTACGTGCCTTATGAACGGGACACTGCTGCAAAAGAGATGTAGTCTCAGTCAGTCTACCCTGTATAAATACATAATTTAATAATATAATAATGCATTGGGCAATGTAAAGAACATAGGCTGTTACTGGTGCCCAATCAATCCCTGCTGCTGGGCATTTCAATTCTGAAGTCTCCAGCCTGGATGGTGCCACCCTGCTTGGCAGCATGGCATTATTTCAGTTGTAAAGATGTATGTATTTGGAAGCAATACCTATGTTTTATTGTAACAACACATAGTCAAGCTAACTATTCTAAAAAGTTGTATTGCCATTCTTCAGGTCTTTCTGACATGAATACAAAGGAACATATGGCTCATTCCCAGGCTCTGCTGTAGTTTCCCTTTCTGCAGACAGTGAAGCAGGACATGAGCAAGAGTGAGGCATTGCTCATGCCATGAGAAGACTAGTCAGCTATCCTTATAGCCTATCTGTCATATCAGTTGCAGAATGCAATATTTGGACTGGGGCTTGTTGTGTGATGCATTGGTGTTACTTTGTGACAGTATTTGTATTTAGCAACTTAGCAAAGCAAACATGAGGATGATTACGCTATGCATAAATAGGTAGGTGTTAGTTGGAAGCCTCCAAAAGACGATATGCCTCAAAGTCGATATGCCGCTCCTCTACAAATCCCATAAAAAATGCCATAGTACTGCCTCTTGCCTCTAAAGACACAGGAACCACAGAGGCATTTCTATAATCCCCTTTGAACAAAGTACACAGCAATAATAGCAGACTCTAACCAGCCATCATATAGGCCTAATGTCGGAATAGTACTTTGAGGATTTTTGCGTAAAGTTTCCTTAATCTAATGTTTTATGCTTTCTATATCCGATGATCTGTTAATGAACAGAAAAACAGATGAGGTAATATTTTCATATTGTTATTTTTATTTATTGTCTTAGAAAACACACATTTTTATATTAAGAGCATAACCCACGCATCAGGAACTCTAATTAACACATACCCAGTGCCACATAAAAATAACATGTCGCACCAGTTTGAGTACTAAATATGACTCTTCAGATTTTTAGATTTTTAGATTTTTTTTTTAAACCTAGCTTTTCAAGATTTAATATAACAAATAAAAAAAGAATGCCTTCAATATTAATACATTTATTTATTTAACCTTTTTTTTAAGTTGTCATCTACAACTAAAATGTTTCTTTCCCTATCCTTTTTACCTTTGTAATGTTGCAGATATACGTTTGTGCTGTGGCTTGAAAGAAATGGGGCTAAGTAGCCACAGTTGTCCTTGTCAAAAGTTGTTCATTTGTTGATCTGTTATTGGACAAGCCATCTAAGCTGTTAGCTTTTGTATGGTGGTCAATCTTATAAGGAAAGTCGTTTGTTCCTGTTATCAGGGACTGTGTGACAGCAAAAAATACAACTGATAATTCTAACACTGCAAGAGAAGGTTTCCTTTACAGTTTTTTGTTTTTGTTGAATTTTGACATTTTAGAGATACATAACGGCAAGTTCTGAAGTTTTCTCATTATTAATGGCTTGAAAGTTTGGCTTAAGTATTATGCTGTTTAGATGTAGAAAAGGTAGTTGGCTTGTTTACCTGGAACACTGTATTGTATAAACCAGTTAGTTTAGTTTATAAGCTATAAATGTCCTGTAAGCCATGCCCTAAACGATCATAATTTATAGTGGCATTTTTACTTTACTTTATTTAAAGTAAAATAAAATGGCGCTGCACTTTCTAGTAATATTTAGACCGACAGGGTCAGTCTTTGTCAAAGTAATGCATCTGCACTTCAAGTCGTGTGGTTCTTAATTACATTTTTGCTTGACCATCATGCTTCTTTCCAGTCTGAGTCCACTCTGTCCACTCAGATCTGCTGAATTAAATCTACAATATGCTCGATACTGTTGAATACCGTCAAAAGAGAGGCCTTTGCTTAATGTGGTATTGACCATGATTAGAGGTGATTCTTGATGTCGCCTTTTTTAATCCGAAGTAAATCATAGTCATCAGACCGTATCTTGCAGTAGTATCATTAAATGAGTCTTTATGGAAATGTCCTGTTCACATTATAATTACAATGATCACATGATAATTATATTTTTCCTGGCAAGCCTTTGTGCTAATGAAGGCCAATGGGGTAGGCATTGCACACAGGCTATTTTACTCTCTGAATAAGCCATTAAGAGGTGGTTCGAGACAACGGTCTGAAAGAGTGAAGGATATATACTGGCATAATACACTGCATATTAAGCTCCACGACAACAAAAGGCAAACCACTGCCAAGACCCTTCTTTGAATCTCTCACTTTGTGATGGGAGTAGTTTACGCTCCTCTGGGTCTCATCTCCCTTTTTTTGTAAAAAGGCTCTGAGAGAATTGTTAGTAATATGAAGTTTAATCACATACAGCTGATAACTTTGTGCTTCTTTGCCCAACTTCAATCAACATATTAAACTCTGTATAGGCCTACCTCTTGGTTTTATTGATGATGAAAGCTCTTCTTGAGGTGTTAGCAAGTCCAGTAAACTTGGTATGTTCGGCTTGAGATGGCACATTATTTGCCTTGCTTTTTAGCTTATTGTTTTGGGGGAATGAAATTGGGGTCAACTCAATACCGAAGCAGTGCTTTGAGCTATACCTTCTCTGTTTTGTCAGTTCATTACTTGATTGGACTGCAAAGAAGAGAACCATCTTGGTTTACCCATGTCACCAAGATATGAACCTATATAGAACTGTGTAGAATTTGCTAAATGAATGGACATGATTACAATAAAATGTAGTCTTGACAGATGTCGTAATGTCTATGTTCTGGGTAACCTTTTGGCTGACCAGCCTGGGCTTTGTGATTCCAGGACACGGCACTAGGAAAGCCCAAAGAGGTTTACCGCTTGACCTCGGACCCCGTCGAGTGTGAGGAGCGTGTCTGCGCCTCCCTCAGCTTCCCCTCGGCCTCCTGGGCGGCCCTGTCCAATGGCGCCGGCAGACTGCACCTCCTCCGCACCAGCAAGAGGGGAGAGAGCTCCAACTCCAAGTGGGAGGTAGGACCAGGAGAGACATCTTCTGTCCTTCTCTATTCTCAGAAATGAGACTCCCACACCATTGGCAGCCATCTTGTTCTCATATAGTTTTTTTATGCATGTTAATTTTATTTCAAAATCATAACAAACTCTGTATGTGGTATTGTATTTATGAATTCATTCATATAACATATTGGTCTTAATGGACCTCTTTGTGAGAGGGTTGAGACTAGGAGGGAGAGCACTAAACAGCACACAAAGCTCTAATCAGTAATAGATTTATGTGGTAGAAACATGTTAACACTCTGTCAAGTAATTTATATCCAGATTTTGGTTTTATTGTATTCATGTTTTCTGATCTACATTGGTCTCCCTAAAACAATGTACTTCACTTAATGTTAAGCTCACAGTACAAGAGAATAATTTGAAATAAAAGATTAAGCGGCCGCCCTCATGCCAATACCTTCTAACGTTAACATGAGGTTTAATGTGAAACCAGCTTAGTTCAGCTACAACGGTGTAGTTTTTTCCTCAACTCCAGTCTAACTGTTGTCTGTGCATGTTATGCGTTAGATTGTTTTGATGTTTGTGTTGAATCTTCACTCATATCCTAAATCGTAATTCCTTGTTCTTGAAAGTTGATGAGGTGCCTGTGTGTTGCAGCCTATGTTCAGCGAGAACCTGGGTGAGCCCTTTACCATTCTCCACAGCCTCTCCCACGTCCAGGCTAGAATCCACGCCATGGAGCTGCTGCTGCTTCGCATCCAAAAAGACACGGAGGACACCAAGGGCAGTGGTTTCTTTGTGTCCCTGGAATGGGTCACCGTCGCAAGCACAGAAGCACAGGGTGAGCATGGCAGAAACAGGAGCAACATTTCACCTGACCAGGGCCTATGAATAAAAGAGAGGGGAGGCAGAACAATGAGATAAGAGGTAGCCTTGTAGATACCCATCTTATTGTATTGCTTTCCTATATGCTGCTATTGAATAATGACCAGCTAAAAATATGTGTCTGTAGCATGTTACTAAACTCTATTATGTCATGTGACAAACTTCATTTTAGAAAGCAAGTCAGTGTTTGGTTGCTAAGTTAGATTTACCGTTGAATAAGCAGATACCGGCATATTTTTATAGTGTACTCTTTTTTTTTTTTTTTTTGGGTTCATAAGGTGAGGACAAAAAGTATGAGGTGAAGAAGCGGAGGCTCCTCAGAGGGAAGACGGTGCCTCACTATGCAGCAGTGGAGCCTCAGGGCCGGGGGCTGATGGTGGTCTCAGAGAACCCCTTCACCTTCACACATGTTGATGGGCAGCCTGTGGACAGTCCCACTGCAGAAGCCATGGAGGTAGAAACTGCCGGTAGGTCGTGGTCAGCAGGGGGCATCCAATAATATTTGTATTCTAAGACTATCCAGATTCATAGCACTCATATTGGATATTATGGCAACTTTATGCTCACTTGGCATTTCAAGATTAAAAAGTTACAAAATTCAGATGTCGTTGGAACCAATATGAAGTATGAGGCAGGGATGGAAAATAGGATATGGATCATATTTGATTTTTGGGTTGTTTTTTTGGCGTGTTTTTTTTGTCACGATATGCATGTGTGGTAGCACTTTTATCACTTGAATGTTTAATGCACAAGCTGGTTTGTCGTAGCCATAGAAACAACGAGCGATTGAGCACAAACCGAGTATCTGTAAATGATGTGACATAAACGGCCAACTGAAATTAATTCAGATTAGTCTGAGTCTGTGGGCTACTGATGAGCACGTTGTCATACTGCGTATGCTCTCACACTTTAATCACACACCATAAGCAATGTTTCATGTCAATGAAGAAGACCTTAAAGGAATATTTCAACATTTGGGAAATAAGATAGGCTCCTGCTTACTCCTAGTCAGACAAGATGATCGATATCAATCTTATGATTGTTCATCCAATACTGAGTTATTTAGGTAAGTAGGTAGGTAAATGTAGCATAGCTTACCACAAGGACTGTAAGCCATCGGTAAGGGCTAGCATGGCTCTGTCAAAAATGACTCAATCCACCTTAGGAAAACTCCAAAGCGGTGTTATTTACATGTTCTATCTTCTGTATTTCACACATGTAGAAATTAAAATGTAAAAGCAAGATGTTGTTATCAAAACAGATACGCGGTCGGGACTATATTGCGAGGCAGAGCCATAGTTTAACCTTGTGTCGGGTAGGCAGCCTCGCAACAATAAGTCCGACCATTGAATCTGTTCACTTGACGGGGCCATGCTATTTTTCATTCATTCTATTATGTTCAATAGATTGTTTTGGACAAACAAGCTTCTCAGAAGGAAATCGTGATAACATGCACATGTTAACATCTTACATTACGTTGATTTCTTTTGGTCAATGACAGAGACACGTTAACCATCTATTTTACAATGGCTTTCTTGCTTACTGTTTCAGTGTTTCTAATTAGTTAAAACCAAAGTGGCAGTAGTTTGTAGGAATCCTGAAAGTAATTTAAAGCCTGTTCTTATTAGGGAAGTGTTCTGGTTACTTAGCCTCAGATATATCTTCAATCATGGTACTTCAATCAGCATACATATTCCAGTTAGAAGTTTTTCTATAGAGCTGATGGCAATATGCTAAATTGAATGACTTCCGTATCACGTACCAAATGGTCGTTATAAAACTTCACTAGAGTTTTGCAAAGAAATTGCTATTTTGGTGGCCACAATCATCATTCAAGGACCTCATTCAGACAATGATAGCGGATGCATGGAAATTAGATTCACACACAAAAAGGCCGGATTCCTTTTGCCTGATGCTTCAACCCCCATATAAAATACATTTGTGTCCAAAGATATTGTGAAATACATTTATATATTCGAACCTCCAATATCCCTTTTTGAGAAGGAGGGTATAAAGTGTGTGTAAATGGTCTCGGCATGGCTAATGCCACTTCACTAAAGGATGAGCTCATCACTGGGTTCCTTAATAGCGGCTTTGAAGCCACACTTTTATCAGAACTCTGTATTGCTGACTTGTTATACAGCCTGCCTCTCTATCTGTACAGGTCGTCAAGGGTCTACATCCTTTGAACTGAGATCAGAAAACCGAAGTAGAGAAAACACAGTTTTATTACACTGGGGCAGTCTGATCATAGACGGTTCACAGAGAAACAGACACTATACCATCAACCCCTTCACACACACACACATGCACACACACACACACACACACACACACACACACACACACACACGAAGGGGGGTGAGAGACCGGGAGCTCACTGCTCCACTCATTATCTTTCTAACCCCAGCTGCAGCCAGATTGGGAGCCTGTTGATGAGATCAGCAACAAAAGGAAATAATGAAGTTGTCGCCGCGGCTTGCTGTTATGCCAGGACACTGCTTGTGTGTCCAATTTCAATATTGAAGTGTGCCAGAAAAACGAGTAGGGATGTGGGAGGCTGGCTATTACTCAATCCATGATGGATCCCTTCCATCTCCATCTCTCACCATCTCTTTAGGTTGGCTGCTGTGACGCGCTGCTACTTGCTGAGGTAAACGCAATATTTTCAACCCCACTTGGGCACAAGATTGAGTCCACATAAAAAGGTGAACATAGAGATAGCTTGGAGGACTCACAGATCTATGAATGGAAGCGGAGGCTATGCCCATTGTGCTTCTCTTTACTGGAGTGCACAGATGGGTTATTAGTGCTCGTGTGAAGCCTGAAAACTGTACATTCCCTTTTGTTGTGTTGTAAAAACACGTGTTTCCACTCCTAAAAAATCCTTATTGTTCATCAAAGGTCTGGAGAATATAAATTGATTCCAGCTCACTGGACACATTTTTGACAGCAAATTCAAGTGATTTCATATTCCATAATCCAGAGTTATGGTCGTCTCCCATTTACCTGTCTCTTCAAATGAGTCCTGTGGCAGTGCACGACCATGTGCCAAGGTCACTCAGACACTTAAGATTCAGCCATCCTAAAAGTAATTCTACGGACCTACCAACTTCAGTTTGGAGGATGTGCAAGGGAGAGCCTGGGAATTGTGTAATTGGAAGCTTGACAGGGGCCTTTAAAGTGGTTTGGGCTCGCTCAAACACAGGAATTACCCAAACAGCCTGGATTAATTTGTTTTCTAAACCAAAGGAAGGCTGCAATCACTCTTGTCAGCCCGTGTTCAGCTTCAGTTCATCACACTCTGCTGCTCTGTCTATAAAGCTGTCAGTGAATGCCACCCTATCAAAGAGCTGTGGCCTGTGAGCTGTGGTGTGGCCTATTGAGAAAGGGGGTAAACTGCTGTGACCGTCCATTTCCTCTGAAAGGTGATGTGACAGTTCAAATCAACGTATGGCAATTCAACCTGCCCCATATATTTTAAGACACTATTTGAATGTTGTATTAAAATCCTTCAACGTCAGTAGACCTGTAATGTTACAGGTTCCCTTTTCCCCCTCTCAGAGCCCATCTACTTCTGGCAGCAGACAGCGGAGGATGTTACAGTGCGACTGCGCATGCCCGAGGGCGTCGCCAAGGACGACGTGGTGTGGAGGCTGACGGCGGACAGCGTGAGCGTTGGGATCCAGGGCTTCGCCCCACTGCTGGAAGGCCAGCTGCACGCCGCCGTGGACCCCGAGGCCAGTGCCTGGCTTATCAAGGATGACAAAAGGTCCGTGCTCCGCCCCTAGGCCTAGGACAAAGGACCGGCACCGCTGCCTCCTCGATGATAAGGGTTTTTTTGGGCAATGATTTCATGTTTTCTCAATGGCTCATTTTGTCAAAGGCTTCGGAGGGCCGAAACAAATGGTGTAAGCGTAGTGTATGGTGTAAGCCCATCCGTGATCTAAGGAAGTAGCCTGTTTTATTGAGCTTGTCATTCATGTTTTTCTGAATAAGCTGTGAGTAGTTTTTATTCACCACCCCATTGAAGAACCTTTTTCTCCATCCATCCCTTCCCTCCTAGGTCTTCTTGGAGTTCTTTATGAAAACATGTTACGTAGCCAGTTTTTGGACTTTTCATCTTCATTTCGATTCATGTCGATTCTGTTAAAAGCCCCTGGGATCCATTATCACATCTAGATTTTTTGGAAGTAGGCTATGTGTTTGTGTGAGCATGTGTCCTTTGTAGGTTACAGTGACTTCTATAATAATATCTGGATTTTAATGGAAAAAGTATAATTTTGTTCTTTAAGTGTAAATGTGATGAATAATAATAGAAATGGATCCATGCTTTTTGCGTTTCAAGGGCTTTCTAATGGGGATGTTGTTATCATATGTATAGTGGCAAGACATACTAATTGTATTTCTCATGTTAGCCTGGCTGTCCATACAGTAGAGAAACAGCGCGTGACGTATTGAGGGTTCTCTATACAGAAACCGTTCCATTCTTGTCTTCCGTTATTTTTGCCTTTTGTTTTTTCATATGCTTCCTATTTCCATTTTCCTAATCCCATATGCTTTCAACATAATCCTGCCATAAAAGCATATCTTTATTAATACCTTCTAGGCCTGCTTGTTATGGAGACAAAGTATCACATGCCATTCCATTCAACCCCTTCAGTTACACTGATAGTAGATTTCATGTTGCTGTATTCTCCTCACTGGCTCTTATGTCCACCATGAAGATGAAGCAGAGTCCTCAACAGAAAACTGGCTCCAGTCTTATTCACTGTCCATTGCTCTCACGTTTGTATTACTTTTAATTGAAGTCAGTGGCCTACCCTCTATTTCCCTTTTTTTTATTTCAATCTTGTTTATTCACTTTAGTGTGTTTTGTGTGCGTGTTTGTTTGGGTCCAGTCTGGAAGTGACCCTCCAGAAGCGCGAGGAGGGACCCGCGTGGCTGGAGCTGGTGGTGGGTGACAGCAGAGGGGAGTACCTGCTGAGCGATGAGCAGAAGGCCCTCCTCCACGAAAGACTGACCCACCTGACCTCCGAGGATCTGGTCAGTCTGTGTACTCCTCTTTGTATCTCGCAACCAATGGTTAATAGGGATAGCAATGGACCGCATTTCTTAATACATAGGATTTGGTGTTTTAAAAAAATAATGTGTGCCTCATTATTTTGTCTGGGCTGTTCTGTCTGGACCCACACTTCGAGGTCTCTCCTCTACTCTCCTCTCCCTCTCTTGTCCTATCACCTCTTCAGTCTCTCCAACACACCATTCGGCCTCAGCCATAAAAGCCCATCTCCGTCCCCAACGTCCTTCAGCTGTATTTTTAGCAACCACTTTCCTCAGCCTTTTCATTAATACAGTCCAGGCTCTGAGCACTTGTAGCTCTTTAGGCAGCCTTTAAATGAACTCATAAATTCATGTAACTGTCTTCCTCTTTCCGCTGTGTCTGGTGGGCTCCCAGAATGCCAATCCGGATAAGGACAAGCCCCCCTGCAACTCTCAGGAGCTGGAGGACTGCGATGTCTGTCCTGGAGACAGCTCCAGTCTCACGCGCTTTGATGGTGACACGCTGATGCCCACTCACGTGGTGAGTAACCCCCCCCCCCCCCTTTTACTTCACTTGTTCAAGTGTGACACACATGCTTACGCTATTGCCCTAGCCCTTATCAGGACTCTATTGCTTCTCTTTCCTCTCCTCGGAGTCCTTGGGATGGGCTGGTGAATCGATGAAGTACCCTGTTTACAAAAGATAGCAAGAATCGGGGAGAAAAACACACACCATTTTGTTTTTAATGCTGTGCTGTGCTACTCGCCACGTTCTTACGCATTCAGTACAATTCATTGTATCGACCAATTAGGCCCAGTTACTCAGTAGTTTTGTAGTAACCAATGCCAATAGGTCTGCACTCCTGTACCCTACAATCACGTACGCTCTCTCCACTTCCATCACTTGGGAGAGATGTGCTTGAGATGATTGACAAGGTATTGAACCATGCAGATTTCAACAACCGGTTGATTTATTTAAACTCTTTATGACTGACTCTCTTGGCATTAGGCTTTCATTAAATCTCTTTAGAAGATAGACAGCTGGCCTTTTGGTGTGTCAGTAAACTGGGCAGGTTGGTGTTTAGTCTTCCAGATTTCTGTTGTTGTGCGTCTCAAGGCTGAATCATGGACCCTATATGTCAGTCAGGAGAAAGAAACCGATTTGTGGACTTGCGCCATTTTTCCGTTTCCAATGAAAAAGACGAACGTTTTTCACCGTTGTTCTTCTTTTGTCGTAAAAGAATGTTGGGACATCATGCAAAGGTTTTTGATATTTCTGCCCTAATTGGCTCAACAATCTCTAATCTCTATTCTGAAAATCTTGGTCTGGCTAAGTCAATATATCCCTCCAAAGCTTTCCCCTTATCCAGGTCCAGGTAAAGGTATTACCCATAGAAATGCTTTATATCAGATATACTGCCATTTATATTTTGGCCTAGACAGGCTCCTGTTGTGAAAAGAGGATTTTATATTTTCACCTTGGAAAAATCAGGCTCAGGCACCCCCCACAAAGTAAGGAATATTGTCGTCATTGTTAAAAAAAAACAAAATATATACCAATGTTCTCTTACCCCAAATGTTTTTCATCCCTCAACATTAGCTAGTCTTCTCTATTCTTCCTTCTTTCCACAAAGATTTTAAGAACAAACAGACCGACCACTTATTTTCCCTAGATTGTATTATTTATTTATTTATGTTATTAAATGAGATTGCATTACTGCTGCAGCAGAGAAAATCCACTGTCCTTACTAGACTAATGAGGAACAGGAACAGTAAGTGGAGTGTACAATGTATGCATGTGTAGACACCTTTTGAAAGCCTCTGTGACTTTTTTATATAACAGTTCTATTTACTCGGTGAGTAGTACACCCGGACGCAGCAGGCGGTCTTCAATGAGTCATCCAGGGCACCTCAGACACTACAGGCTTTTTATCGAAGTGTGTGTTCCTATCCACTATTGCCCTTATCTTCCCCTTTATTTTACCCATCATCCAATTCTATCACCTAGATGCATGCTGGGAATATAACCTGACCTTTTTGAAAGCACTCACTCGCAAATTGATGCACCTGTTGCCATTGAGGCACCATGTTTCTTGTCCCCTGGTATTGGTCACTTCAGAGTGGAGCTAGAGCAGTTCCCTGAGGCAGGATGGAGAGAGCAATTTCTTGGATACAGATATGCACTTTAGTATAAACTAGAGGAAAGGGATACCTTTGTACTATAGAAAACTATTGTGCAGGAACATGTTGCTCTAATAATATTTTACTGTTAACAATAATTAGTAACTGAGTAACTGAGTTTCTATGAGTTTTGTTTCTACATTTTGAAAATGATAGCCGAGGAAGTCAACCTTTTTCTAATTCATGAGGCCTTTACAAGAGAAACACAGGCACTTAATTCTCCCTCACATCTTAGTGACAAGTTAGAAGGTGTATACTATTATTTGAATTACACCCCTCACCAAAACTGTAGATTATGGTTCCTTGAGTGTGTAGATTAGGGCCTTTGTCTTACCCTGTTACTGTAATAGTGCAAACTGATTAATGTAACCTTGTTACTGTTATAGAGCAGACTGATCAATGTAACCCTGTTACTGTTATAGGGCAGACTGATCAATGTAACCCTGTTACTGTTAATAGTGCAGACTGATCAATGTAACCCTGTTACTGTTATTGGGCAGACTGATCAATGTAACCCTGTTACTGTTATAGGGCAGACTGATCAATGTAACCCTGTTACTGTAATAGGGCAGACTGATCAATGTAACCCTGTTACTGTAATAGTTCAGACTGATCAATGTAACCCTGTTACTGTAATAGGGCAGACTGATCAATGTAACCCTGTTACTGTTATAGGGCAGACTGATCAAGGTAACCCTGTTACTGTAATAGTTCAGACTGATCAATGTAACGCTGTTACTGTTATTGGGCAGACCGATCAATGGAACCCTGTTACTGTAATAGTGCAGACTGATCAAAGGACAGGACTATAATTATGATGAGAGTAAAAGCTTTGATTAGATTGGCTTTATAATGTTAAATACAAAGTGCTTACACAACAAGTAGTAAAATGAAAGAGAACAATTGATGCAATAATAAAGTACATCTAAAATATAAAAGAGTAACATTGTAAAAACTGTTAGCAATTACAATAGTGGAAATAGGTTGCTTTAAATTAAATGAATAAAAAAACATCCTAGAAAAAATAAACATAAGGCAAATGAAACAATCAAACAAAGTCTAAAAACCTTGTAGCATTTTGTCCAAGCTACAAAAAGTACTTTTTTTAATACTTGAATTGGTAATGGTGAGAGGCATCCAGTTTAGATTAAAGGTTTACATTTTATTTATTTATGTATTACATTTACTGTAAAATGTAGTGCAGAATAAAAACTCATCCGCAAATTTGATTATAGAACAAGTTTAACATTTTATAGTGACACATTTTATTAGTAATTAAGAGGTATATGGAGATCGAATAGGACCACTTTGTTTTTGGGTACAGAAATTTACTGGACCTCCAAAATATCTCAAAGGCATTCTGTAAAACTGGTTAAGCTGTTAGATACATTGGGATTTATAGCATCATCAGCATCCACCTACTTTAGGATGGAGGTACTCACTCCCACGCGTACACACACACACACACAAACACACACACACACACACACACACACACACACACACACACACACACACACACACACACACACACACACTCCTATCAAGGCTGTTATGCAGTTGGTAACATCTGGCCTCTTATGTACCAATGTATCTGTGTTTACTTTCTACAACACCTCCCTGTTTGTGCCTTTGTGTCCATCTGTGAACCAGCTCCTCCAATCGCATGCACACTGATAAGAATCGCTAGGTGGTTAAGATTTGGCACGGGCTCCCTGTGAACATTATGGGCTTATCTGAAATGACAATCACCACAGAGACCATTGGGGGAAAAGACCAGATGGTGGTTTTGACTGCTATATCTTCTAGTCTGTTTTTTTATTTTTTAAAGCTAGTCAAATCCCATCATTCATACCGGCTTTGTGGAGGTGGGTGGAATGTTTTTTTAATAGCCACCGTGTGGGTCATGTGGTCCTCACTCCCCTACTGAACTTCTTTTGTTAGGTCCAGTTTATAACTGCTTACCAGTCCCACAATGGCTCTCTGCGCTTGTTAAGTCTGGTCTTGACCCCGGCTTGTAACCCCTTGGGCTGGAGACCAATGTCCAGAAAATAATGAGAGCAAAGTGTCTTATTTTCAGATGTGTTTCATTATCACGGAAACGAATTGCCACGGTTCTCGTTGTATTCCACCTGACAAAACAAGTCAAACTGTGTGGTGTTGGAGCGGGAAATGAACCGTCACTGCTGCTAAAGTGTAGGTCATATATGGTTTGATCAGTTTTATATAGAACATATCTTAGGCCACAGGCTGATTATTAGTGCCTGTCCCTGATAATGTTACAGGGGACTTCGAATGTTTTGGGGTTTTTCATGTTAGATTATTTAGTATAAACTGAAGGATGTATTCTAACTCTTTCCACAAGGGAGCCATACTGATTTAATCTGTCAGATTTAGATAAAGAGTAGTCAGTCTCTTGCACAATTGCATGGTTTTTAAGAGGTGCAACAGAGGTTTTGGATTCCACTTTTGCATGTGAGTAAACACTTTTTGGGTAGTATTTTTGCAATACTAGCAAAGTAAAATCATCTCCCTTTTCTGAAAAACATACCGTATATATAAGGTACTGCTATGTCATTACATTGGTTGAACTTTCTGAGCTAGGCCACCTGTTATGCATGAAACTACGTAGTTAAGGACCCAGTGCAGCCAAGCCTAGTGTTTCATTAGCAGGTTGCTGCGGAGATTACGGTTAGCCTAGACTACCCTGCCTATTTTGCCAGTAAGACAATGGTCTAATTGGTAAAAGCTTGAGTAGGGTCTCATAATTGGACCACCTTTGATTTCAAACCTTTAGCATTGGGGATGGCTTTCAAAGGTTGTAGCCATAGAAAATGGTGTGTCACAATGTTCGGTATTAGGTCCTATATTATTTACACTTTATATTAATGATATGTGCCTCTGTAAAAGACTGTAAAGTACATTTCTATGCAGATGATACCATTCCTGTGCGCCATCCGTGGAACAGGCATTGTCAAACCTGACAAGGGCATTTTATTGTGTACAGAAATCCCTTAGACATCTAAGTTTAGTCCTTAATGAGTCAAAAACTAAATATATGCTTTTCTCAAGGGCCAAAAAGTTATATTATAAGGCATATAACATTTGCTCCCTTAATGGGGCCCAAATTGAGCGTGTTGCAGTTTACAAATACTAATTTCACTAGATAAGGTCATGCTTTTCACCTGAAAATAGAAAGACAATTGTAAAATCTACTCTCTTGTCTGTCATGGATTATGGTGATATTGTGTATATGCATGCAGCCCCAACTATTTTAAAGTTCCTTTATGCAGTTAACCACAGTGCTTTGCATTTTGTAACTGGGGATAGTTTTAGAACTCATCATTGTACACTGTATACAAAAGTAGGATGGTCTTCCCTTAGTGATAGGAGAGAAAAACATTGTCTCTTTTGTTTACAAGGCATTGCTGGGCAAGTTACCTTTTTACCTTACTTCATTATGAAAACACAAATCCAGTAGTCATAGGACACGCTCACAGGACAATATCACCCTTGAAAGCCGCAAAGTGAACACAGAACTTGGTAAATCAGCTTTCAGTTTTATTGCCTTGAATAAATGGAACAAGATTCAACAGGAATTGAAATTAGAGCAGTTTGTTTCTGTTGAACAATTTGAACTTTTACTGGAGGATTTTGGAGCTGAAGAGTGTTCTTGTTTTGGTTTAAACTTAAATATTGTACTGTATTGTAAATATTGTATTGTAAACTTTTTTTATTTATTTTTTGTTGTAATTTATATATTCTGCCTTTAAACAGGGCTCGCTGGAAAAGAGACCTGGTCTCAGTCGGTTAACCCTGTATGAATAAAATAAATAATAATACGCCATTTGCTGTGTGCATTCAGCTTGCTTGGACTGTTAGAAGCATTCTCTCTGGTTTTGTGTAATTTCTTACGTTCCCTATGGTCTGACAAATGAAAAGTATGACCAAACCAATTATTTACGACATGTTCAGACTTACTCTAGTTACGTAAAATGGTTCCTCAAGTGTGCCATTGGATGATCTGACATGGGGCCACAATCGGTCGGAAAGAAAAATGGAAAGAAAATGAGCAGTGGTGGCGCACTGAAAGGCCTCTGTATACGAAAGCGGTGACTAGCCGTCACATACGGGACGTTTTACAATTTGCCTTTTCAATGGCTGTCAAATAAGCAGGACACAGGGAGGAGAGAGCTGTCATGCTCTGAAGAGCGTTGTCAGTTAGATTCACATGCTGCGTACTCAAGATGCTCAGTGTGAACTGCAGGATATATCCGGAGGGATTTTTCTTCTCAGCGGCTCCAGTAGCGGCAATCTGCATTCTAAGATCATACGTCAGAAAAATTTGACTTCCATGGCCCACAGCCTACTGACAATTTTCAAAACAAACGCACCCAATCAATTCTGTCTGTGCCTAATTTAGTGTTTGAAAAGAGACTCGCCACACAAAGCACTTTAAAAATCTCTATCCAATAAGACTGTGTGAGGGGGGGGAATTTACAGCTTTCGGAAATCTATGTGCAAACATTGTTCAAGTTCCTTTTACTGATCACTCAATTTTGATTTTTATGTTGAATCTCTCCCGTCTCAAAACAAACAAATTGATTTTCACAATGTTGGTGAAAGGTTTTGCTTGATTTTTCTGTATGTCAAACACAACTTAATCAGTAGCGCTGATTCATACCTATTACCCATTGATTTTCAGACACATAAGGATAACTGGAGTGAGTAGTAATGTGTGAAACGGGAAGCCAAAAAAGCCAGGAACTCCATGCCCCCTGTTCTCTGCTTCCAGGTCAATTTGGGGAGCCACCAGTACCTTTTCACAGTGGACGTGAGCCCGTCAGAGATGCCGGCCTTCTGCCTTCGCCACGATGTGGACGCGCTGCTTTGGCAGCCCCGGTCGGACCAGCTCACAGACATGTGGGAACACACCTCCACTTTTAACGCTCTGGGTAAGAACCTCTGATGTCACAGCACTTGCGTTGTGACCTCAAGCTGCTTTTTAATGTGGCTCACATAGAATAGAGCGAGTCCTTGTCTTCTGTCTCCATCGTCATGGGAGGATTGTATAACGTTTCCCTGAATCTCTTTAGAAATAAACATGAAACTCAATTTCTCTCTTTTTTTATCAATGAACTACAATGTCCTCCCCAATAATAGCATTTTTGTAACTCTTCCCTACAGTACTCTGATTGAAAGTTGAGTGCGCTGGGCATTATTGTTCTTTGTTCTTCAATCTTCTCTCAATGCCACTTTCATATCCTGCCTCAGGGTACGTCCAAGCATCGAAACGTGACAAGAAGTTTGCAACCTGCGCCCCAAACTTTTCTTACGCGGCCCTGGGGGAGTGTCTCCGTCGGGTGTTCATCTATCGGCAGCCCTCGCCTGTCGACACCGTTCTCTTCAACAGGAAGCAGGGTCGCCAAGTGGGACAGGTTGCCAAGCAACAGGTGGCAAGCCTGGAATCCAACGAGCCTGTCCTCGGCTTCCGCGCCACCAACGAGAGACTCTTTGCCTTAACCTCCAATAACCTGTTTGTTCTTAAGGTCAATAATAATTAAATCGGGGAGTTGTATTTTTGGCCTATGCTCCAACTCTAAGCTTTCAACCATTCCACAGACAATACTTATCTATCAAGAGCAACAGAATAACTACACTACTTAGTTAGTTACTGTAACTATGTACTCTTACTGTACTTGTTTATGTTCAAATGGGTAAAGGGTTGTCTGTATAATTTTCTCACTTCCACCTTGAAGATACAGTTTGTAATGACGTCCCATTTGTGCAAACACTTTTTAGTAATCTATGTATATGATCATGGTCATCTGAATGCTCTCAGGAAACGAGACCAACAAAAAGAATGTAAGAGAAATGACCAAATAAAAAAAACTATGATCAATCAATATGTTGTTGTTAGATCTGAATTCAGTTTTCTTATTTTCCCATGAATCCTTGTCAAAATGGTGTTTATTTATTATAAGCACAGGTTAATAAGATATTTGATAGATGGATGGCTCTTTGATAGCCATCAGGTTAGTAGGAAGCAGTGGATGGTGACATCAGAGGCAGTTGGCAGCACACGCACTTCCTTTGTCAGATGGTCTGTGTGCTGTAAGGAAGCACAGGAAGGAAAACCCCTCTGCACATTATGCAATCACTATGGCAGAATGAACAACCACAAAATTTCCATAAATTTACACTGTGACCATCTCCAAATTATCTCCAATATGCGTTATAGCAATGGCATGTCACTTTGGAAGCCATTATGTGTATTTCTGCTGTATATTTTTCCAACTCAAGATTTGGCTGACATAATTAATGCATTATATCCACAGTGCATTTAGTGTGAAATAACAACAGTTATCCTGGTTAATAATAAATAGACTGATTGATTTATGAGCAATAGATTTCTTTTTTTTTTTAAAACATTCTTTTGTTGGAATTCTTAGTGTCACAAAATTCTTTGATGTCATAATGGAACATAGAACTTTTAGTACATGCACCTAATTATGATGTAATCATATCAAAATCTATATAATGTGTTCAAGTGGAAAAAATTTCATTAGACCCAATAATTCGACATGGGTTGCTGCTGGACAAAGGTAAGTACTGTAGGTTTTGACTAAAATGACAGTTCATTCAATGAGCTTTGATTTGTTTTTGCTTTGAACTTTGATGTCTTTTTTAAAAATACATTACCAGACCAGGCTGGACATTAAATTCATTTTGCTTTCAACAACTTTTCAGGGGTTTAAAATTGGTATGGAAACACTGTTGAATTAGATCTTATTCGTTCAGTGTAGCTCCAAACAACTACCACAAGAAAATGTATTATTACAGCTACTGTAATTGTGCACTTGTTCCTTCTACAGCCTAAAAAGCGTCATAACCACAAGTCAGCTGTTGAGAAGAAGAACCTTTCAAGTGCATTTTCCTCACATCACGGTGCTCCAGCTGACATATCTGACATTCTGCATGCGCCATCAGCCTCTATAGGAAGCAGGCCTAGTGGGGATTCCACATGGACACCCTCCACTTCCTCACTGGCTCCCCTACCAACTGGCCTCCACTCTCCTGCCCACTCTGTCACTGGCACAACGGAACTGAACAGCTGCTCCTCACCACAATGTCTCTCCATCGTGTCTGCTGAGATCACCCACAGTGCCGACTCTGAAGATGTGCCCCCCACTCGGCCCTCTTCCCCAATGGATGAACCTACCTTGGATGAGGAGTCCTTTCCCGAGATCCAGGCTGCCTCTCCTCCTGCACCACTTTGCTCCCTGTCAAGTCCGTCTCCTCCAGTGCCTACCCAGGAGGCATTAGCTGATATCCAAGTCTCGGATCCTCCCGTATCCCCTGAGGACTCTACTCCAAGTCCAAGCCAAAACCCTTTCCCTTGTGTTCCCGAGCCCACATCTGCAGCGCCGTCTGTCCTGCAGTTCACCATGCCATCGGCCATCTCTTCTGTATCTCCCTGTTCGCTCCATTGCTCTGAATCTGCCGATACCCAGGCCGTCAGTGGAGAGCAGAGCAGCAAGGAGACTAATCCTGAAAGGTACTGTCTGAAGCACACAGTGATAATGACAATTTACTGGTCACAGTACAACACTGAGTATTAAAAGTAACATTATAAAACTTGCATAAACAAGTACACTAAACACTAAACTGAATTTGTCACTATATCAAGCAAACCTGGTCAAGCTGTGCATTAGGGCTGTGTATGCACTTGGTTGTTCTGAACATGAATGCATGTTTTCAGAGTGCACATAGCAAAGGACATACAGATAAATCCTGAGGTGCCAATAACAGCTTCGCACCCCATTCCTGCAAAGGGTAAGTATACAAAACGTCAAGCGTTCTTCTTGTCTGTTGACAAAAATGTCCCTCTAATTAGAGATCTACTTGTCTGCTCAGATTCAGCTGTTGACCGGAGACACTCTTCAGTTTCTCTGGAAAGGTTAGTGAATAGTCTGCTTCAACACTAGTGGAACTCTCTCACCTCTCTCTAAAATGGGCGAGGTGTATTTTATTAAACCAATTGCTTTGTTGAGTTGATTGGGTTCGTTGATGGGTTATTTTTACCCAGTAAACAACGGGTTGGTGGGGGGCTGGGATTTGTTAGTAGTAATTAAGTGTACACATTTAAAAACATATTCGCCATAAATGTTTCAACAAACTGTGTTGTGCGCTAACCCTACGTTGGTGGGTCAAATGAACACAGGGCTGCAAATAAAATAATCAGTTTGGGACATTTCGAAACAAACGTTCTTAGGAATGTGTGTTTTGACTCACCGTATATTGAAACAGTGGACCATAGAATGAAAACTCTACCAGATAGTCTAGTGACCTAGTCTTTGGCATATGTCTTCTCTCCTATATCCATCGTCCAGAGTTGTAGCTGCTCTGGATGCAACAGGCTTAAAACAAACGAGGCGCCATCTCCGCACCCTCTTAAGGAGCAACAAAGTCCGGCTGGATGTAATTGGCTCCGGCGGAGAGGGCCAACACATTACCAAGCTGCTGGGGTAAACAGTCTTCTGGTGGTTTGAAATTGAAAGGATTTTGATATTTGATGGCTAATACCTTTGATCTCCCCACAGGTTGCCAAACATTGGCAACACCTGCTTCATGAACGCCACCCTGCAATGTCTGTTTGGCCTGCCTGCCTTCTGCCATGACATCATAAGACAAGAGCTTCTCTGGCCTAAAAACAAAGACAACCAACTGCTGAGGTAGAGCATATCTTAACAAACACCACCCCCCGGACACATGCCTGCCATGCCCTATATTTAGTGGATCCGTGGGCTAGTGTGTTGGGCTTTCTCCAGTCAGTTTGATGTCATTGTGGGAAAATATAGGGCTTTATGAGATCCAATATGCAGTTGGAAATTAATGGCTCACTCCTCCTCTCCTTTCCACAGGCAGCTGGCAGAGCTACACAGGGCGAGGCTTGGGCAAGACACCGCGAACAGCAAGAGCAAGCTTCTTCGCTCTGTGAAAAGAAGTTTGTTTATTTTCCAACCTGATTACAGCAGCTACTATGAGCAGGTATCAACAAAGAATGCGAAATGGAAGTGTGCAGTGTGTGTCAGTTTTGCAGGGTATGTACACAATTACCTTCTGGTTATGATTTATTATAAAGGATGCCCATGAGTTTCTGACTCACATCCTGACCAAGCTGCAGATGGAAGGGGAAGCAATGCTGGCGTCATCAGCATCCTACAGATGCCCAGTGGATAACTTTGAATTCCAGCTCTTGTGTATTCGCACCTGCTCCAGGTAGCCATCGTTATGCTTTGTCCGATATAACATGAAGCCATTTGAGGCCCTGCAAGAGTCCGTTTGGGTGCCCATGTTTGTAATAATTCGTTATTATTTGTTATCTTATTAATTTCCATATTTAGCTGTAGGAACCAAGCATACAGTCAGGAACAACACCTAAACCTCTCTCTGGATCTGTGTTCCTCTGTCAGACAGAGTCTGGAGCTCTACTGCAAGGTTAGGATTTGAGTTTTTAGCTGTGTTGAATCATTGTGGCACATGGTATTTTTAATGTCCCTACCTTGATAGCACCCATGTCTTTTTCACCCCAAGGCCACAGAGTTGGAGTGTACATGTTGCAATTGCTCTGGTAAAAAAGCAGTAGTGACTAGAAGGTTCCTCACATTTCCCAGGTACATTCGTTCATACGTTAGCAATGCCTATGGTGGATTGGTCTTTTTTAAATGTATGCCTTTGAATCACTATGTCGTTATTTGTCTTTTACTAATACCTTTCTGTTTGTCTTTGGATAGGGTACTAGTGCTACACATGAAGCGTTTCTACTGTAAAAATGAGGAGATAGAGAAACTGGCCAATTCCATAAACATCCAGCCATTCTTGTCTCTCTCCTCCATAACCTTAGATGAAGATAACTTGTCTAGGAAGCATGAAGTGTGGTAAGCGATAGCAGTTTATATTTGTGTAAAATATCTTTTGAAAAAAAAACAACGTATTTCTTAAGAATTCTCAAAATTGGGATTATATTATAACACGATGACCAAAACGTGATGACCTTATCTAGCAACACACCGGATTCACACGAGACAAGCTCTGCAGGAAGCAGGGAAACTCCTCCAGACTTGGACCGCCCCCTTAGCCCAGGTAGACGGGTGTTTCACAGACACCATATGAAACCCATTCTGGAATGGCAAGCAAAGCCTGTAACAGAAATGCAAAGTAATCATATTAAGATAGTAAAACATTGAACGAATCCCTCTGTAACAGTTGAGGACCAGAAAGGGTGTCCTGGAGACAGAGACAGAGATAGGCCAGAGCAGGGAGCCTCTGTGGTGAGAAATCAAGAAAAACCTAGCCAGACAGTGGGTGCAGACAGAACCATTTGGGGTCAGATTAGTGCTGATGTCTGGTGGTAGACATAAAGCCTCACCTCTATCCACTGCTATCCTTTCAGACGACTGTCCATCGGCCAAACGTGTACCGCCTCTCAGGGGTCGTCTCACATCTGGGAGAGAGCCTGAATACGGGTAAGTGATTATGCTCATGAGTCACAGGCACACAGACACCAAAAAGCCCAAATGGAACCTTGAGCCTCGTCTCGTTGTTTCGTAGGCCACTACATCAGTGACATTGCCCAGCCCCACAGCAATGGATGGCTCACTATGAACGACGCCGAGGTGTCAACCACCAATGAGGCCATGGTACTGAAAGACCGGAAGGACACCGCCTACATTTTGTTCTATGTCTTAAGGTAAGGATTCCTCTTAACAATGGATCAATGGAATGGGCCTTTCAGCTAATTTAGCTGTGCTCAGAGAAATGAACAAGCACCAATCTCGTGCCTTCATTGGATGCTTATTTGTTATAACGTGTCTTTGTTGTGGAGCAGACAAGAGGAACAGCATGGCTTCAGGGCCGGACTGGATGCATTCAGCCCTCTGAACCTGTAAAAGGTCAACACCATGGTGGCCTGACTGTCTGCACACCACCGCAGGAGGTATAGTGTGCAATCCACTGGAACACTGCCGACCAAAAGTCGCACCACCACTTGATTAAACCACTGTTGGATTTGAGAGAATAAAGCTTTAGCATGGTGCCCGTCTCCATGTGCCTTATTCCACCCTAGCCCACTGCTCATAGGTAAACTTCAGCTCACTGGTTTATTCCATTGCTGTTGGTTTTCCATTTCTTCATCGGCCTGCAACTTTCATTCTTAATTTCACCTCGTTTCACCTTTTTATATTTTACACCAAAGCAAAATGTCAGCTAGTTGGCTCACTGCCTTACTTGTTTGGTTGAGGGCTTTTTCCCTTCAAAAACCCCCTTCCATAGAGAAAAACACTAGTTATGATTCAGTTTGAAATGTATTCAAGGGAGACACTAATGGACTCTAATTCCCTCTCTTTTGCTGTCTTTGTGAATGCAAGGGCTAAACCAGCCGGATGTAAAATGTCCCTGCCACAGTCCCTGTGTGCCTGACGATTTTACTTTGTCAAGGGAACGCGTAACACTACAATAGCCTTTAGGTGATCCACCGAAGGTTCACCTTTGATTAACTATGAAGTAAATTGCCCAGCCAACATATGTCCTACTGATGGAATTGGGGTTGTACACCTATATGTCCTTTGATTTACATAGGAAGTGACCTTTGTATATTTCAACGTCATGATCAGAGTAGAGAGTAAGCTGTACCAAACATACTGAGCCAGGAAAGTCACAACATTTATGTATTTCTTTAAACAAGGCTTTGAGTTGAGAATCTATTTGGCAACTCAATATGCTCCTCGTGAGCTGTAGATTGTTATTATCGATTGCTAGATTTTGGACTGCAGTTCATATTTCCAACCCTCACTAATCCAGGCCCAAACACTCTGAAGGTGATTTGTTTGCCGGAGCCAAGCTAATGGGATAATCACTTTGTTTTCTTGCCCGTCATTGTCTTGCTGAGAAAGAAGAGTTTTACTCCAGCTTTCGTATTTAATTATTGGCGCTCAATTGAATTAGGTTTCTCCGTCGTATTATATTAGCTCTAGCAACAGCTTACCTTGATTACCCAGAGAGAAACCTGTCAGAGCCAATCAAGTCCCAAAGGATTGGTCCTCCATTTCCCCAAACACGCAAACATCGAGCGGCACATTGGCGAGACAGTTTACAGAGACACTTGAATTGCTTTCAAGCTAGTTATTTATTGTCCATTGGTGTTCCTTTTTGTGGTCAAAATAGTAAGTTTTGTAATAAATATGGGCTTTCATATGTACATGGTGCTCAGCTTCAAATATTTGTTCACGGTAATTGGACCAAGGCTTGCTGGTTGTTGTTTTTTTTTTTTGTTTTTTGGGGGGGGGGGGGGGGGGGGGGGGCGCAATTAGAGCTTTACTTACATACTTTAAGATTTGGTCTGTGATTGTATACTTCTTCGCTTTTAATTTGAAGGTAATTGGTAGCGGTTCGAGCATTGTTAGAGGAGCTTTGTCTTTGTTGTTGATTGCTCATTCTTGTCTCATGAATAGTTCCTTTCCCTCAGGGATCAACAACAGGGAGGATAAACAGTGGGTTGCTGTTACGGCTCTCTGTCGGTGCAATACCATGTCGGTCAATTGTAAAAAAGGAAAAATAATACAGGTGAACTCTTTTTCTCCCGTTTTATCATGGAGTGGAAGCATTCATTGTATCAGGTCTTAGAACACCCTTTATAATCAGTCACTGCTTTAACATTGTTGCCATCCCACAGTGGAAATTACATGCCTGACTGGAAGGGAACTTCTGTAAAAGTGTATGTCTGTGACTTGTCTAGGGTGTAGCCGTAATCATATAGCTTCTCACAAGGAACATTATGTTCTTTTGCCTGGTTAACTACAACAGGGGCAAATTAAATCTTGCCAGGTTAACTACAGCAGGGGGAAAATAAATCCCCAAATCCACATTTACTGTACAACCGACAACTGGATTGTCAAGGGGCCAGTTGAGTTACCTTTTATTCTATTTCCTGTAAAACATGAACTGTGTGGGGTCCAGATCAGTCGAAGTGTTGTTTCTATTCATGTCTGCCATCCATTTTAAACGAACTCACACGAAAATGTCTGGTTTTCATGATTGATCTAAAGGGTTCTTATCTTCAAAGATAAGAGGCTTTGTACAACACGTGATATCAATTCAAATCAACTCATCCTCCTACTGTGATTGCAGAATGAGAAGCATATTGCCAGACAATTCCTATTAAAGTTGATCGTGTAATGACAATGTGATTTCCATATCGACAGTCACTTGACATCGCACATAATCTCCTATGCATAATTA
Organism: Galaxias olidus; assembly: GCA_026901105.3. Lineage (NCBI taxonomy): Eukaryota > Metazoa > Chordata > Actinopteri > Galaxiiformes > Galaxiidae > Galaxias > Galaxias olidus. The sequence goes on along the minus strand of JAPMUY010002725.1, from coordinate 156,583 downwards.
CCCCGAAAGGATGCTGCTGGTCCCACGTTGCAGGCAAGCTGTAATTACAGCAGACTTGTCTCTGTTGCTTCTAACCCTGTTGCGGTAATGAACGTTACATTCCCATTGTCACAGATTAAAGCACTATTTTATTGGAGAGAGAGAGACATTCAATCTAAAGTTAATGAGGCAGAAAAATTGTTTTCCTTCATCCCCCCCTCCGTGTCTTCACTTCTAGTTGCTATCTGTGACAAAAACCTTCATTTTTTTCATAGCCACTCTATTTCCGTAATTTGCTTTTTTGCAGTTCACTAGTTGATTCCCATTTATTTCCTTATATCTCTCTGTCTAGACACATCTGGGCTGGTCTATTTTATCTTATGATCATTCTAGCCAAAAGCCAATACCCATTTGGTAAACCAACTTCAGCACCATGCTATGTCCCTTAGAATGTTCTGTTTGTTCTTGTACTAGCCAGAAATCAAAACAGATGTATAGATGCTGTTGCCCTGAACAGTTGGCCCTTTTTGCATTCACAGCTCCAGCTAGCTTATCAAGAGAACTGAAAATGGAGACTTAGGAGCGTCATCTTCCTGTGGTATTATCCCACATGGTACAATATAATTTCCTAAAATTATTTCAGCTGTGTGTACTTGCAGTCTCCAAAAATATGTTTGCACCAATGTGCTATTGTTTCTTTTGCCAGATATACTCCTCAATGACCTATGCTGTTGACTTGCACAACAGGATATAGATTAATATGTCTGTGTTGTGGAGAGCACTAGTCATCTGACAGTTGTATTTTTTCCGTAATTGTGTTCAAAGTCTATTCAGCATTTGTATTGTTTGCATTAAACAAAATTGTCTTCTATATAAAAGACGTTGAAAGAAATATCTTAAATTAATATAGTACAACGGAATTGGTTTTCTGTGCCTAGTTAGAAACAACAGCTCCATGTTAGAGTGTGGGTTTTCAAGACTGGTTTCTCTGTCTGACGTATCACTCGCAAGTCTCAACCATAGGAACTGAGGGCACATCAATAGGTGCTATAACACGTAACTCCTACAAGCCACTGACATTTTGGCATGATTCATACTGCAGCAAAACCCTTTAGAAACATTTACCCTTGCCTCTAGGATGGCATTGAGGTGAACAGGAATGGTTTAGGCAAAACGGAGAGCAAAGATTGGCATCGGCCGATACTTCAACCAGGCCATTTATATTCGATATGAGCACTACTGCTGATGAGTGCTGTGGATCTATTTACATAGTAAATGCCAGCTAATTTACATATGAAAAGGCTAGATTGTCTTGTCCAATTCAGACTTTTCTTCGTAAAATCATTTTGGTTTTTTGTAAACTTTTAATCAAAGTTAGTGCAATGGGTATGCTATTACAGAAGATATGCCAATAACGATTATTTTAATCAGACTCAAAAGATTAATGAAGAATGATTCCTTTTTTTTGTATGATGGGATTATAAGAAGTCCAATCAAGCACATTTTCCATGAAATTGCCAATCTAATTGTTTTATATATTTCTCCAGGCTTACTTTTCCAATTCACTGGACCTTGATATTGTGCTATTGCATAAAACCAAAATGCATCATAATAATCTCTGGCTTTTAGATTGAAAAATTCACTCACTCTTATTCATAGATTAGGACCTCCTCTGAAACTTCCTGAAATTTCGTATTCCTCAAATTCAAGGTTACCACCACTGTTTCCGTCTATTTTAGGTCCATTTACTTCTGTTCATCTCTGCCTCTCCTGTAAGTCCCCGTAGTAAGCAATGTAATTACAGTTAGCGTACATGGGCTTTGTCCTTCTCATCCTTTGAAGTCCTCTGATTTGGCCTGACATTGTGCTGCGTTGTGTGGATTAGAGGGTGTAATAGAGTCTGCAGAGAGATCCACAGGGCAGCCTAATATGTGACTGAAAGATGTGACAATTAGTGTAAATCTAACAGAATGGAACTAAAATCTGATTTAGATCCATTTTAGTTTGTCCAGTCCAGTAATAAGCATATCTATCTGTTTTGCATATCTCAATGAATAGTTATTTGTTTCAAGCCATTCCTATTTAAATATGTCCAATGTACTTTAGAGGCCTCAGCATAAAGTATGCATACTAAGTAGCATATGATAACAGTGCCAGCTTTATTTGCATCATAATGATACATATACGACACAAAGCAACAAAGAAATATGTTCAGGTAATCATATTAATTTAAGCGCAAAAGTACAATGACAGTTGCCTATATATTGAGCACAAGTGTTGTTTGCCTTCAACCATGAACATGCTTTCTATGCTTCACAGGAAAACAAATTTCCAAAATGTAAAACTGTCTTCTGACCCAACAGAAATACACTTTCATATGAAATGCAAGCAAATAATGCATAATCATTATCTTTTTTTTTAAATTGTGTAAATTCTCACATGCTTGATAAATAAAAAACAAAACGCATAGTTTACATACATACAATAATAGTTTTTAGAAATTACTACAGATTTAAATAATCTTTCTGTGCACACCTATGAATATGACCCTAGCAATGGTCCTTTTCCCTTATGCAAGAGGGTGCACCCCAATTCATGAGCAGTTGGATTGATTAGGCAGCAAAAAAAACAACTGCACTACGTCAGCAGATCTAAACATAGCAGCTCTTGCCAGCTACATCAACCACATTCCAAATCTCACAATGGCAGAAGCAGACAATCCACAAAGTCTCAATATATACCACAGAACACAAAGAACAATGATCAAACGATTCACTATGTTGATACCCGCCCCAAAGTCTGTCGTCAAACCTGCCAATCAAGGCTGTGTGCTAAAAATATTTAAAGGGGTGCCATTTGAACTTTTTCATTTTGTAACTGCACTCTGTTAAACTACCGTACTTTTTCTATTTTAATATACAGCTGGTTTAAGTATCATTGTCAGAAGTCTAATGAACAGACTTTGAACACACAGCACTACATAGGAGAAGACAGGCCCGGTGGTGGTTATTCAGACTATTACTGACCCAAGTATTGTTTCTAACAACAAGTTAAAAAATCTCTCCTCCTGTAAGTTTCCTTTTACACTTTATCAAGAAGGGACTGAGACAGAGCCTGCCTAACTTATGGTTCTGAACATTTGTGCTCTTCACCACGAAAAGCCTCTTTGTCAATTGGCATAACCACTAGTATGATGTGTGGATATGCGACATTGAAGTGCGTCACCTCATACTTTCATCATTTCAACTTTGATCATTGTACAGTGGACATTCTCACTCTTTGGGAGAGGATCAAAGTTATCCATATGTTTTTAATCTCTTTTCAACATCTTCCAGTAAGGTTATTTTGACATGTGGAAAACCAAAGAAAAAGTACTGGACTACTGTAATGGTCTTCTCTCGGTTATTCCTAAAAAAATGCTTAGACGTCTGCAGCTTGTTCAGAATGCTGCCGCCAGACTTTTAACAAATACCAGAGGATATGAGCATATTACACCAGTTCTGAAATCACTACACTGGCTCCCTGTGTGTCAGATAATTGACTTTAAAATACTGTTGCTCACCTACAAGTCACTACATCATTTGGGCCCAAAATACATTACCGACATGCTAATACAGTATGAACCGTCTAGACCCCTCAGGTCATCCGGAACAGGTCTGCTAACCGTCCCCAGAGTTAAAACCAAAAAAATCGAAAGTGTTTAGCTACTATGCAGCAAATAGCTGGAATCAACTTACAGAAGATCTGAGACTCGCTCCAAGCCTGACTATTTTTTAAATCCAGATTTAAAGACGTAGTTGTTCTCTATTGCATATTAGTGGGAATACTTCGTCCCACGGGAGTTGTGTCACTTAGCAATTTTAATTTCTCTTTTTTTATTTCCTGTTTCTTTTAATGGTCTTTTGTTTTCTTCCTTGTATGTTTTTCTGCTTGCCTTGTATAAAGCACATTGAATTGCCTGTGTATGAAACGTGCAATACAAATACAATTTATTTGATTTGATTTGATTTGATTTGACTTGACTATGCCTTTATTTTCAGTTTTTTGTATTTTTCAGTTTCAACCAAGTAACTACTTTTTTGTATCTTTATCAACCAATCACGGATCCTAACTGTCACATATTGTTCCTTAAGAAAGTCTCTGTTATATAGTGGCCATACAGCCTGCCACGGTGACTACAATGACTTGCCACTACGCACTTGTGTCGCCACCTGATCTGTCTCCACTGCCAGTGGACTTTCAGATTCAAAAGACAGTGTCCACCTTAGGGATGAACTAAGGAAAAGTCTCACAAGCAACAGTTCCAAACTCACTCTCACACCTGAAATTTCATCTATTTTCATTGATGTCCCTCCAGCCCTTTGAAGCAGCAGTGGCCCTTTCTCTTTCCATGACCACATCAATCATGCCTGGTTGAAAGTCACCTTGCCGTAGACGCAGCTGTCCTGAAACATCAACTTCTTGTCAGGCAGCACCTCATCTGTCACTGTCAGCTCATCCAGCTCGGTGGAGTAATGGTCTGTGCTCTCCACCATGGACGTATCCTTGACGGCGCTGTAGGTGAGTGCGACGCTGTACGACGCAGGCTTTGCGGAGCCCTTTCGGCCACAGAGGCAGAGCTTGTGGAAGGCCGCGCGGAACTTCTGGGACATGGCGTTGTAGATGACGGGGTTGATGGCACTGTTGAGGTAGACGCAGCTGCGGCAGAAAAGCAGGAACCAGGTGTCCAGGTAGGCCTGGTCCAGGAAGGAGTTGACCACCACCAGGGTACGGTAGGGCATCCACAGCAGAGCAAACAGGATCACCACTACAGCCAACATCTTGGTCACCTGTTGAATATATGGGCAAAAGAGACAAATAAGTCCTATCTTCGACCCAACAGTATATTGTAACTGTTCTGACAAATTTCCAAAGTGATTTTAAAGTGCAAATACACTGACAATAGGACTATCGGTTAATACAATGTCGAGTATTGTAGTTTGAAACAATAAACCAACATTTTACACATTCTGTTTCATGTAATAGTTTATTGCTATGACCATAAAACTGACCTGTCTCCGGGAGGTTGCAGTGGAGCTGGAGTGGCGGGAGTTTTTACAGCTGGTCACCTTAGCCGATATTGTATTGGTGTTTCCGTTCTTATTTTTCTCTTTAGAGTCAGATGGTAGCGGGTTTAGAAAGAGAATTCTTGCAATAAGCCCATATAGGATAGTTGCAAGAAGGAGTGGGACAACAAAAAAGATTCCAAAATCAAAAAAATAAATAGGCATATAGAGGTGTCTTGAAACTTTATAACCACAAGTCACTATGGTCACGTTCTCATATATGTGCTCTTCTGTGTCTGACAGGTAGAACCACATTATGCAGTAAATGCAGGTGAAAAGCCATACAAGCAGTATTATCTTCTTCGCCCTCGACAATGTACAAAGAAACTGTGCCTTTATAGGGTGGCAAATAGCAATGTATCTTTCGATCGTGAAAGCAGTTATAGAACAAGAGGAAGCATTAATTCCAAGGTACTGGAAGTAAGTAATGCAAAGGCACCCCGCGTGTCCAAATACCCATGTCCCGAAGACAGCGTCTGTTACGTTTGGTAAACCAGCAGCGGTTAGCACCATAAGATCTGCCACTGCCAAACTCACAAGATAGCAGTTGGTAGGTGTTCTCATATATTTTGTGGTAAGCACCACCAAAATCACCATTACGTTGCCAACGACTCCCAAGGCGCAAATCACGAGCACTAACACACTGCTTATTACCTTGTATTGTATGCTGTGGTCGGTCCAAGTTTTTAACGTCTGGTTATCGTGAACTTCAGTTAAGTTTTCCATTTTTATTTTTTGTTTTAAAAAAACACCCAAAAATCGCGCTGTTGACAGAGCAGAGCTCTTATGATGTACATATAGTCTGGCCAATTTACTCTGGAACTACACTGGTTTTACGCACGGGATACTAAGCTAATCAGCCAACTCTACAGGTTTGTAGTCATTGTGAAAGTCTATGAAAAAATATCACAATGTTCTATAATCATAGGTTTCACACATGTCTGAACCTACATTGCATGCAACAAATTAATCATGATTATTTTTCATTTTACGCGCGCTTCCCAATGCCTTATGGGCTATCATCCGAAGTCCCGCACAACGAAGTGTCCCTTCTATAACGAGGAGAGTGTCTGACTGAATTTATCAGGAGAAGGAAGCTAGTTTAAGTTCGATTATCATGGCGCGCACGCATTACGCATGCCACTATTTTATAGGGAGAAAATCTTTGGATTTGTGCCATGAACACTTAGGTCCAAAATCCTACATCTACAACAATATCGCTTTGTTTTTGTCGTTAATAAAAAAAAACGTTTTGCTTATATTGGCAGAAAGAAAAAATGTCTTAATATTTTGTATTTCCACCATTTTGCCTTCATACCATCGTGTATTTGGACACTTTTGTGTAGAATTTGAATCCACATTTAACACTTTAGAGGTTGTCCTTTAAAGTTGCAGTATGCTTTGCCTTCTCCCCTTATTTATTAAAGCACATATAGCTCCTGTAGTTTATAGAGGACCCTGGTATTAAGATGCAACGAGATTATATGTGAGGGTATTTAGCTTTCATTCTATATATATATATATATATATATATATATATATATATATATATGTATGTATGTATATGTGAAAGTTTTAGTTTAGGATGTATGTATCATTGGATAAAAAATACTAAAGAGTAAGATGATTTTTGCAAAAATAAAAACCATCAGGTCTGTTAATGGGCCTTAACTGTTAGACCCCAGGGTGCAGAATACTTGTTATATAGGCCCTCAGATTCATCAGTGATTACGTAAAAATATCCGTCAATGGGAAATTCATATATATATATATATATATATATATATATATATATATATATACATACGTTTTCCACTTCCCTTAGTGACCCTGTATCACGGAAATCACTAATAGAACTACATGTCATACAAAATACATATATAGGTCTACAGATTACTACTGCCCTGCTATTGAGAGAATATTGGATTTATATAAATATGAATTGAATGCAGTATTTCTCAGTTCACTATCTCTCACTATCTATACTCCTCTAAGCATGTGCTTTTCCTGAGGCTGCTAGGCATAGAACACTAAAGAGCATTCAAATTCTCACGGATCAGCAAATAGGAAATATTACTGGGTAGTGTGATACTTGAGACATTATTGTCATACATATTGTGATTTCTCTTATTTTCCAAATATTCAAGATACTTTATGGCAGTGGGTGGCAAGACACTAGCTATGTGCAAATGTTCACGCTGCAACAATTGCCTAAGGTGAAGTCATCTAGTGAAATTAAACAACGTAATTTTTTTTACTTTGATCATTCTGCATTTATTGTGGACTTAATGTAGAATAAGTAAGTTTGGCAGCAATGTAAGTCCAGGTAGACAACAGATGGTGAGCTCTTTAACACACTGTAATCGAAATGGACCAATACAAAGTAATATGTTTATAACAAGACCATGTATGGTTTAATGGTTGCCCTTTTTAAGTCTTGCTGTACTATATATGAGATTTATTGAGCCAGAGCACTCTGGTTTTCCAGAACTCTGACTGATGCAAATCCATGTACCTCTGAGTGAAGCTCCTCTCCAGGAATCGTGACAGTTCTGAACTGCTTAACATGCTTATGAATCTGCTGGGTTTAACTTGGTGTGACCGATTCATCTGGGATCTCACAATTGGGCGCTGTAAACAACGTTGTGGACGTGAGAATTCATGCTCCCCCTCACCAACTGTGCCCATGGTGATGGAACACTGCTGAGAATGCTGAGGATCGTTCCAACTCTTGACTTTATTCATACAATAGTGGTTGAAGCCTGGAACAGAGGCTCAGAGACCAGGTGGACAAAGACTGCTGGGGATTATGCAAGGACGCCCCCGGTCTTAATGTCCTGAATTCCTTAACTCATAGCAATAAAATAAAAGTGTGTGAGAATAGTTGTTTTTATAAAAGGAAAGGCCTCATATAGATATTCATATTTCCAATGAATTAAGAAACACGTCATTTATAATGATCTGTTATCATTTATGCAAATAAATTGGTATTACGGGCTTAAAATCTGGTTGAATCTGATGGTAAAACAGTCATACTAATTTTTCACATTTAGAATGGCAAGGCATGTGGGTGGTGGGGAGGACAGCATCAGTACCAGTGAAACGTTGGCTACTTTTTCAGTTGAATGTCAATTATACAAAGATTTGTACTGCCACCTAGTGGGCAATCTGTACACATGCCCCATGTGGTTGGTCGTTTTGTGCTCTTTTTCTCTGGAAATGCTAGCTATACGTTTTAGGTGCTGGTGACATATTGGTTATAAAAAAATATCATCCAATGTGTTCACGAATATTTAAATCAATATAATATTTTCATTGCACACGTGTCATTGTCATACAATATGTTTTATATCGACTCTTGCACTTTATTGCCATTTTATCTCCTTCCTATGGACAGAGCAGTCTTCATCCAAGAAGCAATGTCACCAGACGGTTCAAATAATTTTACACATAATTTGACTCGAACTCTGCAGAGGCCATAGGGACACCATATTTCACAGAGATGTGGGGTCGATATGGAATAATTGCAGACAAAATAATTGGCTTGTTTTAGCGATTGCGTGATAACTCAACAATGTCACATCAATACAGTAGGATGTAGAATGACCGTTGGCTGTTCTGATTTATTAAACTTGTTGAGGCAGGTCATTTTCAGCGGGAAACCAACCAGACAAACTAATGCCCATGGCTGTGGACCACATACACGCACACGCGCACACACACACAATCACACAATCACACATCTCATGCTTTATGGCGCAGGCCAATGACTCGAGGTCAGCCGTGAAAGAAGCTGACCTGTGTGCTGACCCTGACCCTCTCTATCAGTGGTAAATATGCCACAGGGCACAGGCTATAACCTGGGTGACAGAGCACATGACTCCTGGTTCTACACTCACAGTCCGTCTTTGTCATTCCCCACCTGATCCCTCAGAGGCAGCTCTATTGATGCTGCCCCAGCACATTGTGTACATTCTACGACTGTCAGAAGCCATTGAGGCTACTTGGCTTGGAGGTGTGACCAAAGGGTTTTGGTATTTCAGGGTCCCCATTCCAAATTACCTTCGTGCTAATGCACTTGAGAGGTTGAGCTGGAGAGGGGTGGTGAGAGAGAAAGCAGACAGACCTGAAGGATGGCTAGCAGGGTACACCTAAAAATGGAAAGGACAAATGCAGAGCGAGGGAAAGGAAGGAGAGAAAAAGAGAGTGTCAGCAAGAGAGATAGTGAGAAAGAAAGGGGGGGCAGGTATGGAAATAAAAATGGAAAGAGGCAGACAATGAATGAGGAGCCCAGCTATAACCACAGTTCATGCCAGAGTGGGCAAAAGCATTGATATCCTCCTGGGGATGTTTGTAAAGCCCTCCTATTAAAAGGTCGCCAGACTCTGTTGTGTCTGTCCTGCTCTGCCCGGGTTTCAGCGTGTCCCAGTGTAACCCTTCCATGGTGTCCCCCACTGCCCCTGGGTCTCCATTAGCTACACTTAGCTTTACCCATGCTCTCTGTTCACTGCAGCTCCGTCAGTGTTAAACGCCAGAGCTTGTGGAAGGGTGTAAATAAAGAATAAGTGTGTTGGCAGAAAAGCACCACTTTGGGAAATGAATATTCACTTTAGATCATAAACAAGAAAGGTGGACGGTGTTTTAGGGAATATGTTGGGGAGGCACTCAGTAGAGTGCATTTAATGTCGCGGGAAGATTAAAGTGTTTCAACGACAGAGCTAATGTATTCGGAAGCCTTTTTCACTTCCAATTTAGCCACACTCCAATATTAGATTGAATTTGGAACTTAATGAATGTCACAAACAAATAAAACCGATCGATTTTGTTTTCGGATAATCCCCCATTTTATTGGTATCATTGCACTGCTAAAACAATGTCCCTGCTTGCAAAGATAGTTTTCCCTAGGAGATTTTGTCAAGCTGTAATTTGATGCCCAACTGCTACCCCATTCCCAGCAGAATTTATCTAGGGAAGTTAAACATGGTCTGTGCATCTTCTACAATGGCCTGATGCCAAAGGGTCCCTCAGGCTCTGCTTTTTATGATTGTGTGTGTGTGTGTGTGTGTGTGTGTGTGTGTGTGCTTGCTTGCTTGCGTGCGTGCGTGCGTGCGTTTACTTGTTACAGTAAGATAGTAAACAAGTGTATGGATTTTTACAATTCTTTCACAAAAAGTTGACCATCCAAAAACTGTGTGAAGGTCAGTGTGACATGAGATTCTATGTTTAATTCACACACGTGGGTGGACCTCAAATTAAGCACCATAGTCTATGTGTGTGCCTAGTTTAGCTGATAGCCTCCTGAAGCAGCAGCTGTGTAATATGTTGCTTTAACTGACTCCCATACTCCCCCTTCACACACATTAACCATGTGGCTCTGCTGCTCCCATGTCTTTTGAGTCACACATGTTCAAAACAGCCCCTAGCTTGCCGCTAATGGCTACTGCCCTTTTTTTGCCATTTCAAAAGGACTTGACGACCAAGTGTTCAGCAAGCAGAGCATGCAAATTAAACACAAGCATTGGGCCAGAATTACTTAATGCTGAACTTGAACTAGGACAGTGGGGGGAGCACTCGAGCGTTTTGTAATTACAACCCCCGGCTACCTAAGTGCATGCTTGAGTGCATTGTACATGCAGAGCAAGAACAAATAATGCTGTGGCTTAAGGATATTGATATCCTCATGCTGTGTTATGCTGTGGTATGCGGACCTGTATTTATTAGAAAAATGTGACGGTACTAAGGTGAACATCCCAACAAGGATTGCCGTTGTAAAAATGAGAATAAACCACGTTTAGCAAATTTCACTTTTAATTATAAACTATATTCATGCATCAGTTGTTTTCTATAGCCTAGCCTAGTCTTAAACCCTACCCCCACCCACAATGCTGTAAGTCACTCTGTTTTGCTATCCTACACATACTGCTTGTCAGATGGTTGTGACTGCTCTGCAGGGAACACAGAACTTGATTCAGTATATGCGCGAGGCGGGCTCCATGTGCCTGAACTGAATCCGTGGGAGGGGTCTGTCAAACTGTTCTCTCTAATTAGCCAAACGGAGCAGACTCCGGGATGCAAGCGGGAACAAATCGAGAAAAGGTATTTAAACCCTTCTAATTGTTGCATAGAATAAGTCAAAACAGACATAGAGCTTACTAAAAAATACATAATAACACATATTAGCCTCCCTACTACCAGTAGGAGTTGCAAGGTTGCAACATGTCATTGAATAAATGCAAGCTGAAGAAAACTCAGCTAAGCCGACCGTACTCGATTGTGTCGAAGGAAATGTTATTAAAGTTGCGATTTAAAATATGCTGGCAGTACACATATATAGGCTAATTATCTGCATTTGGGTTTAACTAGTACTTGGATGCTTTCGGTAAATAGAAGACATTTCAGTTTGCAGTTAGAATTTAATCAAGTAAATTAAAGTAACCCTCGAAGGATGCTATTAAGTAGGCAACAACTAGAAAAATAACTGGACCGTTTTAAGTATAATTTAATTTAATTGGATGTAAATGGGTTAACTACCTAGTCCTAGATTATTTATTTTCAGTTTTTTATTAGGGAGAAGCTCATTAGGCCACCATGGTCAGAACTAATTCATGTTTCATTCACAGAAACGGATGAATGAGATGTGCGAGGGAATAGACAAAAACTTCGTGTTCAAATGGCTGATCTTGAACTACTTTACTTTGATCAAGAGAACAATCAATCCAAGTACCAAAAAATAAAAAATAATCAACATTCTGATGAAAGCTGTCTTTCCAAACAGCGCCAGTGCGATTTGGGTAGCTTGGAGTCCGTTTGCGAAGATTCAGCACCATGGACAGCTACTCCGCAAGCGGGACGACACGGTGCAAAAATCACCCAGAGGAAGGTAGACGAATCCGTTTATTCAGATGACGAAATAGAAACAACGTTCACCTCTAATTATGATAAGGGTGTCCCTATCAGTTTACCACAGACCAGTCCACGACAAACATCTGAAAGTGAAAACGGAAGCTTGAGTCATGGCTCCTCGAGCGAACTCCATGAAGTGGACGTTACAGAAATTTTTATGTTGCCCGATGACGACTTAATATCAGAAGACTCGGGCAAATCGGTGGATTATGGCTTTATAAGCGCTGTCACTTGCCTGGTGACAGGCATCTCGTTAGTTGCCATCTCGTACACGGTTCCAAGGGATGTAAAAGTGGACTCAGACAGTGTGTCAGCCCGTGAGATGGAGAGACTGGAGATGGAGAATGCAAGGGTTGGGACCCATTTGGAACGTTGCGTTATAGTAGGGCTATGTCTCCTGACTCTTGGGGGAGTGTTGCTCTCCACCCTTCTCATGATTTCAATGTGGAAAGGAGAGATGATCAGAAGGAGGGTGTTTGCCTATTCAAAGCATTCGGCAAAGTTGTATGGATCCATCAATTTAAGAGCTAGCGCAAGCCTAACCAGATCCTCCTCACATAAGTCAATATGTGAAGAAGATCTGGAGGTGTTAGGTCAAATTTGAATTCTACAAAAGTTGTTTTCCTTCTGGAGTTAGATTTGCTTAGAATATTGCCAACAGTGTCTTATGATGATAATGCTGCTTTTGAATTTGTAAGTTTAGTCCACATGCAATTTTAAGTTAGCATAGGCCAATTTATAAACCTATAGCTGTATAACATATTTTCAAATTATTCTGAGGTAGACATCACTGTGTTTGCTCTCTCTTTGTGCATGGCATTTAACATTGTGTCAAACTAACAATGTGTTTTAGTTAATTTAGAGAACCAGCATGATACATTCCCTGAAGAAAGGGTATTACATTTATAATATTGTATCTACTAAAAATAATGTAAAAGACTTGTATTTGCTTGTTTTAGTTAGTTGTATGGTGTACATAAAGTATGTTACAATATATTGCAGTTGAGGATAAAGAATGTTGTTTGGGGGGGGATTTAGTTTACGACAAATACACTTGGGTATTGTCAGCAGATGTTCCATAAACATAGACAGTAAAAAAGAGAAAACAACCACACATACACACACAGCAGCACACACAATCAAGAAGGACTAGCCCCCCTCTGCTACTTAGTCGCCCATTCAAAACCGACAAAGCCCACTCATCCGTGTGAGAGTCATTTTATGTTGAACTTTATAGTGTGTGTGGAAGGGTGGGGTGGAGGGTCAGCACTACACTCAGTGGGTTCTTTAGTAACAGTTGTGTCCCTCGTTTAGGGAGGGCAGAATGCTGTGCGGTGCAGCTACTGTAATTGGAAGTGCTTACAGTCTGCAGGATCACATTATCCTTCTCCTGGGGCTTGCAGTTTCGCCAGACGATGACTGAGCATTAACCAGCCAGCAGTCATCTTTAACTCATATAACTGTAATTAAATATGTAAGAGTGCAGGTTTAATTTGTTTGCCCCAGCTAAGCCTTACACTGTTTAATCCATCTCCATGAGGTATTGGCAAAGGTTGGAACACAATATATGACGAGTGAGAGTTTTTAATTTTTTTTTATTATTATTGTGTGGATTGGTGTCTTATTTTTTATTTATTTTCTGAGATGAGAAGGCAAACTACAAAGGTTTAGGAAGTCGTTCTCGTAAAACTTAGAATAAGTGGAAGGACTGTGGGCTGGGATACTACAGCAGCTTACTATGTATCTGTTTAATTTCCTTGGCGATATCTGTACACACACAGAATCAACATACGTCCTTGTAGCCCCTAAATGGAGTCACTCAAAGTAATCAGTCAGGGCAGCTGGCAACAGGAAATGGAATTGGATTGCGTCAGGGGTCACGTGAGGTCAAGAGTCTGGATGCTGCCGTGTGGACTAAGGGGAAGAGGACGTAAAGAAGCATGGTGTCATTCTGTCCGACAGACAGTAATCGTTACCTGTCATAACTGCATCAGTTTATATCACGAGCCTTGACTGAAGAGCGATACGGTGAAATGGAAGTCAATAGTGACAAAGCACTGAGGCATTAGCTCCGAATACTTTTGTTCGCTATGCCAACTTCATTAGCAGCCGGGTCACGCCTGCAGCCCTGATATACCTCTCTGGATTCATAGCCTTTAAGTTAATGGCTTATTCGATAATGATCCTCGTTATACTCTCCGTTTGTTGCATAGCAACGGCAGGCAGAGTCAGCTGCAGACTAAGAAAGGACTGACAAAGCAGATGTCTTTTTCTCATACGCAGAAATAAGAAAGAAAAAAGTTGAAACAATTGCCCAACAACATCGCTTCAATTTGGTTTTCGACCTATTGATGATAGATTTGACTTCATACTATAGCTTAGGTTCAGTTGGTGATTTGAAGTTTTAGAGCTGACTCATCTTCTCGGTAAAGGTGATTTGAGTTGCCACTGAGATAGTGTAACTAATTAGGGGAGTTTGCTGAGAGGGTTGACCAATCACGTGTGGCAATAGTAATCAAGCTGCTCTTGGCCTATGATGATTAAGCATGACAGCTACTGCTGGATAAACTCCAGAGAAATTGTCTTGTCCCTTTATATGCCACCATTTAGGGCACCATAACCATAGAAACGGGGTCAGTTTGTTACTAAGCAGAAACCCAAAGGGCACGGTGCATGACAGCAAGGGGCCTTTTATGAAAGGAGTTAAAGATGGTATTCCACTGTGATGGCGACTGCGTGTGCTAAGTCAATAAGGCTTTGGTGCATTCGGTGTACGTATCACAGGATAAAGTCGCTTTGAAGGGTAACACAAATGAGGTGAGCTCCAGGTGCTGAGCTGTAGACCTGTGGTGCATCATCTCCTTTCATACCAGAAAGATAAAAAGCAAACTTCCATGGGTAGATATTCCCTCTAATAAATTAAACGTAATTACTTCCTCCATCAGGTACCTTATTTACTAATTAATTGATTACGGTCTGAAACCGTTTTGGAGAGCACTGCTGCGTGTTACTATGGAAACATTGATAGTGCATTGGACATCAACTTTCTGCCTGCGCTACTCCAATTCCTCTCTAAATCTCTGATTTACTTTAAGCTGTCATGCGGTGGATTACTTATCATTGAACGCACTCTGAAAATGGTGAGCTATCGAGGTGGCACTCAAAGTTTGCGTATAGCACATGTGCATGCATCTTATAGCCCCAGTACACCATAATTCTGGGAAATGTATCATTTAGATGTGATGGGTGGAAGGTGTACAATTAATCTCACAGTTAGACAGCTTTGCTTACTTTATGCATGATATATGCTGCAATCTATTCAGTGTGCAAAGCCTGCATAGATACACTCATATGGAAATGGGGACATAAAAAGTTTCAGCTGAACATTGATTTAGTATAGGTCACCCAGTCAACCGCATCTGAACCCTCAAGGGGCCATATTGACTCTGGTGCCCTGGCAGCTCCATGTGCATCGCAGTGGAAATCTTTGGAACAGACACAACAACAACCACAGGGGCCAACACACTGTCATTGGCTTTATTTGGTCTTGATTGATTCAGTGCACTCTTGGTATCAAGAACCACTCGCTTTATTTCACAAGATTGATTGCCATTATTCTGTACATGCTGGTTAGCAGCAACGGATCTTGAAATATTTTGCGGGGAGTGCAGAAAGCAGTGGGAGCCAATCGAGTTTGGGCAAGTAGCAAGGTACTGATTTTACTTTAAACTGTTCCGAATAATCAAACCAAGCATTTTAGGAGCTAATTAGCTTGCCTCTGTATTATTAAGTATATCTCTGTTAGAAGCATACATTTTGTTGCCTTCTGTAATAATCTTTTCCATTAGTAGGTACAATCACAGGCAGACACGGGAGGCTGATTTGAGTGCTGTCTGGGTAATTGTGGTTGTGGCTTTTGAATGTGATCTCCTCTGAAGCGCCTTAGGCAGCAGATCCGGAACAAGCCACCCTCCTACAGCTCCGCCGGTGAATGATGCCACCTGTCAGCACCAATAGATCAAACCAAGAACATCTCCAACAGACAGACAATGGTGTAAAAATACATTGACTTAAAAAAGTCAGCTTCCAGAAGCTATGCACTAATGAACATGCATGCAACACTGGTATCTTCATGGAGTTGAGAGTCCCAGGTTTCTTACTTTACCTCCCTTGTAATGCAGATGATCTCATCTCCCTCCACATCCCTCTCATGTGCTTCCCGCGGCAGTGTAATTGAATTCTTTATTTTTATATCATCCTCCCACTAAATTTTGTTCTCCCCTGCACATAGTCTTAGCATTTGTGTCCATGCTTGCCGATTTCTGTCAAGTTTATTGGAATAATAAGCTGAACTCTGCATGGACGTCTTTTGCAAAGACGCCATTGAGCAATGTTTTTATGTGTCACCGTTGCCCCTGAGACATTTTTATAAACATAACAACAACTTAGTACGTAAATGAAAGTGGTACTTTGGCCACACACTGCAATGCCGGTCAAGCCATTCTGTCAGCTTGAGAATAGAGCCCCAAGCTTTACCCAAGGGGCTTCACTAGTGAGGCAATTTTTCTAAATGGGGAGAATTAACTGTTTGCATTTGGGCATATAACTTAAATATACGTCTCACTTAATATCAGATGTTCTTCCTAATGAAAAGTAGCAGTTAACGGTATCTTCCTAATTGAAAATATCATCACATCTTTCATTCAATCGGTGTTAAATTAATCACTATGATAATTCATCTAGCGTACTCATTTTTGAGGAAAAGGTTTTTTGTTAACTGTGAAAATCTGTACAGTCATTCTCCAATTCCAGCTAGGGGCATTTTTTGTTTTTAAATCCCAGTTTCATTTCAAATGCCACATTCTCAAAGGAAAAACAATTTCGTCAAACAATGGAGGTTTTGAACATGGTCCACTCGGAATCAATGTTCCCAACCTCCCCCGGGATGCACGAGAAGTTCTTCCGGTTGCTGGATGTTCAAAACCTCGATTGTGGAAGCGGCTGCTAGGAGTTGTGGTCAGAAGGTCGTCGGTGCTTGTCATGGCGGCAACCAAAGAACCCGCTAGTGGACACCAGCGGTGAAGGAAGCCATCAGACTGAAGAAGGAGGCCTTTCGGGCTTGGTTGGCCCAGGGGTCTCCTGAAGCAGCAGACGGGTACCGGGCGGCCCGAAGGGCTGCAGCTTCGGTAGTCAAAGAGGCAAAAATCCAGGTGTGGGAGGAGTTCAGGGAGGGTATGGAGAAGGACTTTCGGTTGGCCTAAAGGAAGTTCTGGCAAACTGTTAAACGGCTCAGAAAGGGTAGACAGGAATTGGCCCAGGCTCTGTTGAGCAGGGGAGGAAAACTGCTGACCCGGACTGGGGATCTCGTCGGGCGGTGGACGGAGCACTTTGAGGAACTTCTTAACCCCGCCAACACGTCCTCTGTGGAGGAGGCAGAGTTCGAAGACTCGGGGGAAGTCTCAGCCATATCCCTGGCAGAGGTCACTGAGGTAGTTGGGAAGCTCCTCAGCGGCAAGGCGCCGGGTGTGGATGAGATTCGCCCCGAGATGCTGAAGGCTCTGGACATTGTTGGGCTGTCTTGGTTGACACGCCTCTGCGGTGTCGCGTGGAGGTCGGAGAGAGTTCCATTGGAATGGCAGACCGGGGTGGTGGTTCCCATTTTTAAAAAGGGGGACTGGAGGGTGTGCTCCAATTATTGGGGTATCATACTTCTCAGCCTACCTGGGAAAGCTTATGCCCGGGTGTTGGAAAGAAGACTCCGACCAATTGTCGAACCTCGGATCCAGGAGGAGCAATGCGGATTCCGTCCTGGTCGTGGAACAGTGGACCAACTTTTTACCCTTGCGGGGCTGTTGGGGGGGGGGGGGGGGGGGGGGGGGGGCATGGGAGTTTGCCCATCCAGTCTACATGTGTTTTGTGGACTTAGAGAAGGCCTACGACTGTGTCCCCCGGGGAGTCCTGTGGGGGGTACTGCGGGAGTATGGGGTACCGGGGCCGTTGCTACGAGCCATTCGGTCCCTATATAACTGGAGTGAGAGTTGTGTCCGTATACTCGGCACAAAGTCAAATACGTTTTCAGTGGGTGTTGGACTCTGCCAGGGCTGCCCCTTTTCACCGGTTCTGTTTGTGATTTTAATGGATAGAATCTCAAGGCGTAGCCGGGAGGAGGAGTGTGTCCTGTTTGAGGACCTCAGAATTGCTTCTCTGCTCTTTGCAGATGATGTGGTTCTGTTGGCTTCTTCAGACTGTGACCTTCAGCATGCACTGGAGCGGTTTGCAGCTGAGTGTGAAGCGGTCGGGATGAGAGTCAGCACCTCCAAGTCTGAGGCCATGGTTCTCTGCCGGAAAACGGTGGAGTGCTCTCTCTGGGTTGGGAGTGAGTTGCTGCCCCAAGCGAAGGAGTTCAAGTATCTCGGGATCTTGTTCACGAGTGAGGGAAAAATGGAGCGTGAGATTGACAGGCGGATTGGTGCAGCATCAGCAGTAATGCGGGCGTTGTACCGGACCGTCGTGGTGAAGAAGGAGCTGAGCCGAAAGGCTCAGCCTTAGGGATAGGGTAAAGAGCTCGGTCATCCGGAGGGAGCTTGGAGTAGAGCCTCTGCTCCTTCGCGTCGAAAGGAGCCAGATGAGGTGGTTCGGGCGTCTGATTAGGATGCCTCCTGGGTGCCTCCCGATGGAGGTTTTACGGGCACGCCCTACTGGTAGAAGACCCCGGGGTAGACCCAGAACACGCTGGCAAGATTATATATCTCGTCTGGCCTGGGAACGCCTCGGGATCCTCCAGGAGGAGTTGGAAAGAGTTGCTGGTGATAGGGACATCTGCTGGAAAGCGTTGCTGGTGATAGGGACATCTGGACTACCCTTCTTAGCCTGCTGCCACCGTGACCCGGCCCCGGATAAACGGCGGAAAATGGAGGGATGGATGGATGGATTTTTTGCCTATTGAGTTTATTTGGTTGAATGTTATTGGAAGGACCTGTGATCAATTTGGCCAGGCCCTCCCCTACCCAGGCCCACCTTTGAACAGTTAGCATCTGGCTTAAAACAATAAAATGTACAATAGCTAAACAATTAATAAATAAAAATGAAAAACGGATGGCTGGACAGCAGACAGACAAACAGAGAATACGGTTTGCGTAAAAATTACTAATGCGATTAGTTTAATGATGAAAATATTAATAATCACTAAATCTAAATGTGTGGTTTTTGTTGTGTGATTATGTGCATCACGTTCACTCCAAATCAGCGAGCGCTAGTAAACGGTATCATGGTCTAATTTAACATTGTCAAAGATAACATGGGAAAAAGGCAAGATAGCCTGATGCTGCTGCATTCAACAGTTGTTTTTTTGGTTGCCTTCCAGTACAGTACCAAACTCTGTTTTACATTGAAACAAAGATCAAATGTTTATCGTGTAGCTGTAGGCTGCGTATGATGCCTGCTGTGTTTTCCTTTCCATCTTCAGCTTGGTCATGACATGAGTCAGACACTCTTGATCTCATTACGTCACAGCAGAAGGCCCACAAACCAAACAAGCCCTGCAGGGTGGTATTCATGAATCACGTATTGCCTTTTGTAGGTCATATACTATGGGGAAATCAAGAATTTAAACACAATCCCCCATTACTGTAAGGTAATCGTGATTGATGAAATTAAAGTAATTCCAGAGCTGCTGGTTCGTGTGTCCTTTGGAGCTATTGCTCCTAGCTTTTCCTTTTATTGCGCCCAAAATGGATGTGATTTAATTGACTTGGATGCAGACAGATGTTAATGAGTAGGAAACCTTGTCTATGAAAACAGGAGATAACAATAACAAGAAAATATTATGATGGAGATGATGGAGCAGCAACATCTGTCTGAACGAGCCTAAGCCATCAAAAAGATCTAATGTTTCCACTATCATGTCAATGTGATAATAGGAGGAGGGTATAGAGAAATAGACGAGTACCTCCAGTTGGTAAATGCCCCTGTCTGGACGGGGAAGAAAGAAGCAGATTAGGGAGCAGTGTTGAACAGGAGAAACAATGTTTGGCATTGTTCCTAGTGCTGTACCTTCTATAACATAAATGTGAATTACGATTGTATTTCTCCTCCGGAAAAATTGGAATATCCATGATCATCTGTACTGCAAATGTACACACATCAGTTAAGTTGACTAACAGAAACCATTAGCTAGGTCTTCTCAAATATGAATTAAGGAGACTAACACATTAAAAAAATAAAGAAAAGATATTGAGGCATGTCTAAGTCACAAATTGATTCTGGTCCACATCTTGACTTGGTTATGAACACCTGCAAACATCAATCATCTCTATTGCTCAAACAGTGCTCTTTTAGTTGTAAAATGCCTGTGAATGCACTTTTACAATACAAATTTGCTATTGATTAAAGAAACTGTGACAAGATGTTTGATTTAGTGATCTCTATTAGTTAACATTTTTACCCTATTCACCAGTATCTGTTCTTAAATTTGAGACTGAAGTAAAGTTTGCTCGACATCTAGTCCCAGAGGTCAAATCAAAAGTGCCTCAATGTCTGAAAATAAACGTCATTGTTTACAGAAACACTTTTCATGAGAAAGTTTTATATTTTAGTCACAAAATGCACAATACCTTCAATATATGAGCTTATCAGCTCCACTAATATGGCATCACAGTGGGTGGAGGATGTCCATCCTGAGAGAGAGGTGATTTGTTCGGACTCAAGTTCAGTGTTATTGAGTTTCAAACCATTTGTGTCACAAAGCAGGTAATACCTATGAGGTATTTGCAAGCACTGGTTGGGATTACAGTTTCTTTGGGTCCTGGCTCATGTTGGGGTTGAGGGAAATGAAGAGGAAGATATGTGTTCATAAAGCAAACAATGAAGGTGAATGTAGTAAAAATAAATGTTCTTTGTAAGTAAGGCAAAGGCTAATAATATCAAAGGAATAAATAATACAATTGCATTTAGAGAAATGGCAGGATAGTTGCGATAAAGAAGTAAGTGAAGACATATGTAGGTCTATAGCTATGCAGAGAACTTGGAAGAAGAGTATCTGGGCGATTAAGGAGGGAGGAGATAATAGCAGTCTAAGATTGGGACATATGTATTGTGTGTATATATATATATGTATATATATATATATAGAGAGAGAGAGAGAGAGAGAGAGAGATATATATATATATATGTGTGTGTATGTATATATATATATATATATATATATATATATATATATATATATATATATATATATATATATATATATATATATACTGTATATATGTGTGTGTATACAGGACTAAGTTCAACATTGCAAATTATTGGCAATCATGGAGATGGTAAGTGTGATCATTGCCAAGAGAGAGAGAGAGAGAGAGAGAGAGAGAGAGAGAGAGAGAGAGAGAGAGAGAGAGAGAGAGAGAGAGAGAGAGAGAGAGAGAGAGAGAGAGAATGAAGCATAAGCGAGTGACAGAGAGAGGTAATAGAGAAAATGCAAGAAATAGTATAGAATAGAAATTATGCTTTGTAGTGGTAGTACTAGTGGTAGATGTTAGGTACAGGTTTTTTGTTTGGTTATTTAAGGGGACAAAGGGTTAGAAACGAGGATTTAGCGTTACCTTCCGATTAGTCTCGCGATGCCAGACCCATCTCCACACTTCGTTGCCTTAAGATCGACACTCCAGTTCAGTAGGTTGTGGTAATTCCCTGAAAGTTATTTGCGAACCTCCAGGAGAACTTCAACGAAGAAGAACAACAAGAAGACGAAGAAGTCACCGCCCGGCATTTAATAAAAATGGCGGATTACGATTTAACAACCAAAATTGCCCATTTTTTGGACCGACATTTGGTTTTTCCTTTGTTGGAATTTCTCTCAGTAAAAGAGGTAACCTCGCAAGTCAAGTAACGTGCTACCCACATCTGTCCACAGATTATCTGAAACTTGATTGTCTCAGTATAGTTAAATGTTTCAGAACATGTCATGCAATGCCAGGCGAAGCTAAGCTAACGTCACACTAACAGTTACAATTATTTTCAATGTGAGCTCGCTCTCTAGCTAGACAAAAACGCTTACGCGAACTACCCACACATTCCACAATGCCTGGTCTTTAAAATATTCAGTTTAAAGGTTTAACTCAGAACACATGTCATTGTCAAGCAAAGCTAAACTATACGAGCACCCTTCACCATCTAGCGTGTTTATGTTGCTTTACCATCAACTCATCAATCGTTTCTGAATCAGGTACAATGACCCTTAGATATTCTGCCATAATATATCTTACGTTAGACCCGAATCTATTTAGTAGGGGATTCACTTTCAAAAGGTTTTTCCACTTATTGTTTCTATATTTATATTTTTCGGTTTATAGGTCAAGTTGGTTACTTTAGCCAGGCCGAGTGAGCATGTAAATCCAGAAGGGCCAGCTCCATTTATCTTCAGTCACATTCAAATTACTGCAGTATTTACCCATTGACATCGAGCTGCTTCTATAAGAATAGTGTTGGAACGACTACACAGTAGGGGGTTGATCTGCTGAAACCTATTTCACTCTGCCACAGATCTACAATGAAAATCAACTCCTGCAAGGGAAGCTGGAACTGCTCAGTGAAACCAACATGGTTGATTTTGCCATGGATGTATACACAAACCTCTACCCTGACAAAGAGATCCCACATAGTGAGACAAGTTCTTAATTTTGTTATATTAATTTGCTTGATTTTAATATAATATACACCACCCACTTGGTTTTATGTTGGCGGTTTATTTTCTGTAGTTCTACAACTGTATTTAAGTGTGAATTATTCCGGTAGCTTTAAGAGAGAAAAGAACCACGGTAGTGGCCCAACTAAAGCAGCTCCAGTCTGAGACTGAACCAATCGTTAAGATGTTTGAGGACCCAGAGACCACCCGACAGATGCAATCCACCAGGTCATACTCACCAATCAAGGTCATCCATGTTGTTGATACTTATCAACTGGATATGCTCATTTCGCTTATTATTTATACTTGTCTTTTCCTCTTAGGGATGGAAGAATGCTTTTTGACTATTTGGCAGAAAAACACAATGTAAGTGTTTTCACATTGTAATGTTCAAGACTATTTTCTCATACTATTTGTGTCTTATTAAATAAAATGTTTTAATTGATGACGAAATTTCTGTAGCTTGGTTATCCCTTATGACCACCTACTAAACTTATAGTTAGCTTGCCTTTTCAATATCTTTGTCAATAACGTAGTTGGACATAACCGTTGGTCATTAAAGTGAAACACCTTATTTTCCTTATGTTTCTGCTCGCAAGTTTCGCCAAGAGTATTTGGATACCCTCTATAGATACGCAAAGTTCCAGTATGAATGCGGGAACTACTCTGGGGCTGCTGAGTACCTTTACTTCTTCCGTGTGCTGGTAAGACATTTCCTTATGTTATAAAGAATCTTGGTATTTTAAATAATCTGCTTGAAGCAAGAGTCAAAGTAAACTTGATTTAAAAATGTGACAGTAACCGTTTTCAATACTTTTTTTTTTTTTTTACCGCTTGTGACCTTTTGAAATGTACAATTTTGCAATTACAACTTTACTATATCCTTTTCTTGGGGTGCTACCCTGCTCTCAGGTTCCAGCAACAGACAGAAATGCACTGAGCTCTCTGTGGGGGAAGTTGGCGTCGGAGATACTGATGCAGAACTGGGAGGCTGCCATGGAGGACCTTACTCGACTAAGGGAGACGATCGATAACAATGTAGGTCACCTTCAATTTAATGTAGCCTGTAAAACGCATTCATATAAAATGTCTATAAAAACAACGAAGCAGCCATTTCTGGTGAAGTAATGCAGTCGCACAGACGTCCTACGCATTTTTCGAAATTTTTTAACCAGCTTGTGCTCCGCCCCTTTCCTCTAGTCGGTGAGCTCTCCCCTGCAGTCTCTGCAGCAGAGGACCTGGCTGATTCATTGGTCACTCTTTGTTTTCTTCAACCACCCCAAAGGCAGGGACAACATCATTGAGCTCTTCCTCTACCAGCCACAGTGAGTCAGACTCGGCCAGGGTTGTCTATACTCCCACGATGTCAAACCTTTGATTCTCCAAGTCAATGTTTTTCCTCAGTTTGGCCATGTTCCTACCCTCTCGTTTTCATAATGTTAAGTGTATCCAGGAGTGAATGCATAGTGCAGCGTATGACACCCAACCAACTAGTATGTCAAGTTTAGTCCTTTCATAATTTTCTAATGCGTTGGTTGATTTGTGGTTCCAAAGTCTGTGTATAATTCTCTTGAGTCCTACATTTTGAGAACAACATTAATGAAGGTACAATGGAAGGCGCTGTAAGCACAATCCCTTTGTGTGAAAAATGTTACATGACCGTCAAATGCAGATAAATGGCATTTTGAAGGGTGTTGTGATGGCAACTGATAATACCTCTTGTCTTGTTCCCTAGATATCTGAATGCCATCCAAACGATGTGCCCACACATGCTCCGCTACCTTACCACTGCAGTCATTACGAACAAAGATGTACGCAAGCGCAGGCAAGTCCTCAAGGACTTGGTCAAGGTCATTCAACAGGTACGCTTGACAAAGGCATAGTTATGAATGAATAGTCCTCGTCTCAGTTGATCAACATTGAGGAGATACTGTTTTATTTGTCACCCCCCACTAGGAGTCCTACACGTACAAGGACCCCATCACAGAGTTTGTGGAGTGTCTCTACGTCAATTTTGACTTTGACAGTGCCCAGAAGAAGCTGAGAGAGTGTGAGGCGGTAAGATAAATCACCATCAGGTATTTTGTATAGGTTGGCACAGAGCAGAAATCTAAAGGGTGCTCCGCCACGGTTCTCTGATCTCCTGAGGCTAAGCACTTAACTTGGTGGCCATTCAGCTGCAGACAAATCCATGTCCGCCCTGATTTGCCGGGGGTTCTTTCTTTGATACCGCTAGACTTTCAAAGCAGCACGGCTGTCAGCTTAAAGTCTATCTAGGTTCTGCTTTAGAAACCACTTGACTGCACTTTTTGCAGTCTGGGTCCTCTATTGAAATACTATATATATATTTTTTAAATAGAGTGTTAGGAAGCTGCTTTGGACCCTTCCTGTTTTTAATCTGCTAGGCGATGGCCCGTGTGTGGTGTGTGTCGACTTCAGCAGATCTGTTTTTACTTGGCAGGTCCTTGTGAATGACTTCTTCCTGGTCGCCTGTCTGGAGGACTTCATTGAAAACGCCCGCCTCTTTATCTTCGAGACCTTCTGTCGTATTCACCAATGCATCAGCATCAGGTACTTCTAAATGATACTGCGCTCAAAGGGTGCGTGTTTTTAGGTCAAAGAGATGGTATTGTATCGGTAGTATCGTGAAGTCAAGACCACAAATCAAACATGTCACGCCTCATTTAAGCTTGGGAAGCCTCCAAACAACTGATGTGTACTTGCAGGCTAAGAATTGCTTATTGTTGTCAGTGTTGCTCACGCATGCCTGTGTTTTGTCTTTGCTCCAATATAACCAGCATGCTGGCAGACAAGCTCAACATGACTCCTGAGGAGGCGGAAAGGTGGATCGTCAATCTCATCCGTAATGCCAGACTTGACGCGAAGATAGACTCTAAACTGGTGAGGTTTCTCATTAGCCTCAGAGGCTTCCGGAGAGATGTTTCACATCGATCTCAAATCAGTCACCTAGCCTGCTATAGCCCAGTATCAACTTTCTGACTGATCTCTGTACCTGAACCAATTGCACCTGTGTTCTTTGGGTTGATCTGTTTGGCGCTTTGTCTGTCAGGGTCATGTGGTGATGGGCAACAACGCGGTGTCGCCGTACCAGCAGGTGATCGAAAAGACCAAGAGTCTGTCCTTCCGAAGCCAGATGTTGGCCATGAACATCGAAAAGAAGCAAGCACACAGCAACAGGAACGAGGTAAGCTAGCCATTCCAGTGATATCAAGAGTCTATGAAATTTCGTTAAGCATTAATCCTAGTAAACAGCTTCGGAATTGCCTCATATTTTCAGCAATATTAATCTTTTGTTTATTTTAAAGATTATATGTTCTAAATAATCTTTTTGTTCTTCAGACGCCGAATTGGGGGGCTCAAGATGTAGGCTTCTAGCATCTGGTATGACCGATCAAAGGAAGAATGGCTAACTGCTCATCTTTCTGTTCTCAATAAGTACATCATGAATTTAAATTGTATGTACCAAATTTCCACGTCTTGTAAACACAGTGTCAGTGTTAGCCATGTACAGTTATTTATTACAGTATGTGCTGTAGGCACACTGATACTCTTGGACATGATGTTGTTTCTTGTGTTTACATTAAGTGTAGTTTTTAAACAACTTCCAAACCATAAAATGCTCTGATGCCACATTTGGCGTGACACAAGTTTGACATGTGAAACGCTATTCGTCAATATATAAATAACCAATAACTACAGTACATGAATCTATTTTCTTGATGGTGAATATAGGAATAAAGTTTTTATGAACTTTAATATTTCTTTGATTTAATTTTTGTAAAAAAGTGCCATGTTCATGATCCAGTAGATGGCAGCATAGACTGAGCCACAGTCTTACAATACAAATGCAGTCACACACTGTTTAGCAAATTCTGTCTTTGAATTAGGATGTATTGTTTTTGTAATTCTAAATGCAAAGAAAAATGCGGCATGCCTTTGCCAAAATGGTGTTTGATGCAGAAAATGTCATGCTGTTATGGGAACAAGCATAGATGGAAATGCTTGAATTTTGTAGTGGAGACTCACTAGTGATAGGATATTCATTTTCTTTAGCCACGGCTCATTCTCCTCTACATCCTGCTAGATTGTATAGGAGCGTGGTCTGTTTGACTTCTCTAAGATGGTGTTGCACAGTCCCCTTACCACACACACAGTTCTGTAAATATTGACATTTATGGGAATGGCCTTCTGGTAAAACCTGTCCCATGCTTTCACATAGTTGAAAATGACACGTTGTAGACAATGGAAGAAGTAAAGGAGATGATGGTGCCCAGGCATGACAAGAGGTCCAGAGGTCTAGAGGAAGATCCCTACATCTCCTTCATTACCTAAATTACTGCTGGCAACGGTTCACCTTTTGGAGGGGAAAGTGCCCCAGGTGCATTTCTGAGTGACCCCCCTACCATTAGCAGAAAGGTCTGTGTATGCTGTTACCTACGACGTTACGCCCCGGGAGTGGCTGCTGGATATTTCAGGCCCTAGAACTCTTTGCCACTCCTATCTGTGCATTTTCCCCTCCTACTCACACACCCATGCACACAAAGTAAGTCCGAGCTTAAGAGGGGTTACTACACGTGCCCGAATACAAAGTTTGCAACGGACCAGTCCAATACAACACACTTAATGTGTGCGTACGTTTATAGACGAGGATAGCTGACGTGGTCTGAGGATTCCGTTGGGAACAGCTGGCACCCATCTGTGGCTGCCGCTGCTACCGCTGCAACTTCCTGCTGCTGGAATAACTGCCTTCCCTAAGAGGACACAACTGGCCCACAGGGATCTGAGCAGCTTTGCTGGAGGCTTACTGAGAGACTTGGGAGACGTCACCATGGATGCTTGGATGGCGTGGGCCCTGACTAACCCGGCTGTGGCCCGGCTCCTCTGGGTCCTTGTTCTGGTACTGGCCACCCTCCTTGTTTGGGCCTTGTTCTTCTGCTGCTACGCTCGAAACCGGGGCTCCACACTCTCACTGGAGAGGTACCTGGCAGGTAGGTGGCCAACCGTTTGTTTTGGTAAGGAGAACATTTGAAAAGTTTGACAGAGCTCAGTTGTACTGGTTTGATAGTTAATTGCTTGGGTTTCCAAGACGGTCTTTTTCCACATTTTCCAGAAAGTGCTGGGTCTCATTGGCTTGGTTTCCTCTTTGTGGTGGAGCTGCTCTGTACTCTGTCTGAAAGTACTTGTTTATACTGAGTTGAAAGGATGTAAACAATTTCTATTTTCCTGTTAACAGTTTTTCACTTCCCTCTTGAGCTTTTGAATATCTGTGAAGCTAGAGTTGCTTTGTTATGATACTACTGTTTAAAAAGTCTTCTTTCTCATGATTTGCCATCCCACAACAACCTGTATGCTTTTACATGCAGCCTGAGTACATACATACTGGCATTGTAGAATGACTCAGGATGTCACTTTATAGACAAACATCTTTCAATTGAATAATTTTAATCTATTTATTTGATATCACTTATAATTATAAAGCTATTTTTGTCAGGTGAGCATCATTCAATTAGAGAACCAATTAGATCATGTCGTTTGTTTGGGTGTCCGTAATTGAGCTCTTACATTTATTTTAGTTTTATCGGCGTTTTATCGGTATTTTATACTGATAATCCGGCCAAGGAAGTGGCTTTTAAAGCTCATTACCATATTTATGTTTTAATCGGCGTTTTATCTCTTTTTTGGACGAGTGAACGCTGGCGCGTTTAGCTGCCGCTGCTGTCGGTTGTTTTTAAATGTTTTATACTCGCCCGCCTGTACTCCATCATCTCCCGGACTTCGCTCACCTTCCCCGTCGGAGGTATCTTCATCGCAGTGCCGGACGAAGCTACCACATTGACGACTCCACTGCAATAAACACCATCTGGTCCCTCACCCGCCGCCACCCACCGAGAAACACCCGCAGGAAGGTGGACCACAGTGCGCTAGCTAACCTAGCCAGGTCGGCTAACGTTAGCTTCTTCAACCAACACTCCGACGTCAAACTTGGATTACTTAACATCCGCTCCCTCACCGGCAAGGGACAGCTACTGCAGGACCTCCTCCTCGACCGCAAGTATGACTTTTTATGTTTAACGGAGACGTGGCAACATCCCAATGACTTCTCCGAGTTGAACGAGTCTACTCCACCTGGGTTCGTCTACACCTGTCAACCCCGTCTTACAGGCCGAGGAGGAGGCCTCGCAATAATTCACCGCGAAACTTTTAAGGTTACATCTGTTACAATGCCAGTGTCCCATGCGTTCGAGTCTTTAGCTCTACAATTAAATGGACCTACTCCCACTGTTTTAGTAAATATCTACCGCCCACCCAAACCAAACAAGGACTTTATTGACGAATTCAATACACTTCTCACCCACATCTGCTCACTCTCATCCAACATCATTCTGACAGGTGATTTTAATATTCACATGGACAACACCAATCTTACCCTCACTAAGGACTTTATCTCTTGCCTGGACAGTTTTGGTCTCCAACAATCTATTGATTTCCCTACACATTCTAAAGGTCATATTTTGGACTTGGTCTGTTGCTCTGGTGTCACTCCTCTAAACGGTTCTGCTGTTGATCTCCCCATCTCTGATCACATGCTTGTTTCATTTAATTTAAATTTGACGCTATCCAAAACCAAACAATCACGTATCATGTCCTTCCGCAATATCAAAAATATTAACATAGCCGATCTCACAAAAGGCATTGACTGCTTCCCGATCATCAACCCCCCATGATCCCGGATCAGCTCGCCTGTCATTACAACGACAGTCTCCAAACCCTACTGGACACACTTGCCCCCCTCAAAACTCAGACTGTCTCATTCCCCCACTCTGCCCCCTGGTTCTCCCCTCACTTACATCTGCTGAAAGCCAAAGGACGTCAGCTGGAGCGGCTTTTCAGGAAAACCGGACTCACCATACACAAACAGATGCACCATGCCCATATCCTTCATTACAAAGACGCCCTCTCCTCAGCCAAAACCCAATATTTCACCGATAAAATCACTGCGGGTGCTGGGAACTCCAGGGCCCTGTTCTCATTGGTCAACAATTCACTACGCCCCCCTGATTCCTTCCCCCACACTTTTACTCCAATGAGCATTGCAACTCCCTGATGTCATGTTTCAACTCCAAAATAGCCACCATCCACCAACAACTGACCCCTCACACATCTGGTCCACCTCCTTTTGTCCCCCATCCCCCGCTCTTTGCACGTCTCTCCTGCTTCCAACTCCCCTCTGCCACTGATCTAGCCAAACTCATTCGGACCTCCAAGCCATCCTCCTGCCAACTTGACCCCCTGCCATCCTCCCTGGTTATAGCCTCCCTCCCCTCCCTGTTACCCTTGATAACAGCCATCATTCATTCCTCCCTCACCTCTGGTTCTGTCCCACTTTCTTTCAAATCCGCTGCTGTTACTCCCCTAATAAAGAAGCCTGGTTTAGACCCAAACATTGCAAATAACCTTCGTCCCATCTCCAACCTGCCATTTCTCTCAAAAATCCTGGAAAAGACAGTATCATTACAAATTCAGGCTCACCTCTCCAGTAACAATCTATATGAACAGTTCCAATCCGGTTTCCGCCCCCGTCACAGTACCGAAACAGCCCTCATAAAAATCACTAATGACCTCCTGATGGCAGCTGATTCTGGACTACTATCCATTCTCATTCTCCTCGATCTGAGCGCGGCCTTCGACACCATTTCCCACTCCATTCTCCTCGACAGACTAGCCTCCATTGGACTATCACACACACCCTTAGACTGGTTCCACTCCTATCTATCTGGCCGCACTCAGTTCATTCAATTAAAATCATTCACATCCCACCCCACCCCCTTTCATCCGGTGTTCCCCAGGGCTCCGTCCTTGGCCCCATCCTATTCATCATCTACCTCCTTCCACTTGGTCTGATCTTCCGCAAACACAATATCCATTTCCACTGTTACGCAGACGACACCCAGCTCTATGTTTCCTCCAAACCCTCTTCCACCTTCCCACCCTCCTCCCTCTGTGCCTGCCTACAGGAAATCAAATCCTGGTTCACCTCAAACTTCCTCAAATTAAACGATAATAAAGCAGAGGTAGTCCTCATTGGCTCCAAGTCCACACTCAGCAAACTCCCCAGTTTTTCCCTCACCATCGGCAACTCCTCGGTTTCCCCTCCCCCAGGTTAAGAGTCTGGGTGTTGTCCTCGACAGCACCCTATCATTTCACACCCACATCAACAACACCATCCGGTCCGCCTACTTCCACCTCCGAAACATCAACCGCCTCCGCCCTTCACTCACTCCCAACACCACTGCAGTCCTGGTACACTCTCTTGTCACTTCCCGCTTGGACTATTGCAATTCCCTCCTCTTCGGTCTCCCCCACAAACTCCTCCATAAACTGCAATTAGTCCAGAACGCTGCTGCACGCATCATCACCAAAACCCCTGCCATCTGTCACATCACCCCCGTTCTGCTCCAACTCCACTGGCTTCCCATCAAATACAGAATAAATTTCAAAATCCTCCTCCATACATTCAAGGCCATCCACAATCTAGCCCCTCCATACCTGTCTGACCTCATTCATATTAATACTCCCACCCGGTCCCTCAGATCTACCTCCTCCATCAACCTGATCGTCCCCCGAATTCGTCTGTCCACCATGGGATCGCGAGCCTTCAGCTGCTCCGCCCCACGTCTATGGAACTCCCCCCCCCCTGACATCAAAAATCTGGACTCAATTTCCTGTTTCCAAAACCACCTCAAAACCCATTTGTTTAGGCTGGCTTACTGTCCCACGTGATGCTTTTTAATGCTCGATTGCAGGCTCCATGCCTTTTTAATTGTATACTACTTATTTTGATCTTATTTTATTTTATTTATTTATTTATTTTTATTATTTTTATGAGAACTGTTTTTTATATTACTGTACGGCGACCTTGAGTGCCTTGAAAGGCGCCTTATAAATTCAATGTATTATTATTATTATTATTATTATTCATATTTTGTATTTATTTAAAGTAATGATTTTGAACATTCAGCAGTAAACTGAAATCATAACTGATCTATTTGTGTGCTTTGCATCTCAAATAAAATATAAATTAAAATGTTTCTGTTCTCATTTCAGCAATTGCAAAACATTCAAAATCAAAGTTCCCAAGTCAGGTAAGAACAAACCACATACTGTAAAACCACAAAACATTTAGCTCCCATATGTTGTTAATGTCCATTCTGACCTCTGAAATATTTTTGGCAGGGTGATTTAATCTACATAGCATTTGTATTGTTGGACAGTGTTTGCAAGGCACCAGTGGTCATTTGGGATAGTGGTGGCCTAGAGGGTAGGACCCCTACCTGTTGATCAAGTAGTCATGAGTTCAAATCCCTAACTGCTCCAAGGGGAATCTCCCTTTAATCTCATTGTAAACCATTTTGGCTATAAAGTGTTCTGCTAGATTATGAACATGTAAATTATTATGGCTTTATTTCAAAATTGGGCCTGCAATTCTCCTTGTGGGCTTTAGGGGTCCCTGTTTCATTTAGAATGTCCAACATGTTCTGAAGATGACACATTTTATACAGTAAGACTTGACAGGTAAAGTGCTATGAAAATTGGAAGTTGAAAATTATTCAAACACTAGGTAATCCAAACATTCACCATGCACTCTTCCACAAATTGTTAAGATAAAAAAGTCAAATTTCTTGTAAATCAAGCTCTAATGCCATGTTCTCACCTGTTTGACTCGCTATTGAAAACGACCTATTATATTACTGTAATAGCTCCAAATGATCTTACATTGGCAAAAACTAATGTAGGGATTTGAAGTAAATATACACTGTAGTTGCTTTTGTCTCTACTATGGACCTTTTTCATTCACAGAGAAAATCATTGAGATGGCAAAAGCCCTGAGTGAGTCTTTGTCTATCTGGCAGTAATGCGCCAACCAAGGTCCATTTCTTCCTACTAGACGTGGGTGGCTACAGAGAAAAGAATGAATGGATTTTCTCTCTCTGGGGAGACAAACAGGCCTAAAGAATGTTGTATCAGTAAGCCCTTGACAGCTTGACCATAAATTCCAATCGGTTATTTAGTGTCATATGGATAAGAAGGATCTCATTTAGTTGTATGTTTTGTCTATTACAGACAGAAAAAGACTCCCTTTTTAATTTTGCCACGGAGTAGCATAGATATTTGTATGGGGTTTGTTTTTTCCCTAAAATTATGTCATCCTAGAGTGTCAGATTGTGTTAGGCTTTCTTCTCTTTTCTTTATACACATACTCATTACACATATACACATTGGGTTGTCACATAATTGACAAGTCAGACTTATTTATATTACCCTTAGCTAGTAAAACTACCTAACAGCTTAGCAATGAAAAATTAAACCTGCATCCACACTGAAAAGCAAAACTGGAACACTTAAATCTCAATCAACAGATTCTTAATACAACTACTCTGAGACCATGTCAAATATCAGAGTTTGCTTTACCAATTACAAATGTATTATAGTCCAAGAATGACAGCACAATTTAGGACTTCATATATGAGGATTATAGGGGTACTGTTTATTTCCCGATCCTTATCTCATAATGTTTTTCAGCGCAAGAAGAAGCCCAAACAGAAACATGTTCTTAATGATGGCGTGGAGGAGCAGCCTGATCCCACTGGAAAGGAAACGTCGGTTTCTGCAGTAAGGAAAAGGAAAAGACCAAAAGGACCAAAGATGGGAACAAAAATGTTGGACACAGAATCTACACAAAAAGTAAAAAAAACTAAAAACTCTACTGTGTTTTATAACGTTTTTTAATAATGTTTGTGGTGGAGGTCCCTGGGTCTCTAACTGGCTGTGTGCCAATAAAGGCAACATAATTCTATAAGATTAAAACTTTAATTAGTTATCAATTAGTTAATCAATTTAGCCCTATCAGGCCTGTGTGACCGATGGCATATTTAAGATAAACACCACCTAGATCCTGTCAAAAAGCCATTCGCGTTTAAGGGGGCTTTAATTGCTATACTCCTCCATATGCCTCTGATCTCATTTGTTAGATGGTAACTATGGTAGTTTCACCTTGCTGTCTTCAGACTGTCTGAAACCCTGTGATGTGCTGTTTATGCAGTTGGTTGTTCAGGAATCAGGAGGAACCCCTCTGCACAATAGGGGCAAAGCTGGCACATGGACTGATGGCATGCCTGGCTTATGAATACAAGGGTGGGCACAGACATGGGCACAAACAGCCCACCATTGGACGCTATGCCCTCCCCTTCTCCCCTCATTGCTCAATGGTTCTTACTGCAAGTGGGAGACAATCAGACTAATGTGGTGCTCCAACAAACAGTCTATCACTAGGAGCCTGCATGTGGCTACAGCTACAAAGCTTTTGATTGCATTTTATTTTAGGTAGGGCTAGAACATTTCAATTTATGGAATGAGGTAGCATGGTCCATATGTGGCCAATATCTGATTTTATTGTCTGTAAGCTTCTGCCGAGTTTTGCCATAAGTGGTTGCTACAAGAACACACCATACTTCTGTCCTTTCTATATGATAGGCTTGATGTGCTGATTCAAGCAAGAAGTCAAAGCACATCTCAACATTAGGCAATCAAGGTTACCTATTTGGAGCCTAGACCATCGACCATCGTACATAATACCCCTATTAGGCAAGCATCGCGCGGGCGCAATTTAGGGCTAATGTTGATTTGATTAAGACAAAATTTGTCTACATATTTTCGTAATAATCTAGCAAATAAACAGGGATTTTTTTGAAGCGGCTCGGTTTGTTGTCTTCCCGACCCTGCCGCTCAACAGACCGGCTATTTGCAGCACATTCCAAACAGAGTCGGAGGCGTTTTATCTGCAAGGCAGAAGTTACACTAGATCTGAATGGGACTGTTCTGCGGCTATTGTCGAGCAAGTGACAGAATTATAGGTGTTGAACCAAGAAAATCCCCACGGTAAGATGAGAGAAACAGTGGTGCCCAGTTACGACTCAGGGAATACTATTGCCGCATCATCGGTGCGCCTTAACCATGATCTGTTTTTTTGTGTGTTGCTAAAATATAACGTTATTACTCATTGCAAACATATCAGTGCACGATTTGGTCAGCTGAAACTAATTTGTAACGTTTGCTCATTGTCCTTCAGAATTCAACCTGTCAACTAGCCAGTGCACCCAATGCTGTTGGACAATACTAGCCTAATTGAACTCTATAAAGGTAGCCATAGCCTAGATTAGTTAGGAGTGTGGTAAAAACATATTCTTACAATATTACCTTTTTTCGCATTTGTTTATATGTTGACTGGATTTTCTACGATTTACACCGTCCGATGTGTTTTCTGACAGCCTTCTTATTTTCACATTTAAAAAAAAAATCGTCTTAGCAGTTTAGGGCACCATCAACTACATGTTTATTTTAGCATTGTGATCTGTAAAGTAATCTGATTAGTGAAGAGACGTCTCCAGGAGACAAAGCCTAGTTACTGTCACAAAAGAGATAAGAAGAAGTGAAAGATAGTAGAAGTTATTTTAATAAGCTGGTTTCCTGTGTTAATCAGCATTTATCTGATGAATGCATTGCCATAGTGTCCTACTCAAAGTGACCAACGCTGACGCATCACATATTCTTGAAATAATATGCACCTTTCAGATTTCTTCAAAACTCATGCAAGCACCACCTCAACTAGGGCACAATGGAATGCGAAGTAGAAAGAGATTGTGCTCTAGACTTACAAAGTCTACAGTATTTTTTAGGGATGAGTGAACTCAGTTGTCATAGAAGCTGATTTTAAGATCTATTATAACTTTGGGCTTACGGCAATATGGACAGAGTGTGGGTCCACACCTTAACTAATTTGTCCTATCATAATGCAGAGTTTTAGCCATCTAGTGTAGTACTACCAATGATTAATTCATGAATTGGCTCTGCAAAAATAATCTTACTTTCCTGTCAGGTACTGTGCAGTCCTGGCCCTATATCCTTAGGAGGCTTCAGTCTAGTGGCCATAATGACTCATCATCATCTTGAATGCAGTGTTGTGGAGATGTCCGTGTGTTCAAGGTTGTAGTGTGTAAGGATGTAGTGTGTCTTGGTTGCAAGGATGTAGTGTGTCTTGGCATCATGAATATTTGATTCCCCTGCAGCTGCACTGTGGTGTGCTATATTTCGGTCATGAAAAATAAAAGGAGGATTTCAGTATGACTTCATAGGGAATGAGCAGTTTATAGAACTACTGTGAAGATGTGACTAAAATAGTGCAATATAATTAATGCTCACTGACTAAATTCCAGCAATATGTAGATCGGGAGGTATGGTGGTCTATAACTAATAGTATCAGTACTTACAATAGTATTACTATATATATAGTATATAGTTATTAACTAATAGTATCAGTACAATACTTATCTGTGCAAGCAGTTGTCTGTTATGGTTTGTCTGTGCCATTTACAGTGTGAAAATATATTTGGTCATGACAGTTGTCATGTAACCACCAGATAAAGGTTCCTACAACAGCAGAAGGCTTACACTGCAGCCTATTGTTGCCATTGTGAGATGTTTAGTGGGCAGATGTAGCAATAGTCTAACCAGTGTGTGAGCCATGCCTGATGCACCATGCCTACCTACTCCTGGGACACCGGTCTGCTCTCGTCCAATCAGCGCGGGGCTACTAGATAGAGCCAGCGCCCCTGTAGAAAGCAGCTTGAGCACTGGATGATGACTCAGCTAAAAGGAACCTGCTAGCAGCTCAAACTCTGTGCATCACCAGGACCTACCTTGCTCAATTGCAGCAGTTTTCTGAAAGACGGTGCTCTCAGATTCAGAATATTGTATGTTCCAATAAGCTACTAGGAACATTTATTCTGTCTGCTCATAGCATAGCATATGTTGAAGTTGGTGCATGTCCGTTGTATTTGTGTTCATATTTGTGATCCAGTATTGCATTTTGCTTTGATTAACCCACAATAGTGGTGAACAAGGCACAGTGATGAAGTTACACTACTGAACCTGGGAACTTGGGAGAATCACACACTTAAAGACACCTAACGTAAAGACAAAGTTGGTCAATTGTAACTTCAAATGCGTGCTGTTTCTTTGTTTGCCCATTCATCTAGGTGATGATGGAACAGCAGGGCAGGCCCAAGAGGAGGCCCCTAGTCAGGGCTGCGTCTGAGGAGAGCAACAGTGACATGAGCTCCAGCTGCCCCCCGTCCCTTGGAGACACGCTGCCCTGGAACCTCCCCAAGCACCACCGCATGAAACGCTCCAAGTCGGCTTCTTGCGATGTTCTGGATGCAGCGGAAAGGGCCATAATCCGCATCGCAGGTGAGACTCTCCACTAGAGCAAACAGTGGTACTCCTGGTACACGGCCGCTTATATGTGTTTGAGGGTCAACAGGGCCTCTGACAGCGTGACCAATACATGCAGATAGGATGATTTAAGGTCAAGCAGTGGCACTGAAAGGTGAAAGGAGACTTACCTGTGCTTATAGCTTTGGAGTGCATCCATGGATAAGAATGTATGTTAGTGATGGTGCTCATCTACATTTGTAAATAGATTATGACTATCCATCATAACTCACCCTATCTGGTCCCTTTAATTATGTGGATGTTTTATGCTGGTGGAAATCCAGTGTGACTAGATTTGTTGTAAGGCCCCATGAAACAGAGTATTAACTGCCTGACACGTCATTGTGTTTGTGTTAGGGTGTTCTAATGAAGATGAATTACAGAACATGTCCCATCAGATCGCTCCACTATGTCCATTACTTCTTTTAGCCCATCCTTAGCCAAGCCACTGGGGTCGGGTGACATTTCTTGCCGCCTCAGCACTTAGTGTGGGGACTAAGCTTCAGATTCTCTCAGTGGACAAAGACAACATCCCATCAACTGCTCCCGTCTCTGTTATAGATTCAGTGGGGTGGGGTCCTGCGACTGCAGGACTGCTGTATGGTGTGACCAAATATTGAAACTGTACACAATGCTTGGATGAATATTCTGTTTTGCCTGAAAGCCTGTTTTGGCTTTCACCCAGTGGCTGGACCGAGCTAGTGAATGTCTATGACCTCTGACAGAATAGCAATAAAAATCTTATATGCTCATCGTAATCGGTGCTTGTTATCGGTGCACGTGGGATTACTAAGTAAAAAATATGAACGGCATTAAACAAGATGTCTTGAGATTTCCCCCCTTTAAAACGTGATTGGCTATTGCATTAAGGTTCGGTACAGCTGCGTAATGTTGTGGCCAAATTTGGGCATCCGAGCAGATGTTCCGGCCTGGGATGTGGTTCAGGGTTGAGGGGAGGGTCAGAGCGAGGGCCAGGTCACCAAAGAGACAGTATGTGCCTTTTGGAGACACTGAAGGCTAGAAGTTTGGGTTAAGTCATAACATTAAGTCATGTCTTAGTTTCCTGCGTACGTGTCTTTGGATAGGCTGATTATAAACACGTGATCCATCTTGTCCAGTGGAATGATTGTTTATCTTATAGACCTATATACTCGTTAGAACCTTGTCAACTAATCAGAACTTACCATGTCGTTAGACTGATCTGACGGTAGTATTTTCTCTGTGTACAGACTCTGACTCAGACTCTGTAGTCATCAATAAAATTATACTTGATCTTTTCATGGTTTCTCCCTCTCATTAATTGGTTATTTTCTGTCATAGATTGAAATTATCCATTACAGTACTTGATCAGATAATGACTAAAAGGACAATATAACATGTGAGATGTAGACACAATCTGGTACCTTTATTCGGCCTTGTGTTTGAGATGGAGGGCAGCAGCAGTTTCTTTCAAACTCTCAACTTAAGATGGGAAATGATATGCAGTCTAATATTCCGACTGATGTTACATAAAATTTGAAGAAACACAAAACGTTTTAGCCGAGCTGTTAAAACCGATGTTGGTGATGGAGTTCTGTCACTGTGCTCACAAGTTACAGTTTATCCTATTGACCACTAGAGGACAGTAGCTAATGAGAAAGTGTCACTATGTTTGTAGCTTGGTTTCTTTTTTGTTGGGTATGCAGCAGTGTTCAGACTCTGATCTAGTTTTATAAAGGTTTGATTGTAAGTTATGGCTCTATGAAAGCTTTTTTTTACAAACAAGGAATATACAGTTTAAACTAACTAGAAGCTAATTTTATTTATTTGTACTTTCCACAAACAGTCATAGTAGCGTTACAAGGCCAGTACAATTTAGAACTCTGGAATACTGTATAAACAATATGTCATAAGAAAACTTTCCAATAATAT
This sequence comes from Galaxias olidus, assembly GCA_026901105.3. Taxonomy (NCBI): domain Eukaryota; kingdom Metazoa; phylum Chordata; class Actinopteri; order Galaxiiformes; family Galaxiidae; genus Galaxias; species Galaxias olidus. The sequence goes on along the minus strand of JAPMUY010002725.1, from coordinate 117,655 downwards.
CGAGATGTTGGCCTATTTTCATCACGTTATTTTTTGCTGTGGTGGTAAAGGTTCAACAACAACCTTGCTGCCAAACATATGAGTTGAGCACTGAGTTGTTAGGGCATGGTATCATTCAATGTTTCATGGTGTCCTCCTTCCTTATCTTATGATTTCAATGGAGAGCACAGTGGAGCCACTGTTCCCTAGCCAATGCAGCGTGTTTGTAGTTAGTGATGCATGGGAGGGCTGGCTGGCAGGGCTGTCAGTCATGGGGGGCCAGTGCCAGGGTCCACAACAAAGGGACAAAAGTGTGTGCCTCAGTTTGAGGGATACCATCCGACAAGCGGTGGGGATGCTAGATCAGAGGGAATATGGGAAGGAAGGAAGGACGGAAGGAAGGACTGAGGTAGAGGGAGAAAGAGAGAGGGAGAGTCGTTCAGTCAGTCAGCTTCTTTCTTTCAGAGACTTCCACATGGCAGAACGTGTGCTCTGTTGTACTTGAATACTTCTGGACTTATTTGCTCACTCTAACATAAATCATGTTCATGTTGGTTTGTGTAGTGCACATTACATTTTCTCTGCTCTCCTGTTTATAGTGTAAACTTTCATTGTCAGAAATTGGTTGGACAAATGGGGTGGGTTTGTTAGGATATTTGATTGCGATAGCACTTTTTCATTTGTCAGCTAGGGTTGCTGGCTGTATTCCCACAAGATGTTTGATCAGGTTCGCAATTTGGAATGTTGGGTGTCGGCAGGAAGTTAAAAAGCCTACACTTTGTGATAGGCCTCGTCACAATATAGACCTCATAACATACATACGTTTACATAATAAGTGCCAACAGACACATTCAAAGAAGAGGGCATTTTTTGATGATGAAGAATTATGCTTCTTCCACACTTTTCCTGTTTCTGTGTTTTGAACTACTAGCAAATGTCCTTCTTTCTCCGGGTCTTTCTGAAGGACTTTTCAGACTGCCAGGAACTCTTTCCAAGCACTGTTTCCTTCCATGATGATCATGTTGATGACTGTTAAGGATGTAAAACTAGTTTAATTTCAAATTCAGCCTGAATGAGATATATGGAACAAATAGAACAGCATTTACATACGTAGCTGTAAGGAAAGACACTGGTTGGCTGTTGCTGCTGTTGCTCTTTGCCAGGCTATTAAAAAGGCACACCAGGCCAATCGTGCAGGATAAGGTTGTCCTCAAACTATGAGCTCAGCAATGTTGGTGAGAGGGTGTGGCCCTCTAGCCTCAGCCTTTGCATGTCAGCCGTCGTCATGCGGCTCTGGGACTATGACGTTTCTTTTGGAGGGCTGTGTTTTAAAGCTGTGGGTCCTGAGCTGGGATAGCCTCACCGCTAGGTTTCTGTCTCTCTCACATGTTAGCCTCTGCCAGGAACTCGTGTAACCCCATGCTACTTGGTCATTTGTTTCTCGTCGAGGTAGCTAGCTGCGCGTGTCTGTTTTGGTTGGAGGGGAAAGAGGGGGGGGGGGGGGGGGGGCGTGGGTCTGCATTGGCTGTGTGGGAGTCATCGCTCAGTGCACGACAGTTTCTCTGCTCTGGTAGCAATCTCACTTGGCTCCTGTGCCTTTAAGAGGAGGGCCTGGCACGTGTGTTGGTATTTCTCAAGCACAGGAGGGGAGTGGTGCTAGTGGTGGTGGTCTGGGTTGAACTTCACTGCTTTAGAGTGAGGGGAAGTAAGAGAGACAGACAGACAGACAGACAGGCAGACAGACAGACAGACAGAATCCAAAGTCAAGTGGACAGCCGTACAGGAGGTTGTGACTGACACACAGAGCAAAGCCAGGACAGAGAGGGTTAGTCACCCTGACCCTTTGAGAGGCCCAGCCAGGCCATGTCCATGCCCAGGTGTGAGCCGGCCCAGCGGGGGGCCCTGGCTGAGGAGCAAGACTACGTACAGGCATACGAGAACGTCAGGGAGAAATATAAAGGTAAAGCGACCACCTTTTCTCCCCGTGGCCACGACACCACACTGCCAATAGGATGTGAGTGAGAGCTTCGCCTGCATTGGAGAGTTTGTGAGCAAAAAGGGGTGGGTGTGTGAGAGTAACGGGGAGGGGAGACGTCTGTGTTTGTATTTGTGTGCACGCTGTATACCAGCTTGGCTGGCCAGTGTTAAGCGCTTCCATATTGATTTGAGCAGATTTATTTCGGTTTGCCTCGTTGTGGGAGTGGAAAACTCTGGGTACATTTCTCAGTCTGTGCAGAGGGTGTTGACACCCATTGCCTGTTCTGTTGGCAAATACGAAATCCAGTTTGTACTCAGACCTAAATTACTTATTAAGTTAAAATAAATGTGTGATTCTTTGGATTGCTTTTAGTGGGTTAATTCAGCCCTATACTGGATGTTTGAAAAAGAAAACGTATCAGCTAAAAATACCACAATCACAGAGAGGGAGGGAGAGACTGCTTCTCTTCATCTCCTGGGGCAGAGATGGGCCAGAGTTTACTGCAAATGAATCTCTGAGCCGAGAGGAATCCCTGTAATTACGAGTGCTGACCTGTGGTCCTTCTAAGGAATTAGTGGTGGAGGTCCACCGGGTAACACCGGAGATCACTATGCCGGTGTAGACACCTGACGTTGGCAGAGGGACAGTGGAGAGCAGGTAGTCCCATCGCCAAGGGACTTCCTGAAGTGGCCGGATGCACATTTACCTGATATCCATTGCCGGCTCAGACAGGGCTACTCTACATGGCCGTTACAATGTCTGACCATACTAATCAAAGACAGTCACCATGAATGCCAACATCTTGCTATCTTAGTTTAGGATTTGTTGATAAGTGATGGTGTACAAGGACGTTTTGTCGTCCACTCTGTGTTATAGGAGTGTTGGCCTGTCCAGAGCTAGTCTGCTTGGAGCTATAGCTTCTTACAATGCTATACTTTTGGTACCCTTTAATATATGTAATAATAGGATAATCTAGTGAAGATCAAGTTGTCAATAGACTAAGTAAAGAGAAGACAAATGAGAGCAGGTGGACTTGGTTTTGATGTGATGGGGACCACTGTCTTTACCCACACTTGCCATTAGCTTCCCATGCATCTCCCCCACAGGAAAGGTCTTGGGGGTTAGATTCCTGCTGTGCCCCTAGGGCAGCTGTGTTCTGTGGTTCAACTGACCCTGTCCGAAACCCGCCAGACCCTCTGTCAAGATTGCACTTCCTGTTCCTCCTCCTAATGGTTGTGTGACAGATGGACACCCGCACTACTGCCGTCAAAAACGTTTCCTCGGGTTTGATCTACGATATGTCAGCCGAGATAGAATCACATCCAACTAAGAGCTGTCTTCGTCAACATTGTTGATCGTGTTAAACCGATAATTTTTTTTAGTTGCCTTATTTTTAGGTATTATTGACCTTCCAAGAGCTTGATCATGTTGACACTATCAAGTTGACTGCACTGTGACACAACAATGCAGAGCAGCACGTCTAGAGACAGCTACTGTGCTCAGACTAGCAGCTATGATGCGTTGTGTGTCTACGTACTGTAAGATAATTGTTGCACTTGCCATTTTAAACAGGTGGCCATGGTGGTGTGTCCTCTAGATCATGGCTGACGTGGCTCTTTGTCATGATAGCAAGAGGAACGGTCTAAATATGTTAAAAGCAGTGCCTCTGCTTTAAATACACTACCCGCATATATGTATATGCCCCTGGAGTGCAGTGCGTCCTCAAGTTGTTCTGGATCAAAGACCGCCTCCCTCGTTAGGCCCACGTGAATGCCATCTTCTTGGCTCCACTGTAACGCAGTAGAACCAAGTAGGCTAGTCCTGATACAGTGTACCCTATATTTCAGACTCTTAGACCAGCTGGGCAAAGAAGAGAGGGTTAGGAGGAGGAAGGGGAGGGGAGGGGGGGTCATCTCAGGTGGATCGTCACAGGAAGTCAGTGCGCTCCCCTCCAAAGACCACACCCCGGTTTCTGTTACTCACCCTCGAGGCGAACTGGGACTGGTGTGACCACAAAGAAAGACAACAGAAGATGTTTTTCCACCACGGCTGATCCTGGAGACCTTTTATGTTTGCTCAGCTAAGTGCAGGAACTATTAAAAAACACAGTGAAGGGTAATTCCAGTGGAATTCAGTCCCCAGCCTCAGAACTAATATGGAACAAACCGCTGGGAAACAATGTCGCAGTAACAAGAGTGTGGCCAAATTTTGCCCTCTGAGGCATTAGGGTAAAAAACCTGAGCAAATGAATGTTAATATTTGGTACAGTAGATAATGTACCAGGTTTGCACACACTAAACACAGTTGTAACTGGTTGAGTTAAGTTGTTCTGGTGAATTATTGTGACGTTGGGAAAGATCATTGAAGGTAGTTCTGTATAGTGCCCCCTCCTCGTCGATCCACACACCACTTCCAGTACTAGTCTCAGATCAATTTCATGCAACATGACCTTGCATTCAAAAATAGTATCTGCAAGATATCTGAGTGTTTGCATACGTACGCACACACACACACACACACACACACACACACACACACACACACACACACACACACACACACACATAAACACACACATACATACACACACGAACACACAAAAACACACAGTCCTCAATCACACACCTGTTGTACAGTACACACAGCTGGTCATTGTTGGAGGGGACAGGGCTGGTAGACTCAGAGATGGTGTTTGCACTATAACTACTTGTTAAAGTTATAATGTAGGGTGGTGACTAGCTCAAACTTCAGTTAACTTAATAGGTATATTTATCATGCAGCAGTTGCCATAGCAGTTTTTGCAAGTCACCTGCCCTACAAAAGGTTGGAGGGCTGTAAGACGTCAATCCCTCTGTGACATGATCTAAGTAGCATTAATTTTGGACAGGGACAAGCAACATTTCCACCACTCATCAACCAAAGTGTTTGGCAATCCTCATAGTTAACAAACAAGGTTAAACTGTAGCCGCTAGAGCTAGAAACCTCGAACTGACCAAATAAGTGTGGAAACAACTCTGACATGTTGGTGTATGCATTCAGCGTGGGCAGATTATCTTAAGAGGAAAGTTTAGGTAATGGAATATTATTCCGTAACTATGTAAAATGAAAACAGAGGATCTACTGTTAAGGAGAAGTGAGGCTCAGGATCTTATTCACACGCATAAATGTTTTTAAATGAAAGATTGATGCAAAGATAGGGTAATTTTAAACCCCATGAGCAAATAGTTGTCCTGTGATTTTTGACTCTCCTTTTACCTCTTTGAACAAGACGTAATAATAACAATAGCTATATTTCCATGGTATACATACGAATGAGCCAGAACTGTATACATGGTTGTACACAGATAATAGGCTGGTGACTCACTGTGTCATAGGGGACTTTCTTACATCACCTCCACTTGTTTTCACGTCTAGATTCGAGTCAACATGCCTTGGCCTATGGGGCAACATTTTACAAGTGGTCTAGATGTGTCTTACTGTCCAGGCGGTGGAGGATCCACTAGTCCCAGGATTTTCCAGACCATCTCAACTTCTTGGCAATTTCACATCACTTTACCAGAAGCCCCATGTCTGTAAATCTAAGTGAGGTATATTTGCTCACAGCCTTGCATTTTCTTCCCCTATAGTTTGAGCTGTGTGTGATAACTTGTTGTAACTGTGTTTTGATCTCCATGCTTGTTACAGTGAAATCACCAGTGATGTACAGTATTAGTTGTTGTTTCAGTTCAAAGAGTAGGTTAAGTGTATTATTTATTTATTATGACACTGTTTTGAAAGTATAACCTCCCACTTGTTCACTGTGGTATCTAGCCCATGGTATAGGAATAGGTTTTTAGTTAACTTCATGACTTTGCTAAATTCTGTTATGCGGTATTTCCAAGGTGTTAAATGTAAAAGTGAATTGGAATAACTTTTCCAGACGGAAAAACCACTTGAGAACGTCTACCAGATAGACTAGACAGAATTTGAGGTGCAAATCAGACATAGAGGTGGACTATTGATTAATTTTCCTCCCCAAAAGCCAAGACAATATAGGACTTATTTGTTGGCATAACCAGCACGACTCACTCACTACCCCAAGTCCCACTGAGCAGCTTTTACTCAAATAATACTCTTTTGCTGTTTAGCTACCCATTTTATTTAGGACACTATTGTCAAATAGAGGAAAGCGAGATAATGACCAATAGTGAAATACTTTTTTGTTTTAGGTATTTTACTTCACAGTGATAACCTGTGCCGGTACTTTGCTGGACAACAATAGCCCTTTTTTATGCTGCTCATTTCCAGAAACAACGCAGTTACACTTTGGTAGGACTTTGTTAGGAAGATCTTATTTAACGGTACTCGCAGTGTTACAGAAAATCCCGTGCGGTGGAGCAGGTGAAGGAGACCTGTGGGATTTCTATTGATTCTAGAGACGCCAAGATCTGTTGGATGATATCATGGACCTAAAAATCTGTCTGGCTGGTGAATGATTTCTGTCTCTGGGATACGGTGGGATACAAACTGTAATTTTATGCCTCTCGAGTGCCCTCCTCTAACGGACTATAAAAAACATTTAGAGGATGCTGAATAACAATACAGAAATAACACAAAATGCACGGACGGATTGCACAAAATGAATCTGTGTAACCAAGGACATGAACATTTACTTTTGCCTATGCGTCACAGCAGGTTTAGAAACTTAACTGGTCGCCTTTGTTCTAAAGACAGTGTGCATATGTATATATATATATATATATATATATATATATATATATATATATATGTGTGTGTGTGCAAATGGTGGGAGTCTGAGGGTGTGGAACAATTGTGCTAACACCCTCATGCTCACTCGCTAAGCCAGACTCATGCCAGGAATGTCATGTCAGGTTTGCTGGCATGCTGCTGCTGCTGGGGACCGTAAAGAGGGGCCCTGGGCTGTGTTGTCCCTCCGATCGTTCCAAGCCCACTGCTTGTGTCATCTGATTTTCGGCTTCCTGTGGTCCAGACTGCGTGCCCCTTCGTCTGTCTCTGGACAGTTAGTTCAGTTAAGGGACTTGGGAAAGGCATCACTATTGATGTTGAGTGCTTGTCAAATGAAAAAGTGAATGGAAATGTCCTACTGTTTAGAGCCTGGTGAAAACCTAATGATGCTGATTTAGCATGCAACACACTGTCGCACTTCTGTTTCCTTGACAATGGGAAGTAAGGTGATCAAAAAATATCAGTCACCTCATTTTCCCCTGCTGTTCTGTGACATACAGTATGTGATCTTTTCCTTAGAAGAGATATTTTGAACCAATTATTCTTCGTGGTGGTCCCAGAGACCCTCTTGTTGTTGTTAGTCTGCGCTACATAGAAAGACATGCACAACATGACACATTGTCAGGATTCCATTGATTCTATTGCATGTGCTGTCTAATGTCTCAGATTAGTCTTTGAGAGGAACAGGCTCACTGTCAAGGATCAGGCTACAAATCATATGTAGTCTTTAATCCCACTCTTTCATTACATACGTAAATTACTGTATTTAAGATGGTAGTACCAACATTGTTAAATTAAATCAAAGGTGTAAAATAAGGTTTTACTCTGCTATAGTTAATGAAAAGATATGAGAAGCACTGTAACAGACTTTTCCTTTTTTATATTGAGTATAGTGTTTGTGTGTTTGCTCTGTTGAGTGATCACAAACAGCAACTGCACTTGGTGTTTCATATCACTTGAAAAGTTTACATGGCAACCACAACATGTCGCCCTCTCCTCTGGCCATTTAAGCCTTCTGACTGGTGACTGGTATGATGACCCACTCTAGGCCCCTCCCCTCGACAACCCCACTCGGGTGCAAGTGAGCTTGTCCTGGTCCATGATCTAGATCTGGGACCTCTTAATGTCCAAGCCCGCGAGAAACCAACCACAACCCACATAGTGTCAAACTCCGAGACTTGTTTTTCAATCCGTGCCACACTTTTGTTTTGAACATCTGCCTGCAAAAAACGTCAACGTGTGCAGTCGGATTAGCAGATCAGTTCAACGCGATGCCACTTCCTGTAATTGTACGTCGTTCTCACTTGGCCTAACTCTTCCAGGAGCAATGCAAGAAACTAGATCTACCTGTGCTACTGTGATTAGGGCCGTGAGTGTGAGCTGCCAGATGGAAGACAATAATAATGGCCTGTTATCCATGGTTCTGTTCCTCATGCTGCCACCTTCTGTGCTGCCCTCTACCACTATTCCCCCTAGTGCTGCTACTGCCACTGCATCCAGCCGGGCCGGTCAGGCTTTCATCATTAGTTTAATCTTTTAGATCTTTTTTTTTGCCCAGTCGTCTCTTTTCTGTGCTTTTGGTTTTGGGATAATGTCCTCCTATGGGCTCATATGTCTTCATGGAAAGCAGACACATGCCACATGGACATGAATAGAAACATATGGGCATGCATATCCATACTATTTTCCAATGAGCCAGATTTCAATGGTGCCCTTTGAGACAGCGAGGGTACTTCTGTAAAAGAGCCAGTGTTTGCCAGTCTGATCCTATGTACTGTAGTGAACGACCCTAGATCCTCTCGTCCCCCCAGCATAGAGGTTGGCACACAAGACCCAGGGAACTCAGGCAATGCTGTGACAACACTGGGATGGAATCTTGGCAAGAGCTCTGGGGTGTTGCCTGACCGGTTGATACCGCAGGCTTTGCTGGACTGTTGTCTCCATTATAGTTTTTATCCTCCTGTTTTCTCTCGTAGAACCTTTTCCTTCCTCAGCACATGCTCATCCCTCCTGCCTACCCTGCAACTTTGACTTGTTTACAGTTCTTCCGCCATTTAGTACAGGTCAAATAAGTCAGAATATGTGTGATCAATTAAAAAGGTAGTCATTTACAAGGGTCTAAATAACTAGCGTGGTTGGCTTTGGCATCTGGGTTGAAAATGCCACGTTATTTTTACATCATATGTTATGAATCGTGTACACATTTCACCTCTGAGCATCTTAGCCGAAAGACAGATTGAAGGATGAATGTGTGAAAGAATGCGTGGAAGAGAAGGCCTGCTGAATTCTACAAGGTATTGTGAGGATTCCTATGACAGTGTCCGGTGTCACACTCAAAAACACCAGGGATATGTGGATTGTAGAACATTTATTTAGAAAACGTATTTTACCTAAATCTCCATCTTAACTGATGTTTTCATGTGCATTTGTCCCAGGCAAATATCACTTTGTTCTTTAACACTCATATGTTTATGCGTGGTCTGAAACAAGGCCAAGGTTGCCACTTTAACAAAAATGTAAGAAAAACAAACAAAGAATCCTGTCGTATGAGGTTGTCCCCATCAACTTGACTTGTTTCAGTCGGTCTTTTTTTATTAATCTATTTAAATGTCTCCGACTTTAACGCTTTCTTTCACCACAATGAATCTGGTTTTCATAAGTAATTTTATTAATATAATCTGAAAAATGTGTGGTTTCCAAGCTATTTGAAACATTCAAATTACTTTAAATGCTAGGCAGCTGTTGTAACACTGCATTTTTTGCTTGATATTCATTGTTTCCCTTAGTTTCCTTCTCTACAAAGGCTTTTAGAGCGATTTACCTTAATGAACATGATTGGTCTCTCCATCAAACACGTGATTATGGTACCAAGTCTGTAAACACACTCTGTGCAGCATGAAACGACGCTATGGCACCAGCTTTAGCACCAGTGTTTTAGAAAAGCCCTCACATAATGTTTTTACACACTCCTTGTTTTTGGTAAACCCTCCCATATCTTCTTTGTTTCCTGTTGGATGGGATTACAAAAGAGAACAACCAACAGCAGGTCCAGGGTCAGATCTCGGACAAGGCCTCTTCAACATGCAGTCCAACAAGCCCACAAACAGCTGTGTGGCTCTGCCTAAGGCCGTCAGTTTGAACTGGTTTTGATCGTGAAACATTATTCCTATTTGACGGTGCATTCAGGGACATGTTGTGACCCAATAAATTGCATGCATGCCCTTCGAGCTATACACATGTGCAATTCTTAGCAACTGCTAGTGATTGTGTGTGTGTGGGTCAAATTACAAGTTTGCTGGTAATATTATGTAAATGTGTTGAATATGGGCTGTTTATGATCTGTGACTGATGAGCTGTTTTTGTTTCTGTAAATATGTTGACTGTGCAGCATACTTAGTCTTACTATAGGAACACTTGAAGAAATAGTTGAATGATGGTGGTTCTGGATTGTGTAAAACTGTTGTTGTGGCATCAAAAACATCACGCTGGACAGTTCCACAAGAGCGCACGCTCGCACACACGGAGCCTGCAAATCACACAGACCTTGGGTTGGTTGCTGACTTCAAAGACCAGATAACCTTGATGGCAACGTGCTAACACTGGAATATTCAAGATGCTTGAATATCAAATGTCAACAAACAACTTATTAAATGACAGTCTCTGTGGGGGTATTTTATAACAATAACAATGTAATTCTTTTTTTATGAGTGTGACGCAGTGAAGAGTCTTTACAGACTCTGGTGTGTGTCTCTGTTATGGTTTTTCTTTGAGATAGGCCTGTTGGTAAATATCTTCTTGCCTGATCTTTTGGTATATTTTGTGGGTGAAATACCGATACACCTTTTTGTAATGTATCAAAATTGCTGTGTCATCTGCTCCTAAATTTAGGCTTCACTTCTCTGCAGATAGATTGCCAACCTGTATGTGTTTGTGTGTTTGATAGAAAGTGTGTGAAGGGAGGAATGCTGCCGAATCACCATTAAAACGACACGTTCATCCATGTTGGGGCACAACGAACTGTTCAATCGGTGTTTGTAGCTGCTGAACTGTCAATCGAGAAACACGCGTTGAGCATCTGCATTGGCCGACTCTTGCCAACTGAGGCAGCAGAGAGATGCCAGGGGCAAGCTTAAGTGTGATTGGATTAGGCACCTCCCTGTGAATAATGGTGAGCTAGACTGGGCTGGGGTTGAGCAGGAGGGGAGGTGTGCTGTTTTCTTTTTTTTCATAGTTTCACTGCTGACAAGGATTGAGAAAGAGAGAGAGAACGAGAGAGAGAGAGTGCACCCTATAGAGAGGCGAGCAGAAAAGAGCGCAAGAACAGAAGCACTGAGCTGCCAGCTTTTCTAGCAGCAGCACTGCAGAGTGAGGCTGAGAGAGAGAGAGAGAGTCAGAAAGGGGAAGAGCATTAGTAGAAAATACATCCTCTCTGGTGCAGCATTGGGCTGACCTTGCAGACCGCAGCCTCTTCAGCCACACAGGACAGACCAAGCCCCAGTGCCTCAAGTGCTAGCAGGGAGAGAACATGGACACGGCAAGGTCTATCCAGCATGAAATCACTTCTCTCAAAGGTACTCCTCTCCTGCTCCCTCTCTAGTTCTCTCACACGCACATGCGTTATTTTTTCGGGACCGCCTCGTTTTCCCACAATGCCTTGCCGTCTTGAAGTACCTCCGTTGTTTGGTTGCGGGATGTTAAAAGTTTGGTTGAGGCGACTCTGTGGTGTCAGTGGGACTCTGAATGGAGGAGTGCTTACTTCCCTGTTGTGCCCCCTTTTCACCGTATTGTCAAGGATGAAAGAAGGGAAGGGGGCTGTGTTTCTTTTACCAAGGGGTATTGTCTGTGGTCGGGGAAGGAGTATTGATTGTGTGTGAAGGAGGTGTTTATGAATGTGTATGTGTGTGTGTGTGTGTGTGTGTGTGTGTGTGTAGGCTGTGTATGGCTGTGGGTGCTGGTGCTGCATGCGGCATGCCGAATGCGTCTGCGCTGCGCTCTGCAGAGAGCTGCTGCATCGCCGCGGCAACGCCACTATCAGCCTACCATGGCCCTGCCCCATAGCTAGGCTTGAATGATTTTGAAACAGCACATAAAAGGAGTCTAAATGGACGGTTCAAATATAGCAATACAGCTAAGCATTCATGTGCTCTTTGTTCATCCTGTACTTTGTCCCAGCCCAGCTCATAGGATGTTCCATGCTTACATTATTTACATCTGACAAATGGTAGACTGCCCCCTTTATTATTTGCTATACGATTTGCCATACGATTTGTCAGCAGTATTTTCAAATCAATAGTTTTGTATTATTTTTAAAAGAAATGAAATGATCAGCAGCTGTTTTTCCTTAATCATATCCTTAATCATATTTTGAATTGACACGTTGATTAGTTCATAATAACATAGCACAAAACCCAACTGGGTTTGTTATGCATTCGAGTAGAAGCCTGAATTACGTAGCTGCTTTCTGAACAGGCATCCACACCAGCCCTGTGTATCCTAGAATGAACCAATTGTTGTTAAATTATTCAAAAAGTACTCTAGTTACTTTGCAGTGAGAGGTTGTTTGCCTGCAGCTAGGCCTATTTGACTGATATTACGCACACTTTTGTTAGCAATAATGTTATTTGCGTCATTACGGTGTAATACTTTTACCACGTTAATATCTGAAGTATTCTATCTGCACTCGCAGTGAGGAAGAGCTTTATTTCTCTCTGCTTGACATTTGAAGCATCCATTTGGACTGGCTGGCCAGCCTCACTGACAGACTGGCAAATCTCAGAAATAACACATTTTTAAAGCAGTCTCGATGTGAAGCTGGTGTGTCTGAGTGCTTTTCAGGCCAGACAAAAGGGGGCAGAATAAAAAAATAAAAAAAGACAATTCCTGGAAGTTGAGGATATTTGAGTGACTCAACTGACAAACGTGGGATCAAAAGGTGTCCTTAGCTCCTTTCTGACAATGGCTGAAGACAAAAGCAATCTTGCTCTACTAAACTCTCCAAAAGAGTTATTTAGTATGTCCGACACCACTTTATCGGTTAGTAAATTAGTACACTTGCCTTGTCCTCACCAAGAGAAGCTGGAAAAGACACAGCTGTTGGAGGGATAGACGGGCTGGCCTAAAAAGACCCGGCTTGACCCCATTGGATGTTTTGTAGAGGATCGAGCGCTGGCAGGGGTGGGCATGGCAGACCGAAGTGCCAGCTACACGGTGCCAGGTAGCATGGCAACAGATTCCTTTCAGCATTGAGCCTCTCGCATAGACCGCTTAGGGTCTTGACCTAGATTGTCTTGGAGCTTAGTGCAATGGCTCAATCAGGTTTACATAATGCTGAGTCATGGGATGATTAATACACAATTTATTCAGGTGTTGTGCCTGTGCTTATTTTAACATTAGTCAAGTCTCTCTTTATTGCTCTCTTTCTGTCTGAGTTTTAAAGGTTAGCCTGCATCTAACACCCTCTTAACTTCTACGACCCTTGACCTCTATGAAACCGTGTGTGTGTGTCTCCCGGTTAGCTGTGTCCGTCTAAACAGCCTACCCTCCAATATTCTTATAAGTGTGTGTGGTTTAACAGCGCTGTGCTTTGAAGTCAGATTTCCGGGTTTCCGGGTTTGTGTTGTGTTGATGGTCTGAAGTGGGTTTGGCAACAGATGAGGTCGTGGAGAACAGAAGAGCACAGAGGTCAGGTAAGACGGGTGGAGGAGGAACGGGCCAGTGGGTCAGTGAACTTTAGAGCTGGCGCTACAGATATACTGTATATAATAATAATAATAAGTATTAATAATTGTATTTAGTTTGTAGCGCTTTTCTCAGGACTCAAAGTGCTTTACACAAATTGGTTGCCAATTAATTACACTGAACAAACAGACCTACAGCTATCAAACACAATACTGAGTCTGTGTGATACCACGGCAGCCAATTTGCGCCAGACTTGCTCACCCAACATATTGCGACAGACTTGCTTACACACATAGGACACACAGACCGACTCCAGTTGAACTGGCAGTGTACCCGGAGGAAACCCCCACAAACACGGGGAGAACATACCGGGGGAAACTCCACACAGAAAGGCTCTTGGCTGAGGTGAGGCAACAGTGCTACCCACTGAGCCACCGTGCTGTCCAAGTAGATGTTCTATATATATGAAGACCACTGACTCCCCTCAAGCTCTTTCAAGAACTTCAATAACCAGACCTCATAGAAACCAGCCTATGCAATGATGTTCAGTAATTAATAATGTTCAGCGGTGTGGGTGGGAGTAGCCGCAGACCCGTTGTCTCGAGTAAACTTTAAGGCAAGAAATAAGGTAAGAAAAGCTGCGGTACTGCTATCAATGTTTATGTGCAGCAAAAAGCTTTTGATTGAGGTTCAACACAACAGGCATTGTGTTATCACGGAGGCTTTAGGATCTGGGAGTCATCAGCTGTCTAGAGATTCCTGATAAGAGGCGAAACAGCTGGAAGATCCCCTGGAGCAACAGGAAGGAAATCCTTGTCACAGTTCAGTACCGGGAATGACTGACACGATTGTTTCGGAGAGACGTTCAGGCCACACCAATGTCATTGGAACACAGGCACATTGACACGGTCATTTAAAACGTTGGGATTACAATGCATCAACTCTAGCTTAGCACCGAAGCGTTCTATTAGGATGTCCTGAACTTGATTGATTCAACAAAGTTGTCTGTAAGCATATATTTTGCCACTTTGACAAGACTTGACTGACCGGAGCGTAAATCCTGTCATGTTGTGTTTTCCCCCACAGTCCCAGTGGACACGTTCAGCCTGTCACGGTCATGCTCTCCCCTGGCAGATATCAGGCCCAGCTCATTGGATCAGCACAATCCTGTTTCCCCACTGCTGCACTTTGGAGTTGCAAAGACCTGCTGCATTCCCAGCATAAAACTATAGGGAAGGGCAGGGACAATCAATAATGTGCTGCTCAGAACGAGAGATGCATGAAGGAGGAGGATAGAGCCAAACAATGTGTGCTTGTGTGTTCCCGGGTTAGGCTTAGGGGCAGGGGCCAGTGTGTGTCTATGTTGGGGGCTTTGTGTGGTGGTGTTTTGTGTTTTGAGTGCCTGGTTGTCTGGTGTATGTGTCTGCAACATTTCAGTTTCTACTGGTCAGTGAATCACCATTGTCTTTTTTAGTGCTATTCCCAGCCAGTGATCAATGCAATGGAATGACAATGTTGTTATTTTTTTCGTCTGTACCAATTTTGGTAATGTTCTTACGGTAACTGCCATCTGCAGTAGCTTCCACACTCTCCAGAGGCTATTTGATCTGAGGAAAATAAGCCTACCAGCCTGGAATGAAGGGTTGAGATTTCTTTTCCCGTTCCTCTCTGGCTATCAGATTCCCATTGATGGGATTTCTAACCCCCCAACCTAGAGAGAGGCACTCACCTAGCCACCCAATATGGATGATTCCAGGTTTTGACCGACTTCTGTTCAGATATCAAACTGTATTCCGGGCCAGAGTAATGATTTAAAAAAAGTGAAACAAATCTTTGTCAACATCAGACTTCAATCCAACTTTCAGCTTGCTTCTCAGCGTGTAAAGCTGGAAGCTAATTGATATATAATAACCTAACATATTTTGGTCACACAGATGACTAATAGAATGGGTCATGTGTGTTTGAAAATAGTCATGAGGAATCCCTGCTCAGCCCCCCTTATAGCCTCCGGACTGCAGGACCGTGACACAACTTTATTTTCAGACTGATAAACTTGCATCTCGCATGACAGTGGCATGGTGGGAAATAGCAGCATTGCATATGGGTCTTGGCTTTGTCGAGGTCTGTGCGAAAGCCACATAAGTCATCTAAGTCATATTATCTATCAGAACAAAGGCAGTTCTCTAAAGTCAACAGTCAGCGTAGGAGCCTCACTCTGGGCTGTGACAGTTCCGTGTCTCCCAGCGTCTTTCTAATTCAGTCCGTCTTGTCAGTGACACTGCCATTGGTACCGGTGGATGTGTATAGCTTCAGTCCCAGACCAGTGGACCTGACTTGTCCATGATGTGATTACCTAATCTCATTGGGCCGAGGTCGGGCTAATTACCGCGGTAATTCAACACATCCTTCCCGCTCATCCACTCCTTCCTCTAATCATTCAGCCAGCCGGGTGTAATTGCATTCCACGTGCGGTGTTTGGTCAGAGAGCGAGAGAGAGAGAGAGCACAACGAGAACCAGGTGGCGATCCCCAGCTTCTCTCCAGGCAGTTTGACAATACTGGACAGCTGTGACTCTCGTGGTCTTACTAGGAGTGGCCAGTAGGTGGTGCTGTTGATAAAGCTACTTCAATGAGGCTCTCAAGTGTGTTGCCTGTCAGTGGCACAGCATAACTGAGGTTTCCTGAATCAGCTTGTGTAAACATTAGGAAGTGCAGCAGGTTCCCCACAAACCTATTGAATTTAGTCTAATCCTTCCTCAACAATTGTTTCAAAGGTTTGCATGGGTGCGCCCTAACACATGTTTGAACAATGAAGCGGTGCACGGTTAACACTTCCACAATGACTCTTTGGGAGGGAACCAGTGTTTGTGTTCCCCTCGGGGTGCCTCATGTGGTTACAAAGGCTCAGAGGAAAACTGGTGTGTGTGGTTGTGTTTTAACACGGCTGCGTGTTAAACTAACCCCCCATGGTGATTTATTTTGTTGTATCTAACTAACTGTGTGTTGTTGTTGTTTTCTTGTCTTCCTCTAGGTAAGTGGCTGCTCCAGTACGGCTGTCTCTTTGGGGGTTTGGTGGCACGCCTCTGGGACCAGGTAATCGAGGGTTTCTGTATAGACATGTATCATCCTCCTCACACAGGCGTAGTTGTTCCACTTTGACGGTAGGATTCTAACCTCGCTTTGAGATTGACAAATAACTTAATGGATAGGGATTTCTTTATATAATCATTTAGTTCTATTTCTTGGTTTGCACTGGCGTTGTACGGTTATATACTGAAAAGGGCTCTTTAATGTGTACATACATCTGCCTTTAGTCCTTCAAAGACTGATTCCCTTTTTAGGTCAATTTGACAGCTATATCAATTGTGCTTATTAGGGCCTGAATGTATAAAGACACACACACTCTCTCTTTGAAGCTGAACTTCTAACATTGATGACAGTGATTATTGGGCATGTTCCTCATAATGAAGTAGAAGTTGAATGGAACCGTCTGACAGCTCTGGCAAATCAATAACTCCTACCCCACAGCCAAACCAATCAATCTTTTTCTCATCTCTTCTCAACATCCCCAGACGTTTTCTCTTCTCCCTGCCTTTATTCTCTCTCTCTCTCTCTCTCTCTCTCTCTCTCTCTCTCGCTCTTTTTTTTCTCTCTCTCTGTGTGAGAGCAACACACTTTAGCTGTGTTTTGAGGGGGCTCATTGATTGTTTAATTATACAATAACGTCTTACTTTAGCTATTTATTGGAAAATTCAAATGGAAAAACATATGTCGGCCATCCACAGCCCTGCTCCTCTTGCACATTTCAGATACTTGTTACATAAAAAAAAACAACTAACAAGTGAAATTAAAACTATGCTTACAATACCTCCACAAAGCGTGCGTGATAGTATTTCTTACTTCTCTTTTCTATTGAATTTAACCAAGAAATGTTATTTTCACAATGATCTATGGCTGTGTGTGCTTCTGCATTCTTATAAATCTGTACTTTCACATTTGTTTTCGATCTCTCCCACTGCCATTAAACTTAGTCATCTGGGAGTTCTAGAGCACTCAGCTATGTGCCATTTCCAACGCCCCCCTTGGCATGGGATAATGTTATAAAAGCCCGTGGAGACTGTTTGTTTTGCCAGCTTGCACCAGATTGATGGACCACGTTCCTCTATAGTCAGGGAGGGGCGCGGTGGCACACAAAAAAATGGGCAGCTTAGTTCATGAGGCCTTTTCCTCCCCCTTTCTATGTTCTGGAGGCCAGATCATCACAAACACACAGCATTCTTCCCACAAGAGTGCGAAGTCTGGGATATGGGGTGAAGGAGTGGTCCGCGGCAGGGAGAGTCAGGGGGGCCGGGGAAGAGAGCTCCACCGTGAAAGGGGCTCTTTTAAAAGCAGCACAGCTCTCTCACACTGTCAGCGCTGGGTTTACAAGGAGGACATGCTGTTATTAATGACCCACCGCTGGTAATGGCTCCCCCACACATTTCAGGCCCAGGAACAGACTGCGTGGCCATCTCTATAGTGAAGAAGGCTGTAGCTCACAGAGCGTTGGCTACCTCTTTTCACGCTTCTTCATCAGCCTGAGGTTCGAATGTCCCGTAGCCCTAACTTGGTGGATATTTATCACCATCCCCCAATTCTCCTCCAAATTCCAGATCAGGTCTTGTTACTGAAACTCTAGTCCTTCCTTAAGCTGTTAGTGTCAGTGCCCCCAAAGAAACATGGTGCCTGGCACAGAGGGATGAGGGCCGCCTTTAATGAGCCATAACCAGACCCCACATTCCTTAGGGGAGGGAGAAACGGAGATTGTGTGTTTCTGCGTTTTAGAGCATCCAGGGAGAAAAGGCAAGTCGTTTTGTGTGAATTAAGACAAACCGGACAAAAACAGTCACCGGCTGTTTTTCCTCTGTTGTTTCATGTGTTGACCCCGTTCTTCTGAATGAACAGTTGTTTTTTTCCACCCAAAATAGTAGCTGCTGTTAATCCTGCTTGAGCTCTAACCAGGAAACTGTCCAATTGTCAACCTCCTAAGTGGGCTTCTGCTTGAGTGTACTTCTTCAGGCTTCAGCTATTCTCTCCCAACAAGGGCCCACTCAGATAAGACAGCTTGTGTTTTTTTTAGGAGGACATGCATTCTTACACAGCGTTGTGTTTGGGTTTTAGTTTTTCTGACCACTGGACATACAGTCTGTGTTAGGAAGAACACAGATATAAAGACAGAGGCAGATGTACAGACCGTACATAGTGCAGTCCCTCTTTCTGCAATCACTGGTCAATGCGACCACATAATTTATTACAATGGTATGGGGCTGACAGGAGCAACGGGGGCAGTTAACTTTGACCTCACAGACATATTTTACTCGTGTCAAGGAGGCCTTGTTCTGTTCCTTCAGACGGTAAAGCGTCAGCGTCATCGGCCCGGGCAACGTTGATGCCGCAGGAGCCATGCCGTGCCATCCAGTCATGAGGAAGTAACCGTCAAAAGGCTTTGAGGAACTTTCTCCTGACCACAGCTGAGGGCGTGGTCACATTAACTTAAGAAAAACGTCTCTGTTTATATCCACAAAACCAGCTTGTACCAGTGAGATCCAGCGCTGGGCACTGCCATGTTGCCGAACCCCTTTAGGCCCTTAATCACATGGTCTTATCCCCATGAGAGAGCATGAAGCACTGAGATGGTTATTTAAAGTTGCATGATCCATGACTCTAGAGCCAGACCCACACTTCCTCCCTGAGGTGTCCAGTTTCTGTTGTTATGCCTGTTGCCGGTAGCAACTACCACACTGACCGCTTCCCTGTGGCGTCTTTACTCATATTTTGGTGGTGTGTCATGTTTCCAAGGTAACAGGATTTTTTTTTGGGAGCCACACCCAATTTGGGGTTCACATGCTGATTTTCTGTTGAATATTTAAAGTACGACAAATTCATGATTTTACTAACATTCACACACACACACACACACACACACACACACACACACACACACACACACACACACACACACACACAGGTGTTGATTCAGGCATGTACACATGATGCACACATGCGTACACACTCGTTTCTACAGGCCTAATATGCTTGATCTGTGTCTACAAAACAATTCATTAAATAAATCATCAGCAGGATAAGAAACATTTGTTCAGTGATTCAAGACTTTATTCCACCCATTCTCAAGGCCCATACAGACTCATATTCAACGTTAATGTGTTAGTGGACGGCTTAACGGCTGTATTTGTGTGTGTTCGTGTGTGTGTGCAAAGCAACACTGGATGCAAAAGCACTCCTTTCAGGAATTTTCCCACTGCTCGCTTTCCAAATGAAATAAAATGCAGAATTGGATTTAATGACTTGGACGGCAACCGTACAGAACAGATTTCCCCTGTTCCTTATAAATTGGAAAGAGAAATGCCAAAAGTAGGCTCAAAAATGACTGCAAGTGACATTTAGCAGCATTGTGTCGGCAAGTGCCAGCTCCACCTTTGTTTTATCCCCATTCTCAACCCCAAAGACACCTCGTCCATAGCAATGCTCTGATGTGTCCTTACTGTGCTGGTAGTTGGTTTTGTTGGTTTAGTGTCTTTCACACGGTCTGGACAGAGTAGTTCAAAACAAAGGGCTGCTGTATCTCTCCTTGCGGTTTGAGCGATCTCCAATACACGGCAAATGGGTAGCAGATGGTAACATTTGGATCATCTGGCTTGGCCAAACTTAACAAAACTTAGGCTAAAAGTTTTAAATATATTCTATAGATTTAAGGTATTTGAGCGGAAAAAAGGTTTTTAATTACCATTAAAAAGTCAAACCCTTTTTATGAGTGGATTCCACTTCCTGCATTTCTGCTAGTTTGTATGTTTCATCCAACCAGTCTTCCCAGTTAACCTAACGTAACATTTGTTTCCTCGTTTGAAGTCTGTAAAGGTCAACAGTCTGGCCCTGGAAATGCAGGTTGATTAGAATCAGCTGCGCTGGGGTCGGAAGGGTTTGGAAATGAAATGAAAATAACAAATGTCTCTCTGGAACGCTCTTCCTGGTGCCTAACTGTGACATACTGCTCCCAGTGGATGCCCACAGGCCTGTATCATATTCACTGAATACCTCAACATGAGCTCTGCCTAAATGTTGTTTATATGAGCCTACAGCCTGTCAACTCGCACCAGCAGATTACTGTCACTGTGAAGTCCTTCAATGTCAATGTAAAAGTCATTAAAAGTTGCTATGCGGTATATGTTGTGGTGGGTAGTATTTGGTGCTGCTGTCGTGTTTTGGTTCATTCCCCAGTGATGGACTGTAGAGGGCAGTGTAAGCTGTCATGTGCTCGTCTACCGCAGGTGCTTGTGGTTGGGGAAAGTAGGAGAAGACATTGACAGAGGAGGGCATGGTTTTTCCCGAAGCTTGGGAAAGCAAAGGATTTACCATTCCCTCCAAACATTTTCCTATGTGTTTGTGTATTTTTAGCCCGGGATTGGCTAGTGTGGAGGCAATCTTGAACTCCATATTTCTTTCCACTTTCACTAAGGGGAATCATGGCCCTCCATGGCTCTCACATAGAATAACACAATTGTCCTCTTTTTTAAACCTAAGAAATTACTATGACCCTTCCATTCGTTTTTGGATGTATAATATAACTGAGGAAAGTAATTAAGACCTTTGAATAACGCCTCATCCAAATTTTTTAGTAGTGTACATATTTTACCTTTAGTTTCTGTAGTTGAAATTAAAGTCTTAGAGCTATAAGCCATAAAGAGTCTGAAGACTGAATTTGTCTTGCTTATTCAACATTTTGAGGGACTCTTCCCAGAAACTTTATTATGCTTATAAATTCAACAACAACCTCTTGTGTTATTTTCTCCCAACAACAGTGCTTTTTAATTAAACTGACATTTCAGTAATAGCGTTGGCGCCTTGAGTTTTCATAAAGGCGACAATTGAAGAAACTGTCCCGGTTGTGTGTGTGCGTGCTGTTTGGTAAGGCTTATGGTTTTTCAGCCCTTAGGCTTGTTCTGCCTGTTGACTGTGAATGGCATGTGCTCCTGGCACAGCTCAGTAGAACTTGGAACTCCCTGTTTCTCTTCTGTCAGCTCCCATCTTCCTCTCCAGTGGACACTCTCAACCCACTGGTTTAACAAACGACACCGCGGCGAAGCGTGACAAAGCTACTTCGAAGGCAGTATCAATCCTAATTCTCATTGTGTTTTGACGAGAGGTGGGTGCCTAACGAAGAATAATAGCCCACAGGGCATAACTCCAATATCCCTGCATAAGGCCTTTGCAATAAGTATATGAGTTCTGCTGATCAGAAATATTTTGCCAACCCACGTAAGAATATAATATATTGATTAATACAGATTATTCCAAGTAATGTATATTAAAAGTAGTTTAAATGGAAAATTATTTCTCCAGGTATGGCGAAAGCCTGTCTTTTAGGGTAGGGTAATTCCTTAAAAGTGCACCGTTATGTGTATAAAACTATGCATTACCCTGCCACTTCAGTATATCTCCTATATTTACATATTTTTCTGGTTCATAAAGTGTCTTCTATAGTAACGAAGCTGTGTGACTGCGGGCTTTGTCATGGTTCTTGGGTGCGCATGTGCACGCCGGGGAGTAGCAGGAAGCTGTTATGAAATCTTATGCATTCCAGATGGCTGGGTCATTCCCTACACACTAGGCATACAACAGTGGACCGCGAGGAAAGCTCTGGCTGCCTGTCTCGTCAATATGGGTCATGATGTGGGCCTGCAGTGGGCCACTCACAGGAAGCCAGACTGCTGGAAATAGGGCACTGTGTCTGTTCCCCCCTTTGAGTGACTACTAAATCAAGTTACAGTGGGGCTGCTGCAGAGCCCCATTGTGCCATGCTGACAGAGGTTTACCAGTCGGATCGCGCAGTATAACACAAAATGGTAGATGGCAGACCACCCTCACCTAAGTTAGGGAATTGTCAATGCATTGCATCCATTTTTTTTTTTTTTTTTTTTTTTTGCCTAGTCATAGCTCACACTGTTGTGGTGTATCGTTTGATATATATAACTGTATCTCAATTATAATTGTTTGCAGCACAGCAAATCGGACAAGAGGGAGGGATCGAGGAAAGGGCATCTGGCGAAGTTAAGACAGATCATCAATCAGCCTGAGATAGGATCTCTTTCTCTCTCCTTCTCAGACAGCTTATTAACAGGTGGTTATTAACAGAGGGCAGATACTGTACAGACGGCCTCTTGACTACACATAGCTTATTCTCTACACTCCTCGCTCTATCTCGCTCTCTCGCTCTCTCTCTATCTCTCGCTCTATCCCTACCTCTCGCTCTCTCTTTCTCTCTCACGCTCACTCGGCCTTTCTCCTTCCCGTTCTCTCTAGCTTCTATTCCCGAGCTGTCGAGAAAAGCTATTGCCCTGTCAGCATTTTTCTCCCCCAGGGCTCACAACTGGAGCTATGTCGCCAGACGAAAACCTGGGGTCCACAGAGTCACGCCCTATCACTCCATGCTAAAGGTGCTTTGTGTCATGGGAGAATGTCAGAAATGTGCATTTCTGAAGGGCTTTGGGATCTGGTTATAGACAAAAAGTTACACGATAACACGATAACTTAATGCATTGCATAGGCCACAGCTGTAAATTGCAACGTTTTTGTCCTCAAGATGTAAAGGTTTAAGATTATTTTTGGTTTACTAAAAAAAGTAAATACAAATTATTACTGTTCCTTGCCAGTCAGCCTGTGCTACCGTCATTCCAACATCAGGGTCACTTGTGAGAACAACTTTTCCCAAGAAATGCCAGGGAGCATTATGTGATGTCTGGTTTATTTCAGTCCTATTGTGATTCATTCTGTCAGGTATTATTAGCCACTGCCTAACACTCTGCTAGCTCCAGACAGGTTTCCTGCGTGTGGTATCTTGTCCTGTAGTACGGTCCACATTTCACTCTGATAGGCTCCCAAGTAAAAAAAAAAAATCATCTTTCCTATTCAAAATGGGATTGAGCTGTGTGCCGCATGTCCAATTCTGCTAGCCATTTGAAATGGCTTTGCATTGGAAAACAACTCAAAGGGTTTTCAAACTGAGATATTTTGAAGGGACCTGTTAATGGACCTAGTTGTCCTACTTGTGTGTTTGGGGGACTACATATCATATGTTTCTTAATCTCGTTGACCATATGGTCCCTTCTCACCATGTGCCTGACGTGTTGACCGCCCAGCGATGGCCACCTGATGGAACTGAACATATGTGGCTCATGTATTGGTTTCATATGTACAAGAGGGCTTCTTTTCTTTTTTTTTTCCGCTCGGCTCTGGTCCGCTAAATGCTAAGCCAGCCAAAATGGTCCTCGTTCATCCTCATTTCCGACGCGACTGTTTGGAGTCACACAAAGACTCTGTCTATACCAACCTTTTATGCAGCTGTAGAGAAAGTGCCAGGCGTTTGTGAAGAAGAGCCACTAGGCATTATTGGTTAATCATTAAATGGTCTACTAAGGTTATTTATTGTTTTTCTATTCTCTCGAGGGATTTTAGCCGAGTGACTGGGCCATGGTTACATATAAACTGCCTGTGCACCATAGATGAAAACAGGGTGTTCCTAGCACAATGGCTTGTTAGTCTAACTCTGTAATGACTGGCTTCGTTGCATTGTCTGAACAAGCTCACTACCCTTCCCACTACGTAAAGAAGTCGGCGTATACAGGGCAAAGGTACCATGGGTGTTCACATCATCCACCAGAAACCAGCGCTGTGTGGGATTAAGGAGGGATCTCTGATAGGAGTCCAGTGATGCAGGCAGATAGTTTTTCTACCCTGGCCCATAGCGACGCAGGTATCCTGTTAATTACCAGAGGTGGGAGTGATCGCTGTTTTAGAGGATATTACTGGAAGGCTGCTATAGGAATTAGGGAGGGTTTGGTAGTGCCGATGTGCATTAGGAATTACACAGTTACGCTGTAGTGAAACAATATGGATGTGAGTTAGGTGTACGGTCCAACAATTTCAGAAAAAGTGTTTTTGTGAGTATCATAACTGAGTTTCTCTCCTGCAGCTTGTTTTGGAGACAGTGCAGCTTCTTCAGCTTTCAATCGCACATACTGGCACTGCAGCACATATTAGATTCATGTGCATTCAGAGACAGACGTGTTCAAATTGACATGTGCTCATGGCTACTGAAAAAGCACCACCTCAAACAGAAAAACTTGTCTAGTCTTTTCGGCTAGGCTATCTACAAAGCAAATGAATAAGAGGCCGGGTTTTACCATGCATGATTTTCTTTTAATTCACTATACTTTAAATACTAATGCATTTTGGATCACGTTGGTTAAACAGTGGGTAGCTTACTTCACTTAAAAACATATCTGTATGTCTAACTTTTCTATATGACCTCAAAGTGCATGAAGTTTTAAGTGACTAAGTTACTACAAACCGCAACAATCTTTACAGTAGTTAGTGGTCTAAATGGCTATGTATAGTTTCTTTAGACATATGGTGTAGGATTCTGCAGAGTGGTGCAAGATCCAATAAGAACTCTCCCTCCTCAAAGTGGTGAGAGGGACACACTGTTCCACCACCCCCCTCACATGTGCACAAGCCGCTATGCATGTGCACATGTATGTGCAACATGTTTGCTTAGTATGGCAAATCAGTCACTGGAGTTTGGACACTGCAAGTTGCATTCTATCCCCCTGTGCAAACGGTCTCTTTCTCTCACATAGTCAAGAGTGAGGCAAAGCTCCCTCCAAACTTCTTGAGAACAAAATGTTCTTGGGGATATCCCCCGACTCTGTGACTTGCGCATAATCAGTTTGGGATTGTTGGAGACTCTAGGTGTCGGCTAGCGTGAGATAATGCTTGCGGTGAATTTTGCAGGATGCTATACGTGTTCGGTGTGCAGTTATCAAGAACAGAGAGCCCTCCCCATCTATGTGTGCGTAGTCCCTGTCTTGGAGTCCTGCCAACCCTGCCTGTCTGTCTGTGGGATGGGGGCCGCTGGAGGGGGTGTGGCAGGTCCAGCGGTGGGGGTGTCCCCTTCAGGCACACACTGTACTCACACACGTGCTTCAGTGCCGAGGAGGTGTGTCACTGCTGCCTCACTTGCTTGCTCGCCTGCCTGGCTTCCTTCCTTTTGCTCTAGCCTGCGTCCAGCGTGCACAATCTCGACCCCTTGGCTTCTCCCCCTTTCTTCCCACTCGCCACTCTTCCAGGCCGTTTTCCCTCGAACTGAGCAGAAAGGTAGGAGGGGGGTTGGGAAACTTGTTTTCTTTCTCCATGCTGACTCAGATACTTTGTCAGAGCATAATTTTGTTCTTTTCTCCAAGGGAGGCTAATTCACTGAGAAAGTTTGTATTTTTTTGTGGGGGGTGCTCTTTTGTTTTTAGTCTAGTGTAACATTGATCTTGCCATAGAGGACCAAAATAATTTATGAAAGGAGCAGTTTTTTTTGTATTTCCGGGAGCAGGCCCTTCTTTGTTTATTAGGAGTGACAGCTTTATTTTTGTTATCTAAGTTGTTCAGGCAGTAGAAGAAGAGTCCAGAAGTCAAGATGGTGGCTGGAATGGTAATGCCCATAGCGGACCTGAGGGCCATCTATGAGCTCCTCTTCCGGGATGGCGTCATGGTGACAAAGAAGGACAAGCGCCCCCAGAGCATGCACCCGGAGCTGCCTGGCGTTGCCAACCTGAGGGTAATCCGTGCCATGGGCTCCCTCAAGTCTCGCGGCTTTGTCAGGGAGACCTTTGCCTGGAAGCACGGGTATTTCTACCTGACCAACGAGGGCATCGTCTACCTGCGCGACTACTTGCGCCTGCCCCCAGAGATTGTTCCCTCGTCCCTGCAGCGTGTGCGTCGCCCTGCGTCCACCCTGGACGTGATGCGAAGAGCCGCTCGGGTCCAGACCGTCGATGGCCCAACCTCTTACGTGCCCAAACCGCGGGTCGGAGGCGAGAGCCACGAAGGCATGATGGACCGTCAAGGCTACCGCCACAAGAGAGATGGCGAAGAGGAGGGCCAGTCCGACAGGCCCCCCATGAGGTTCAGGGGCTCCTACCAGCCCCGCGGCCCAGGCGGGGAACCAGGGGTCCAGACCCAGACCTTCTTCCGTCGGGGCCAGGGCCCCCGTCGTGGAGAGGAGCGTGCCCCCGAGGAGGGCCAGAGGAGAGGCTTCAGAACCTCCTATCTGCCGCCTGAGAGCAGGGCCGTAAGACCCCCGGCCCCAACCAGGGAGGTCCGGCCAGCCGCTCCCGAGCCCCCCGTGTCCGCTCCCATTGTGCCACCGATCCCCCAGGGGGTCGCTGTGGCTGTGGTGGAACAGATCATGGAGGCGGTGGCGCCTTCAGAGTTCATCCCCATCGTTGTTAAGCAGGAGGCCTCAGCTGTGTCTGCCCCGGTAGAGGAGACCGTTGAACAAGTGTCTGAGGTGGTTGAGGAGGTCGCTGCCGAGGCACCTGTGGCTGAGGAGCCTGAGTCAGCAGAGAAAAAGAAAGAAGAGGAAGAAGAAGAGGACGATGAAGATGATGATGACGATGAAGAGGAAGAAGGCGAAGAAGAAGAAGTGCAGAAGGAGGAGATCATCACTGAGGAACCTGTGGCCGAGGTCGTCCTAGAGGTGCAGGTTGAAGAAGACCTGGAGCCAGCCTTGGAGTTGGCAGCTGACGATGCCCCGGCACCCGAGGAGCCTGCGGTTCCAGAAGAAACTGTGGAGGAAGACGACGTGGTGGAGATTGAACCTGCTCCTGTGGCAGAGGAGTCTGCTGAAGAACTCGCTGTGGAAGAGGAGGTCACAGACATCGCCGAAACTGAAAACCTGGAGGAGCCCGAGGAGCCTGAACCCGTAACGGCTGCCCTCGCCGTGGAAGCAGAGCGTGAACCTGTTACAACCACTGAAGCCATTGAAGTCGAGACCACCGTGCCAATGACCAAAGCTGTGTCCCCTGGGCCGGACTCTGACCTAGACCTGCCCACCCCTCCTCCCCCTGTCACGGAGGACTTCACAGATCTCACAGAGGAAACCGTTGTGGCGCGAGTCACTCACCAAGAGGTCTTCACCTCCGAGATGACCCTGCAGATGACTCAGCCAGTAGAGACACCGGTGGAGGAGACTGTTGAGACCCAGGCCATCTCCCAGTCTCAGGCCATCATGGAGCCCCCCATGGCCGTGGATAGCGTAGTCTCTGAGCTTGGACTTGTGCAAGAGCAGAGTGCGACAGCCTTCCAGGCTGGTTTTGATGCAACTGCAATGGCGTCCGAGTGCCCAATTGCTGCCCTAAAGAGCTCCCTTCCTCAAGGTGACTGGGGCTTCCTCACAGAGGACCCTGAGGAGGAGCAGGATGTCAAGAAGGTCTGGCCTGACTCCTTTGAAGGTTTGTTGTAGTTGACCCCTCCCTCCCTTATTTGTATTTTCTTGCATCAATGACAACACAAGCGTTGCTATGGGTACTGCCTGTTTGTGTGGGAGGGCAATGGGGGAATAATTAGATTTCATGCTAGTACAAGTAATGGCCTTGTCATTCTTCAAATAGATAAACAATAGCCAGATTGCCAATTATATGGCATCTGTAAAATGCATGATCATAATTGTGGTATTGCTTGGTTGTGGCTTGCTTGCATGTTGCATAACAATCATTTGGGTTGTATATATTTTCAAAATACTGAATAATGAATGTGTCTGACTGCATGTGATAACTTGGCATTACTGTTATATGTCTTAGCTTTACAAATTGCCATTTATAATATAAAAGGATTTACCCATGAACGAAAGACTGCCAAAATGCTGGAGGTATTCACATCATACACACATTACATTTACCTTTTCAATGAACTTCAATGAACAGTTCATATACCGATCATACTGTAGACAGATTTAAATACGAAACAACACAAACATTTGAATGCTCAATCAATTTACTTAGATGCAATTAAGCAATCAGGTGTCCCGCATTAGATCATCAGTTTGGCTTTGTGCTGTAGCGTTTTCACTTGCCAGCTGTGCTCAAATGAGGAATGGAGTTGCAGTGTGAGTTGTGCTGGGCTGTGTTGGGCTGTACTGTACCGCTAGGGCCAAACTCTGCCCCAATATCCCACTCCCCTGCTCTTCAGCCAACCATGCTGTAAGCCTGTTCTGATGTATGTACTGTACGCTGCAAATATTTACAAAGGCACACTTTATCCCTGCTTCTACCCCCTCACCTCCTGCTAATGGTAAGAAGTTTAGGAATGAAAGAGAAAGCTATGAAGCGCCCCTTATGTAACTTGTGCTATGAGAGCCTACAGTGCCTCACACTCCAGTGCTCCTCTGGTAGGCTTTGTCCTTCCACCATGGCAAGAGTTGAAATTAACTCACTATTCTTTACTGGGTGTTGTGATTAGTTATGCAATGCCCCCTCATATTGTTGTTTATTTTTATTATTTATTATTTAGTTATTTAAATATGATTATTTATTGGGAAATCTAAAAGTCAAAGTCGAAAATGTCTCTAAAATCTATTTAATCCATGTTGGAGTGATTGCATCTTGGAGTGATGTTTTTGTGTTCTCTAGTGTGAAAACAAGTATTTATGTCAGCATTTCCTAATTCAATTAACTTTAATTATTGAGTAGACCAGAAATAAGTTAAACAGGCTACATTTGACTTTTAAAAGACTTGTCGCACAGTAAAGTTGTTATAAAACCCTAGCACATCATTGAAAATATATATATACAGAAGGGCCTTCAGCTACAACTCAGTCCACACCTCCTAAGGATGACGATACATAAGGAAAGTAGTATAGTTATGCAATTCCAACTTTACATTCATTTTTATAAATGTGGATTCACTTTTGTGAGATAGTATTTTAGGAGAAATGCTGCTATTGAATATTGCTAGTATTTGCAGAAGCAGTAGCTATAAGTCCAGAAATAAGCTTCAAATCAAATCACTGATTCTGCATGCTTACTTACTGTACACCCGTACTGTCCCCAGCACTCTAATGTCCATGTGCTACTACTACACATCCTGGAGTTGCTGCTGCCATCTGCTGGGCCAACGTTTTTAGTCAAGGTCTGTTGCTGTCTCTACTCAGCGTCAGGCATGGTGCTTATGCCCAGTCGAAACACACTTATGAACACACATTCTTGTTTGATATGTGAAGAAACAGTCTTTGAGGACTGGAGTCAACTACAATTTCAGTTGTCAAGGATGTAATGTGATGAGTTGTGCCATGATTCGGCACATGATTAGTCTAGGTGTTCTCTGAAAAATAAGAATTGGTTATTTGAGGCCCACGTTTGAAACACAGCCTGAGAACTTTCCATTCAAATCTTTTTTTTATGTCCAATTAAGATCTGCTCAACTTTTCCGGCCCTCGTTTTCCTCTGAGCTTCAGCTCTTACATGGAGTCCAGATGGCACCGTGCAGCAGTTGCCACCTTAAATCTGGCCCTGTTCAGTTCAGACTGCTCCTGGAAATACTAACCTCCAACATCTGGTTGACTAGCTACGAGAGTAAGGGCAGCACTCTGGATGGTCCGTTTGTTAGCGCATGTCTTCTGTTCCCTGCAACCATCGTGTCATTTTCCTACAGTAAGTGGGGCTAATCAACACAATGGACTGTAACGATGGTAGGAACTTCATGGAGGCTTTGATTCAACAGGGCCAAGGTAGGACATGTTTACCGTTGGTTACAATGCTGTGGTCCTACCAAGAGGTGTCGGCATATAATTACCTTAAGGTTGCTCCGAGGGGAGAGGCAGCGTAGCGGAGTATCATATTTCAGAGTGGGGGATTCTAGTGAAAAAGTGGTAACAGATGGTCCACGTTCATTTATGTTTCAATGAATGGAAATCAGTGTTATAACATTGTGGCCACCATTATTTTCGATCGTATTCCCCTTTTCCTGCCTTTTTGAGATATACTCTAGAGGCATTTAATAGCTTATTTTCTGTGGAGGTCTTATGGACGTACATGCATCCCAATATATGGTGGTTTACGGATTTATGTTCCCCATGTAAATCCAGAGGGTGGCAGCAGGATGAAGGCCTCTGACTGGCTACTCCCATTCCCATGTCCTCCAATGGGAGTCTGCACCCCAACACAGGAGCAGTATGGATAATTGCTAGCTGTGGTAATGTGCATTTTCCCTGTGGTATTATACAGTGCTGTATAAATAGCCTCAATGTAAGATGGAGCACATGTTCTCTTGAATGGCTGGAAAATCACAAAAAAGTGTTTTAGCTCATTCTTTATTGAACTGTCCTAAAATGTACAAATTTAATTTGGTTTGTGTTCAACTGAGCTTCTTACTGATATTAGTGTAGCGAGCCCTACAGCATTTATGACTTTAGGGTCATTAAAGATTAACTGTTTGGCAGACAATGTGTGCATAATGCTGTTATTCACACTGTCCTTTGCCCCAAACAGAGCCATCTTTGTATTATTGTAACTGGCTGCTTTCGCTCTGTCCTTTAAGAAGATGAATGGGTCCCGGGGTGTTTATATGGCCCTGCATCAGAATCCCATTCTGTCGCAGTGGTAAGGAAACCCACCACACCAGGGATGCTGTTTCCACCGTGGAAAGCCTCACAAATTATATTAAACCTGTGGCTTTTCCTGGTTTTAACTTTGTTTTCTACAAGCCTTGGCTCCAGTTAGCTTTTTTTTTATTTTCCCGACCTTCGCATGCAGCACGCCCCTCTGGCTTTGATCAGCATAGATTGTCTTCGAGGTCAGACGTGATGCTCTGCAGTGTCGTTCTGTTTCTGATCTGAAAGTGGTGGATACGCTCCGAGTAGAGATGGACCTGTGCTGTTGTGCGTGTGTGTCTTCGCCAACATA
Source organism: Galaxias olidus (assembly GCA_026901105.3). Taxonomy (NCBI): domain Eukaryota; kingdom Metazoa; phylum Chordata; class Actinopteri; order Galaxiiformes; family Galaxiidae; genus Galaxias; species Galaxias olidus. The sequence continues at coordinate 86,492 of JAPMUY010002725.1, read as the reverse complement.
CGGTAGGTTGGGGGCCTGGATGGTGCTATTTAAGGCATTTGCCACTCCCCAGCAGCAATAAGGGTTTTATGGCAGCTTGCAGTAATGATAGGTTGGACGATAACGTCTGTGTTATCAGATCTTAATCCTGAGGTGATTGTGATGCATGGCCTGAACAGCCATGTAAACATAGTGCTGTCATAAAGACTCCTCCCACATGGGATTGGACGTGCATTTTTAAATCTGGACTAGTCTTTTTCTCTGTCCATTTTGATCCATGATTTAGTAGCTCAAACTCTCCTATCAACAGCTGAAATTGGAAGGCCACAAGAAATTTGGTTGACATGTTCAAGGAGACTTCCAATCCGAGCTTGAGTTTTGCTTTTCTCCTGTAGCTACCAAAACAGCCAGACTACTATGCCAATAAATACTACGTTTTTAATCAGTCTTTTAGGTTAACTTGGCTACAGGCTCAGTAGGTAGGCGCATACCGTCTCTGGGTAACCATGTGCCAGCCATTCGGCCAGTGAAATGACCTATAACTTCAGTTGCTCATGACATAGGAGCTAGGTACCAGCCGCTTTGGATTCTGTGTATATATATATAAACTGTTATTGACTGTGCCATAGACGCCTCAGGGGACTGTGTGGTGAGCCCAGTCTATTTTCTGCCCGCAGACGAGGAAAAGCATCCCCACCATCAGGAGCCTTTACACTGATCTCAGGTGTCGGGTTACCTCGTGGCATTAGTGGGGTAAAGGGACACTCGTTCTGTGCCTCGCCTAAAGTTCACCACACTATGTATGTATTGCTCATAGAAAGGGCTGGTAAAGATCTGGTTTTGCCGGCTTTGCTAGGCTTTTGCGTGTGACCTGTGTGTTAGTGACTTTGGGAGGGTCGGGAGTAAATATTGAAAGAATATACTCTCCAATGTCAAAGAGGTTTATGCAATGGGCAAAGGCCTTATCACTTTGCAAATCAACTAAAATGTATTTTTTTTTAAAGGAAATGCTGTGGTACCAAAGAAGGATGTTTTATTGACAGCAGAATTAATAGATTTTGCTTAAATGTTTTATTTTGCTCAAAAAGGCAGAGTCAGTAGAAATAATGTCTGTCTGCATACCATGTAAACGACAACCTCTCCCTTTAAAGGAGCATTCCCTTTTTGGGTTTGGCCAATGCAAAGAATACATTTCATCCCCAAGCTTCTTTATGCAATTTAAAAGGTACTGTCCAGAAAGGTATGTTGACATATTTAGAGACCGAAAGCTAAAACTGTGTTGTTGTTGTTTTTGGGATGCTTTCCATTGGTTGATGACAGAAAACTTTGTGTTGTTATTGAAGATTATGGAAGGCTCAATGTCAAGAGCTGACATCCAACACGAAAGGATGCAATTTGGAAACAAAATTGCAGTTACATAAATTAGAATAGAGTGCATGGTTGGGAAGCTGGCAGGGAGAGAACCAAAACTAAAAGTGTGGTCGTGTAGTATAAACATATGCAGGGGGAAGGGGCTGTTCACATGATGATATCTGACTTGAGAATCAGAATGGAGAATAATTCCATTTGTGTTTTGTCTGAAGGAATTGAGAAGGGAGCGCATAGTTAGGTGTCTATAGTCGGCTATTATACCATTATGCCCCCTTATCAGCACTGACCGACGGGTGTGTGAGTGTGTTAGAAAAAAAGGCTCATGTATTATTAACTGCTGCCGGATAAGTGCTGCGAGGCAGAGACAGAGAGTATGCTTTCCCGTGGGAACAAACCGGTGAAAGAAGTCCTGCGGTAAAAGAGGAGTAACCGACTGAAATTCTTAGAATGATAGACTTTGTCAGCTCTAACTAAAGTAAGTCAAAAACAGAAGAAAGCAGCCGTAAGTAGACACGGACTTCAAACCAAAGTAGGGGGCAAGGAGAGCAAGAGGGAGGGAGCTCAGCCACTGCCAGAGGAAGACTGAGTCATACACAGAGGAAAAACAGAGAGGGAGGGGTTCTCCGTTTCACTCGGCTCTTTTAAGTCACCATAGGCAAGAGTTGGCTGCTGCGCTGCTGTTTCACGTCCGGGATGGCACCACACCCCTAGGCGAGCCACCCCCACCCCCCGCTCCACTCCCCCCTCACCTTTCACCCCCATAGCCTCACACCTGTTTGTGGAGCCTGCGTTGGCCCACTCTGTCCCAGGCCCGATGTCGGCAAGCCCCCCTGGAAACTTGTTCCCAACCCTGGTGGTTGCGGGCCACATTCTAAGTCTGATCGCGGTCTGGCAGTGGAGGCATCGTAAGAGGCAAGGTAAGACCAGCTGAGTTGTTCCAAGTTGTTGTGAGGCTTTCTTTGGTCGAGGTGATGGTGCCGAATGTCCTTTAAGTTTAGAGCGGTACAGTAGATTGAAGGTGTTGTTGTGTCAAACGAGACTTGTCGCTCATCGGTCTTCTTCTTTGCGCTGCTCTCTCTGGCTCTCTACGAAATTGTGGAGCACATTGTCTCTCCCCCTCTTTTCTTCCTCCCTCTCCATATCCTGCCTTGTGCGATGAGACTGTTGGGTTAACCCTGTAAGTGCTGGTTGTAATCTGATGACGTAGGAGCAGTGGGGTATTTTAGTTGAGCCGAATGCGGAGCAGCTCTCAGTTTCAACCTTCTAGTGTATTGTTTTGGCTACAGTTTCTGACGGGATGTGTCTGCTTTAAAAAAATTTTTTAAATGAAATATAATTCTTTTAAGCTGAAATCTTTACTATATTGTTATCCTAAGTTAACCTAGTGGATATATTATGTTCCACATTGTGCCATTCCTGTTGTAATTTCTAGTACATTTTAGGAGAAAGTTAACTGGGCCACCACATGACCGTATGGAATGCTCACAATACTAATTGGTAGACTTTGTGAATTTACAAACCGTCTGCTGTCTGTGGAACCTGGTCTGATGCTTCCCTTTACAACCTGAAGGTTATGTTACGTGGAATTGAGGACAAACAATAGCTCACTGTTTGAACAGCTTGCCCCTTTGATGGTTGCCAGGAAGGCTACACCTCTCCTTTTCAAATACAGCAACCACGCCCTGATGCAAATGACCGGTTACAGTGTAAAACTTTGCAGGTGTGACAGAGCAACTGAGAAACTGGCCTGGTCCTTAGTCAATAAACTTGTTCAGCAACATTGCAATCCTAAACTCGTAAGCCCATGTCTGAGACAACGAGATAGCAGGAAACATTGCATTGGATGACTGTATTTGTATTCAGCAACTGAATAATGATAGCCACCAGAGAGGTCATATCTGGAAAACTAAGTGGATACTATCAAAACATAAAACAACACATTTGCTCCCATAGCAGTTTAGCTCACATTACTTTTGAAATACGATTTTAACGGCTAATTTGTTGTTTATGGAACACTAAGCTTGTACTATGTTGTGGAATGTGATGGCTTTTTTTTGCTCTTAGCTTAGCAGTTGTTAGCTTAGCTGTTCTTTCCACACCAATGATGCATTTATCCTTTTCTCTCCAGTTACTCTTTCTAATAGATTGTAGAGCCGAAGTCAGAGGCTTTCATTAAAGCAAGATGCTTGGATTCATATATTTCAGAAAAAATATCCATAAATACAATTTACCTTTTTCTTCAGATATGTATTTTTCTATAGCGCTTGCTATTATAGAACCCTGTAATATTATTTTAAGTGGCCCTCTTTGTGTTGCACAGTCGATACAGAAACTGAGAAGTTTATGTACAGAAACAGAAAATAAAACAGATTTGTCAGTGCAAGAAATGTATGACTGGGAAATGGTGGGCAAACAGTGCAGTGCAAAACCAGGCCTTGTGTTATCTCTAACGCCTAGAGTCAATATCCATCTGATTTACATGTAAGAATATCCTTTTAGCATGGCGTCTGTAGAACTAGGTTGATATAGAGGTCACATGCTGCAGTCTGTCACCACGGATATTGTTCTGTGGTTTTTCATCCGCTAAGGTTAAACAATTTGTAGACTTATTACGGATCAAAGCAAAGATGGACACTATGTAGGTCACAGCCTGGGTACTGGGGGAGGGCCATGGCAACGAACTCCACAGAATGCTATGATTGACAGGGTGCCTTTGAAATAGTTTGGTTACGGGAAGTTAGAGGTGAAAGCGGTCGAAGAGGATTTGCCTGGAAGCAGTTTAAATAAAGCCCACAAGCTTGTCCCTGGCTGCCACACACACACACACACACACACACACACACCGTGGTCCTGTGATGATGGTAAACCTAACACGCCGCGTATCCTGGATACGGTCAAAACAAAAGGAGATCTGCTCTTGAGTTGTCTGCGCAGGCTCCTAGACCTGTCGGAAGATCACACTCATTATCATAGAAAGATTAGAAAATCAACGAGCAATTTGCACAAGGACAGATCTCTGTGTCAAAGTCGAGTAGTATTGCACATTTATATACAGACTTTGTTCTATCAGATGTTTTTTACATCGTGTATAGCAGGGGCTTTCAGTGGATTACATTACATTATTGATATTCACCTCTGTTGTAGAAGACCAAGTAATAAATAATACAGCCTATCCCTTCTCGTATACCTACGGTGAATCCTGTTACAGTATACCTGTATACCCTATTAAGTTGCTGCGCTCTCAGCTCTCTCCTTAAGATTTCCACCCACTAGCTTTTATTATGACTTTCTGAAACCCCAACAGATCAGAGTCCTTGACTTGTATTATGTAATTTCTCATGTATTTATCTAATCCACTCAGGGCACATCCTGGAACCTAATGCATTTGAAAGACACAGATATTTAAAACAATACAATCTCTAAACATTTATGCCACTATATCCTATGCATTTCACATATACTTTCACTTGTACACACACACACACACACACACACACACACACACACCTACTCTGTACACACTGGTTAATGTGCGAACAACTTGCTCCTCTTCAGCATCTTGGCATGTCCTCGAGCATATGGGGCATGTTGTATTTGAGCATATTGTTCAATACTTTGGTGACACATCTTACCTCAGCATTGTCCAACTATCATTCTCAGGTTGAAGACCCGGCCATGACAAATCGACGCCCTTTCCGAACAAAAACTGGCCACTCTTTTCAGGGAAATGCTATCAACTACCTCCGCATAACGCTGGACATCAATCAAATCTGTAAAGTTTTGTGGCAGGAATAAGGAGTGTCTTTTAGATATGAATAGGATGTATTCTTTTTGTCACTAGACCTTAGAAACGTTTTTAAATGTGAATGTGAATATAGCCTTTGAACATTTGTAGTTTTATATCAAGGTTTCTAATTCCAAATCTCACTTAAACCAATTTTGGTCCCTATAAACTCAGCAGAGAAGCCACTCTGTTTGTCATTCCTAATTTCAATCCTGGTTCATAATATCTTCAGTGACAGGACAATTTTCCAATTAGATTAGCTTGTTAGAGTTTTGACTAAGATTTATTTTCTTACAGCCAAAATATACTTTCCCCTTTATTGTTAAACTTAAAAACTCAGAAATGTTTTCCCTCTACATTTTAATAGACTTTACCTCGAAAAGGTGCGGAGTAATCCTCAAAATAGTGCCGGTATAACTATGGCTGAGAATGTTGTCAAGTTTAGATCTTACTATAATAATTTTTAGCACAAAACCTCAACATTGCTTGAACTTTCTTTAATGCGCAAATATATCTCGATCCCTTTATTTACTCATCTTTTTTTAAAAATAGGACAAAATTGGCCACATGTTTGTCTTCGTTGAGCAACATTAAAATACACTTTGGAGATCCCACTGCCCTTTTCATTCGACCGACAATTTATTGAGAATAAAATGAACTTTTTTGTATATGTTTGGTTTGAGTGCTTCCTGATGCCTATTATTTCCTTTGTCTAAATTGGAGGTACACGCCTTAATAAGAATCTGGCCTACTCATGGTATGAAAGTAAAAAATTGTAAAATAGTAAAAATTCCAGGGATTAATGAGTAACAGCTGCAATGCATGTGGATAGAAAAATAATTTATGAGACAGCTTTGTTGTATGGCAGAGACAGTGACTAACTGTCTTAAATAGTGAATTGCAAAATTATTTTTTATCAAAAGTTTAAGTTCTTAACTATGTCTAAACCTAAACGTCGTTTTCTATGTGAAATTGTATCATTAAAACATTCGGGGTGCATTAGGTAATACTTGGAAAGAAAAACGGTACACCCTCATGCTATAACGGACATCTGTTGTGTCGGACCAAAACAGTATTCGAAACTCTCCAAACAGTTCATATCAGGGGTGTCCTTCCAGAAACGCTGCGCTGGATAATTAAGAACTAAGTCGTTTGCTCGCTTTCAACAAAACAAATGTGGGCCGGACTTTTGGAAAGTGAACGTTTGACTACTTGAAATCTGATTCGACCCCTTGTTTGCAGCCAGAAAAGAAAAGCACGTTTTGTTTTGTGACACGAGAGGAACACGTTTCTTGGCTAAGAACAGTTTGCCTACCGCGCCTGTGGTTTGGGTTTGGAAAGTCCGCTACGCGCGCACAACATGATGTCTGAAATCGAAGATAAAACTTCGATCGCCATGCCCATGTCTTCTTGGTATGGCGCATTCGATAAGGAAATTATTCATGGTCGTGCTAATTACATCCATGAGATGAGCTGCGGAGAGGTGGGCTTCCATTTGTACAGCAAAATGTGTTGCGCAGGTAAGCAACTGAGACTAACATCTCCAATTGACCGTATTGCATGGCTACAAGGAGGAGGAGTTCTGTCACTGGATCTAATTCGGGTAGACATTAACCTTTTATATTCTAGCAATGTAGTAACACCATTACTGTGCATGGCAAATTTATCTAATGCTTGGAAAAAAAACTACCGCACATAACAGAATAAAATATTAAAATAATTAATAATTTTAGTTGTTTTGCAGGATTAATTATGATGAACAATCTTTGTTTCTAGGTTATGCCATAAACTTAAAACAAAAACTAAAAACTTTAATCTATAACTTAGCCACATGTTAAGTATAGGCTCATAATATCCGATATAGCCTAATTATTAGACAGTAATTTATCTTAACACAGATGCATCCTAAAGCTGGGCAAGACAACCAGAATTGACAAACCTACTCATCTCTTTCTCTCCCTGACATTATATAGAGGTCCTGGGAACCTGAATCAAAACCGCCTAGCCCTAGACCTAACTATAAATAGGGCCTTGATGGTTTGGTGTTTTGGTCGTTGTCCTGGAAACGGTTTACATTATTTATTTTTCCAGTCTTCCAGTGTAGCCACTACCAGGCTCCAGAGCTCAGTGGGCCAATGTTTACCCTCCATCTTAAATAGGTCAAAACTCTGATGTGTAAATATAGTTGTTAGATTAGTTCTACAAACAACATTTATAAAACTAAAAGTTGTCATGACAAGTGCTGATATTGAAATATGAATGCTGTTGTAACTAAATATTTTTTAAAACAATGGTAACTTAGGAAATGTCTGATTACCTTAATACTGGGGGATGCCCCCTGTGTTAGTTATTAAGAACTGGCATGTATTGTAATTCCAGGTCTTCAACAAGAGAGGGAGACAATCCAACTCCTTTCTACCCGCGTTTTCCTTACTGAATAGCAGTTACTATCCTATCCCATGAAGAATCCAGCTATTTTCAATTCATTTTAGTTCCTTAGCATAATTCACATGTTATTTGCATTCATTCAATTAATAGTGTATTATTTTGAATGCAGAATAACATTTGTATATTACACAACCTCCAGACTACTGACAAGGTAGCCATTGCAACAAGGCAATCCCATAGAAATAACCTCTTTTTTTTCTTAAGGACATGACAGTTTTATTGATTTAAACTTCAAAAGATCATTTGTATTTTACCACCACAGGGTTTCAGACTTAAGTCTTGTTTTGAGATGCCATTCCTTCCATTATCTGGTCAGGATATGAAAAGACAATCAGATCTGGACATGTGGATGCGTGTGAGCCCGAGTGTTTGTTGGCATTCCTACTTTTGACAGGGCTGCCATTGCATGCTCTCACACGTAAATACACCAAGATAGATGGAGATCTGGGGAGTCCAGTTCAAGTTCCTGTTATGGAAGGGGGGCGGCTCCTTCTGTCTTTTGGAAGGGTGGCTGCACCCCGAAGAGGAATGTATAGACTGACACTTTTCTCCTCATGCTAAAGCTGTCGTCATAAAAGTCTTATCAGCTCTAACAAAACGCATGAACGGCAGTAAAAAATATCTGGGGAATGCATCCAGATGTGTTTCAACTAGCTTGTCGATATTGAATGCACCCCTTCAGTGCGTTCCATACGTCTGCACAACGTAGATTTCGGAGTTGAATTAAACCTTAGATTCAAAACCTTATCAAAGTATTTTCTTTGTGAAATGTAATATTTAATTCTACATAGAGAGTAATACATTTTTGGAATTAGAGGTAAATGCATCGTTCCCTATTTCAGAGTTTATGCTTAGAACTGCAGAAACATCTCCAAAACCTTGGGAACCTCTGTGGTATGGGTTTTTATTTTTGTGGGTGGAGGTTATTTCAGCTATGCACAGCCTCAAAGGGAGGGCCATACCTGGCAAAGACAATCATTATCTACCACCCCTCACTTCAAGCACCGACAGGCCTCTGCCCCGAGCAGATATCCCAAGAATCCATCTCCTCATATTCTCTCATGTCAGTCCGTTTGGCTTTTGAAAGCAGAAGATGGATGATTCCCCGGGTGAAAGGTGTCCAAGGTATTTGAGTGCCAAGTGACACCTGTGAAGATGTAAGAGGGCTATAGAGACTGAGAGCCCTGACCTCCACTAAATCCCTAAAGTCATTGCTGCGTTTCTTAAAAGCGTTTTTACTATAGCTTTCATTAATGAACGTAACGAAAAGCGTTTATTATACAATTGTATGTTGCACACGTAAAAATACCACTCGATCTGCTTTGCATTTGATACCCCATTCTATTCACAGAAACACAATGGCTGCCTTGTCATCAGTCTAATTCCTACAGAAGAATGGTTAGTCTGGAAAGCCTGGTTAGTAGCCAAGTCTTTTTGCCCTGCTTTGTTCTGTGTGACTCTCCTGCTCCGCTTATTCAACTCAAGACTGCCATGGCTTGAATGCAAAATCAAAAATCCAGAAAAATATCCAAACCATATCCACAAAGTCAAACAAGTTTACTCTCTGTTCAGTTCAATACAATGTTCTATTTGTTACTCAAATGGCTCTATTTGGTTTTAGCCTCAGCTCTTGTCTGGCCCATGGAAATTCTTTCATAGCATGCTATGGAAACAACACCCTCAGTACATGGTTCCCCATAATCGTGTCCTGATGGGAACCGTACATTCGTAGCTAAGGCTTCCCTTTTGATTAGGCCCTCTGGTGAGTCATTTCCATAACTGTGGCACCTCACCCCCAGGCCGAGTGTCTCCTTCTATAACACAGGGCTTTTCTTTTAATGGAGCCAGCCGTCGTGGGCCTGACTACACACTTGGAGCCCATGTCTTGAACACGAGGAGACCAATAAGGGTCAATAGACTGTATTATGTTCAAGTTTTTCTAAATAACCTTTGGCAATTTGGGCAAAACATAAAAGATTCCACAGTATATTTTCCTCATGCATTGTTTACTGTACTCTTTTTTTTCTAAGCAAGAATAACCAAGCGTAAATGTTTAATTTATTATTATAAAGAGAATGTATCTCTAATTCACATGAATTTGCCTTACACTTGAGGCACTGTGAATATCCTGGGATAATTTGAAAATGAAATACTTTAGATTATATGGTTGGGCAAGTGATGCTTTGCCTAGGATATGTTCTGTTCTTTATCTTCTTTCAGTGACTGGAGAACATCAGCTAGGTGTGGGTGGGAGAGGGATAGGGGTTTGTTTAGGGTGGGTTCGGTGGGTCGTATAAGCCTTAGGGGGACTGAAGTTGACCCTCCCTCCCTCTCTCTCTCTCTCTCTCTCTGCCTTCTCAGATCATGGGTCTTGACAGTGTAGCCTGTAGACGGGCATTTTGCAAGAGCTGGAGAAAAAAATGGTGCGGCACTGTAAACAGAGACAGGGAGGAAAAAAGGGGTGAGGGTGGAGTGCAGGAACTGAGACTCGGACACACCTACTTCATGCTCCTTCTCCTGCAGGCGACGTTTTTAGAGCAATAGAAGAAGTGGAACTTACCGTCACCAGCTGGGCTGTCACTTTGACACTTTTCCTGTTTTCATATGGTGTTGGCGCCATCAGATTTATAGTTAGCGCCATCAGGCTTACAGAAGGATGTCAGCTCAGCAGGTTTTCAGGACCCACTCCTCTGACAGTGTGGGGAGTGACAAGGTCTTCAAAGATGAGGGCTTCTACCAGGGGATGCTCAAGGCCACCGATGGGAGAAAAGGTAGAGTTTAAAGCCAGCTTGGCATCTCGTAGCTTAAGACCACAGCCTCAGTTATTATCTCAGTTATAGTTATACTATAACTGTGTCGGCGGAGTTGTATTTTGAATGTTGTCTGCTTTGCAACGATAGTGAATTTCTCAATCAGCATTTCCCAAAAATATGAGTAATTTATCTGATGAAATATGGCAGAGCCCTTTGATCCTGAGCAATGGTTTCTCAGATGTAATAGTTTCCCGTGTTCATTTGGAGTAGGTATGATCGATGATGCAGGTAATGCAGTGTTTTTAGGGGTCTTCCAGGTCCAGTGGGCAGTTTCTTAACGGTTATCAAATGGCCACGCCCCTCAATGTGAGATTAGTCTGCTCCTGTTTTATCATATAGTGGCCTGCCAGTCAATTTGGGAATTTTAGGCCAGCTGGGTTGCATGACACAATAAGTGTATTGTTTATATCAAATATTGTGTTTTAGTGGCACAATTGTACAAAGAAACGTATGTCATCGGAATGCTTCAAAGTATCTCAGACAATAGCAGCTTTAACCCAGGTTCTTTGGCCAATGGTGCTTTGGCCTACACAAAAATCCACACGTGATCACAGAGAAGCAGAAGGGTGTGTGTAGTGTGCAAGCTAATTTGTTTCACGCATTGTGTTGCCTACCATCTTGCTAACCAGAGTGTGACAAAGAGGGGAAGTGTCCTATCACTTACAACACTGTCCTGGCAGTTGACATGCCATGACTGGATCATCAGGCACCCTGTTGTTCAGTTGAGGTGAAGTTACACAACTTGGGCCTGGTGGTATTTTGCGTGAGGGAGGATACAGGACAGATTTACATCATCCCCAATGACTTCATGTTGACAGAGGTCTGCTTGTCATAATACAGTGGAATCAAAAACACAGCTGGAACGTTATTGCAAGGTGGGACATGTTGGTCTAGAGTTAGTTCAGGTTTGAAATGGGAAATTCTTCCAGGCTCCATATCGCCAACCCAAATGATAAGACAACATGACCACTTCCTGTCTCCAGAGGCAGTGCCAAGTTGAGATTTTTTTTTCATAAGACTTTCTAGCATTTAAACAGAGACTTGTGTTTCTATTGAAGATATGAAGATAACTCTGACTGAATCATCGTTGTTTCTTTCCACCACAGATGAACGGGACCGGGTACAGAAAAAGACCTTTACAAAATGGGTCAACAAGCATTTGATGAAGGTAAGACTACAAATAAAAAAACATCCAAAAAGAGGTCTACTTCAAGGGGTGTCACTGCATGTTCGTACGTTCAGCGAGCAGTTTGTTAAACTTATATACTCTATAATTTGAACTGCTGGAGCAGTGTGAAAGTGTGGGTTATTATTAGGAATCTGTCAGTGAACTGCTCGATGGGCATCAATCAAACTCCAGGTCTCCTCATATGACACTCATGGAGAAACTAGATGAACTACAGTGTCATTAAAACTAACTGAATTATTAGTTGTACAAATGTGTAATTTGTTTGTATAATTTATAATCGGAGAGTGCCAAAAAGGTGAACCATTATACATATTCAGACAAAATCTATGCACTGTACCCTAAGGGCCTGTTTCCTGGACATAGGTTCGGCGACCTTGAGTGCCTTGAAAGGCGCCTTATAAATTCAATGTATTATTATTATTATTATTATAAATCAAGCCTAGTTCTAGACTAAACCTCACTGTCAATTCAGATTTTTCGTTGAAAATGTTTTATAGCCTAGGATTTGGCTTAATCTATCCTGCCCTAAAAGTTTGAACAACCCAAGACAGATTTAAGTTCATATTGCACTTAATGCACTCATAGTCTGCACCGCGGAGCTTTGAAGCACAGTATCTAAAGTGATTACTGAGGACGAGTGGATAAGGAGGATGACAAAGAGACAGATTCATATCACCATGTGCCTTCCACTACTACGTTTTGGAGGGCCTGGGGACAGTTAGATGCTGTAGATACATATTTATCATCACAATATAGTAAGAGTAATTTCTGGTAAAGCATGAAGAGAGCTTGAAGCATATCACATAGATCCTTTTAATTATGAAAAGACAGGTTTAATGGCCAAAATGTTAAAACTAGCAAACCAATAATATTCCAGTCAACTCTATGGACCGTATAATAAAGACGTATTGTCATCACCATCTTTTTGAGTATTGACTCGGTCATTGCTTTTAAGACCTCTAACGAGTTTGAGTTGTCTAAATCAGTCCCCAGTCCTCACGGTGTATTTAGCCCACTTAGATAAAATACAAAGCTCTTATTGAAAAGATTCAGATTTCCAAACTACCAGCCAACCAATTAAAATATGAGGTCCTCCTGGGCCCTGCTGGCTAACCCTGTTGTTGGAGCCGCATAGTCAGGTCTGAACATCAAGTCAGAGTCTCTCTCTCTCTCTCTCTCTCTCTCTCTCTCTCTCTCTCTCTCTCTCTCTCTCTCTCTCTCTCTCTCTTTCTCTCTCATAAGGGGAGGAATGACTCAGACATTTCTTCTCATCTAGCTCCAGCAGACCCTCATAGGTTACTTTGTTTGGGACCGACTTGTTATCTAAAAGGCGCATGTTGTTTGAAGATCGGGCCTTTGCCAAGAATATCACTCCATTGTATTGTTGTCGCTCTGGAAGGGTAGTCCTGTGCGGGTAATGTGTCATACTGATCAGGCACTCTTAATGGTAATAACAGATGCCAGTATAATCAGTTATTTTATTTTACCAAGTCGGGATCTTATAAAGCCCATAGCTGAGGGACAATATGTAAATCCTATTTAGCACTGTCTTTTGTGTCCTGTCAAATAAAACAAATATCTGTATATGTTTCTATCAGACCTGGGAAAAAGGCGTAATTTGAAAAACTTTTAGAGTCCTTCATTTATTCCAAGATGTAAATTACATTGTATTCTTCAAGTAATAGACAATGTCTAATCAAACACACTCCTTTTTAAACATTTCCTTCATTTACAGTTTTTGTCCAGGTCTGTCTTCCAGTATTCTCTTTCCTCTCATTCTCCATAAGAGCAATCTCTGTATGTGCCTGTCCTCTCATCTTGATCTTCCTTCTTTCCTCTCTCTTCCTTCATCCTGTCTTTCATCTTTAATGCCCATCAGCACTGGAGAGCGGAGGTAGGTGCTGCCTGCTAGCAGGCTTGTGCCTGAGTGCTGAGTGGCTGCACATCTGTTTCTGCATGTGTACGTGCACTATGCCCCTCCAAACGCTTTATCGGGTTACCTTAACCTCTAACCTTCATCCTCATGAGTTATGTCAAACACACTTCCAACCCTGATCTGCTTGAGCCTGTCTGAAAACCCACAGGCCCAGCAAGAGAGCGACCTTATAGTTATTTTATTTTCAGCTTTTATCTTTGTCAATGTAAGATTTCCCAGGTCAACCTCAGTTTATTGGCATGCATTATCATATACATATATTTATCATGACAACAATCACATATTGTAGTATTTTAATCTTTGCACTAGGATGTATGTTTAAGTTGCCGTTAGTTAATTGATACAGCATCAGTTTATTGATTTAGCTATATCTTTAAAAAAAGATCTGCATTGACATTTCCAGACACTTTTACCATACACATAATATATGACTATAGTGCTAGAGAGGAACTCATGAGAACGATCTTAATTGCTGAATCACAGCAAAACATGTGTTGAAAAAGCCATGCAAAAGAAGCCGTTGCAGTACCTTTAACATTGGGTTTGGCTTAGCATTTTGCTAGTATTTTGTGCATCCAAATGTAACCCGTCCATGTAGTACTCCAGCTGTGCGCAACATTTACAATTGTTTAAAAACAGTAAGATTGTTACTTTAATTCCTCTAGGGTAAATGTAACTATAGATAATTGCTCTGCTGCACTGAAGGAAGTAAAATGAAAATCATTTTTAAGTGTTTTTTCATCTCTAATAATTCCCTACGCTTATTCCATCTCTTCCCAGGCCCAGAGGCACGTGACGGACCTGTACGAGGACCTCCGAGATGGTCACAGCCTCATCTCCCTGCTGGAGGTGCTCTCTGGAGAGACACTGGTGAGTCTCGGTGACCCTTGACCCCCACTTCAGCCACAGCCCGTTCTCCTTCCTGACCCCTCCTCACCCTCCCCACTGCACTCTTCGCTCTCCTCATGTCAGCCACTTTCCATTTCATGACGCTGTAACATAGGCATCGTATACGCATTGCTATTCCTTTGCACTTGTACTACTCTAATATCTTCTTAAATTAATCCTTGTATATTTACGGACACCACCTTTTTAGCATGTGTGAAATTGAGAGTGTGAGGTACATGGTCTCCTGAAACATTTCATCCCATTCCAACCCACGGGCACTTTTTTGTTTATCATAACACGCCAAGCAGAAAGTGTTCTCAAATTGACTCAGATTTGTTTGATAGTCCCTAGCCTTATTAAAACACTAATGATCATGATTTGCTTTTATCCTCTCTTGTAACCTTTTTGCACTGACTCTGTTTGACCCTGGTTTTCCTTTCTCTACCTGCTCTTTGCTGACCTTTACCCTGACCTTGCCCCCCCCCCCCCCTCTCTATGCCTCTGCCTCCTCTTGCGATGCTCTTGCCGTGGTAGCCGAGGGAGCGTGACGTTATAAGGAACGTGCGGTTGGTGAGTGGCGTCTGGACTTTGGCCGGGCCGCCTCTCTGGGCGTGGCTGATGCTGGGTCGTGCATGATGTCACACTTTGTGTCTTGTCCTACCTGTGTCAGCAACGTCTGTCCCTCTTCGTTTTATCAGAGAACTGGCAAGAAGATGTAGAACGGATAAGCTCTATTTGACAGCGGCATTCAGAGTACATAAACACGGCACCTCTGTCTTACCTTTACGTGTTAATTGTGGGTCTTAAAGATTACTGACAGTATTTGTTTGCTGTATTGTGCTGTCAAGAACTTCAGTGGTTGTTCTCGAGTAGTTGAATGTATTATTCTATTCTAGTAGTAGGCCTATGGAATAGAAAATTATATTGTATTTCAATACAGCCAACTTAACTTTCTTTAGTAGTTTGCTTTTATGGTCAGAAGTACATTTTCTATCTTTAGTCTGGCCCCCAGGTGAAGACATACTGTAGAATTATTAAGAATTCAAGTCATCCAGTTGTCTCGTTGATCCCGTTGTCTCAAGGGACCTAAGTGACATCACTGCAAACCAATCTGACCAACCAGAACTGCAGTGAAGGGTCTAATGCTCTTAGCTTGTGCCTTGCTTGCACCAATGCATGTAAAGTTGACCAAGCTTTCCTATTTAATTGATCAGTAGATATAAATACATATGGAGATTCAAATTGCTGCTTGGCTTGAGGGATCTGAAATTGCATTTCCGATCAGTTGTGGACGTCAATTCAGACTGTCCATTCCAGTTCATGTAGGACATACCTGAGCACAGATGGAGCAATGTACAGTCATGTTAGATTGTAAATGCAATGCACGTGATGTGGAATGACTCTCAGAGCAGAATGTGGATTTGATAGTTTAATCCATGCGTACTGAACATGACTTCATCATGATACATCCTTTTCTTAAATTGCCATGCTTCTTGATCACACTTTTAGCTAGTATGGTTTTGTAAAGCTAAATCTAAATGGTACAAGTGACTGCTGGACAGTGCTCTGACTAAAGCACATCTGAATTTGTGTAGAAATCTCAAATTCTCTCCGTGAGGTTGATTTAAGACCATGACTGACGGGACTTTCAGAACAAATATTCTGCTTGCAGTTCAATGCAATAGAAGTGTTTTCTCTGACGTTGAAATCCCCGTGCTCAGTCATGGGGCCTTGTTGCTCTCTGACCCATTACTTTGTTGAGGTGTCCTTCTCTCAGTGAAGTGTCTTCTCTTCTTGACCTTTACAGCCCAGGGAGAAAGGACGCATGCGCTTCCACAAACTCCAGAACGTACAGATTGCCCTTGACTTTCTTAAACACAGACAGGTAATTGAATTATGCTAGATAGATCAACAATGTTGACCTGTCTTTGGTATACTGTATTTCCACTGGATTGGAAGCATTTTTCAACTTGACACGCACTTATCTCCACACCTTAGAATTAATAATGGTAGCAAAAAGACTGACAGCTCACTAACCTTCAATGTTTTTTTGTATGTGAAGGTCAAACTGGTCAACATCAGGAATGATGACATCGCAGATGGAAACCCCAAGCTGACCCTGGGCTTGATATGGACCATCATCCTTCACTTCCAGGTAAATAATGACAATATCCTTCTCTTTCCCCTCTTCACTCATCTTCAATAATCTGATTAAATTACAGCGAAGACATGTCATTTATTTGGTTAAGTCCTGGTGGAGGATGAATAATGTGGCTCCTTATTAATTAAAATCATGGTGTGGCTTGCCATGTTGGTTATTGATTCTAACTAATCCTCAAGCGATTCGGCCCACCCAGTGCTGTTGACACAACAGTTACTTTACATCAGTCAGTCATTACCTATGGGGCCTCGTTTCTCCTGTGGACCACTCTAGGTCTGCACACACACCTAATTGTTCCCACTGCGGCTTTCAACCAGACTAAACATTGACCAGGGTTGTTGATTAGCTGATTGATTAAGTAGGAATCCTTTTGCTGACATGAAGATTTAATACAGACAGTGTGGGATATTAGCGTGTGTAGATTCTTTGATGCTACGGTGTAGGATGTGTGTATCGACATTTGGCAAGGCCTCCAGTCTATTTCTGCGGTATTTCATATTAGCAGCATGGAAGAAGAAATAAATTGACTAGACAGCTAGCAGCCTAAAACATTGCATTCTCTTGAAGTAATTATTCGATAGATCTCATTTTAACTTGGGTTTAGTGACACTGTATCCGTAATACAGAAATAACGAAGCATGCTCACAATGACAACCATTATTAAAGATTCAAGATAAGTTTCTTAGATGAACTAAACTTTAGTCCATCTAAAAAAAATATCTTGAATCTTTAGCAATGTTTGTCATTGTGAGCATGCTTAGTTATTTATGTATTAAAGGATACGGTGTGTAAAGAAGGAAATCATAGAAACTCAGGATGAAGCCAAAAAACCTGGTCTGATACAGAAATGTTTTATTTTGTTAAATTTTTTTTCAAATCATTATTCTCTAAACCTACAACAGTGGCACGTTAATTGTTGTCATAGACATATATCCATTTCCTTTTAGCTCTCTTGACAGAGCTGTTTGACATTTGTAAATGTGCATAATCAGACAAACATTAAAGTAATCGGACTGTGAATTAGAACATAGCAGGAATCTCTTTTGGTACACTTCAAAATATTAGACTGAGGGCAGAGGGCCTCTTTCCATTGGGTTGATGAGTCACACACACATCTGGGCTTTTTTTATGAAGTGGTGGGGTTTCCTCTTTGTAGGAAAAAGTACAAGTAGGACCTTGCCTGGGTTCCTTTCCTCCCCCCTTTACCATTTATTTCAGGAAATCCAAAAAGGAGACGCTACTAGTGCCAATGTGACTCACCACCACCAGCTTAAAAGCATTAAGATGTTGTATTAGTTACTAAACACTTTTTTATTGGGTCCATCAAACTAATAACAGAAAGAAAGACTTCTGCTAATATGTACATTATGTTCCCTTTTCTATTTTTCTATTAGTTATTTTTTTCAATCCGGGTGACTTTGTTGATCAATTGATTGTTGTATTTTGTATTCATGAAAAGCATGTTATGATTAATTTACTCCAAGCATATTCTATCAGCAGAGTAAAAATTTAGCTGGATAGGGTTTTATGGTAGGTGATGGAAATGCATCGAAGCCAACACAGCTTTTGTATTAATACATTTTATGCCCCCCTATTAAACGTATTAAAAATATCATCACCTCTCTCAGCAAAGGTTGTAACCAGCAAACATGTATGACAAATAGTCCGAAGGATACTAGGAAATGAAGCACATACAGGCAGGCCCCCTGGCTAAGGAATATAGGCGGCTGAACTGCTGCTATGACTCATGATTTAGACCTCCAAACTCGTAAAAAATAGGAATTTGACCAAGGACATTTTGTGGTATAAAACTCTACTTTTTTCATTTAAACTGGCAATGTCGTCTAACTGAAGATTTATTCAAGGACATAGCCACATCTTTATAAAAATGTCTAGATTGGCACTTTGTTTTCTCTTAAAAACAGCCAAATCCAAATGTATCACATGTGCGTTGTCAAATGTTGGTTATTGTGGTTGAAAAGTCAGTCACCTGAAACCTGTTTCAAGTTGAAAAGGCTTATTGAACAAGGGTTTCTCCATATTCCAACCATATGCCCAATTGAAATGAATACACCAAGTCCCATTCCAGTAGGAACCTTTATCAATGGCCAGTAGCTTTCCTTGATGAATTTAAGTTGCAGGACAGTAGTTACCTATTATATCATCCTTGTTGTAAACTACTAAGGCACGCCTACGCACCAATGTAGAGAGCCATTGTCTGAAATCTATTTCAAAATGTACGTAATTAAAGATTTTCATTCAAATCTTTACCCGTTACAGTGCTACTATCTTTAAACATTTACCCTCGTTCGCAACAGATCTCAGACATCCAGGTAAACGGCCAGTCGGACGACATGACAGCCAAAGAGAAGCTGCTGCTGTGGTCCCAGCGCATGGTGGAGGACTACCAAGGCATTCGCTGTGACAACTTCACCACCAGCTGGAGGGACGGCAAGCTGTTCAACGCCATCGTTCACAAGCACAGGTAGCGGCCCAGTGCATGACAGGGTTGATTTACTCGTTTAACTGCAGTGAGTGAATTGCGTGATTTCATTGGTTGAGGAGGGCCAAAGACACTTTAGGGGAGGGACAGGCCTAGAAACATATGCATGTGATGTGATGCAACTGAATTACATTAAAATACAATTTTAAGAGTTAAACAATTATATTTGCAGCAAATGGAACTGCTCCTCCTTTGAGGAGTATGCTGTTACTTGGCCATTGCTTATAATTCATTTTTTTCTAACCAATCAGGATGTGCGCCCCATCTGTAGGTAAATATATGTGTTTATAGCCTGAAGTAGTAAAGCGGGGGATTTCTCTTTTTGGGGTAATACATTCTTGCCTCGTGTTTCATATTTTAAGAATTTTTATGATCCAAACCAAAGTATTGTAGAAAAAGAAAATCAGTTACGGTGGCTTGTTTGGACTAGTACCTGAAGACTTTTAGTGAAGTATTACTGTACCATAGTCAATCAGCATTCTGCCATTCACGTGTTCATACTTAAAAAAGAGTGCAATAAATAATCTGATAATCTCGTCAATCTACCATGTAAATACTCTACAGTGTATATTAGTCCATATATTCTACAAATCATGTTAAAATTTATTTCCCCGGTACTATTGGAAGACAAGACGAAAACATATTACAAAACACTAGATAAAAGTTGGCAGATTTATTTTCGAGTTGTCAAAGACAGCATTCTAACTGTAAAAGGTTAAATGTCATTAAAGGCAGAACTCTAGATTTAGAAAAAGACATGCTGTTTTTTTTTTACAAAACACAAACGCTGACACCCTCTTTATACTGTTTGCAAGTGGCGGGAAAAGAGATCATTTTGAATGACAGAACGGGCGTATCACATAAATTTAGGAAAAAAGATACCTAGAGGGTATGTGCTCTGAAAGCTCAGCATGTTGTAGCAAAACACAGGTATGCCCATGATCCTTCAGGTATCCTTTTTTAGTGAGCAAAGGAGAGGACATACACACACTTTCAGAGCTGTAAAGAAGATCTGCATCGCCCGTACCTCTCAATGAAGATCGATTTTGTTTGAGAAAGTAAGAAATACATGCTATGACTGAAAAAAAGCACACTGGAAGAGCATTTTAATAGAGAAGAAATTAGCAGAAGATGGATACAGTGTTCATAAATTCTTTGTCTATGGGCATTCGCATTTTTATGTCAAAAGAGTGAGGAGTATTTTGCCAAACCAGCCACAATCTTACACTGCACACAAATGGATTTATAGACAAGAAAAGAATCCACTTCGAGTTTAAAGAATTTCGGTACAACACAGTACTCTGGATCTTTCAGCAATGTTTTCCCGGAAGAAAAAGTTCCACTCCAAGTTGCGCTTAAACAGCACCTCTAGCAGTACAGCTGGATCGGTCAACGACCTGGATGACCGAGTGATAATGCTGTGTGAGGACATCCCCACCGAGAGTTCATTCGACTCAGGCCGGAGCTCCCAGAGCCTGGGGGCACGCTCCAGCCATGGGTCCCAGAGCCTGGGGGCACGCTCCAGCCATGGGTCCCAGAGCCTGGGGGCACGCTCCAGCCATGGGTCCCAGAGCCTGGGGGCACGCTCCAGCCATGGGTCCCAGAGCCTGGGGGCCGCTCCAGCCATGGGTCCCAGAGCCTGGGGGCACGCTCCAGCCATGGGTCCCAGAGCCTGGGGGCACGCTCCAGCCATGGGTCCCAGAGCCTGGGGGCACGCTCCAGCCATGGGTCCCAGAGCCTGGGGGCACGCTCCAGCCATGGGTCCCAGAGCCTGGGGGCACGCTCCAGCCATGGGTCCCAGAGCAGGGAGCTAGAGGCAGGCTCTGAGGACCGCATAATGCACCTGAGCAGGGACAGGCTCCCCCACAGACAGGCCTATTTTCTGGACAGGGAGTCGCACAGGTGCCATGGAGAATACTATGGGCAGAAAGTCATGCAAGTGTATGGAACATCTCTGTTACTGTTTTTGGAGAGCTGTGCGGGATAGCTTTTAGTCTAGAATCACTCAGAAACCTGCCGAATCATCTAAAGTAGCTCAATCAAGATAGACTCGAGGTTCTACAAAGTCATGCAAAGTTTGCTTGTTTTTTGTAGATTAACTTTGTGTATTGTGTGTTTGTTTACGTAATCCTGATTGACACACTTGTAGATAGTTGATGTTAATTTAAAGCATGTGCCTGCATGCTATTTGCCTGTAATTACCTCCTTGGCAGTGTGCACAGAAAGCCTGTTTTCTTTGTGTGTAAAATGAAAGGGTAATACTCAGAGGCATCATGCACCGAATTCCTTTGAAGGAGTGTAGTTTCACAATTTACTATATGCCGCTTTAGGGTATATCAGGGTTTTAGGGTTTTTAGTGATGGCAGAAGTTTGTTTTGAGATGTGCTTCACCAACACCTCTTTTGTTGGTATGGAACCAAGAAATCTGTGATTGCAAAAATACATTTATGTGTGTGTGTGTGTATTTTTATTTTTAGTCCAGCTTTAATCGAAAAACAAAAAGTGACATTGACGAGTGCTGCACTTTAGCAAAAGTTAAACTATTTTCAAAAAGATTTGAATTAATGGTGATGAGGAAGTTGGAAAACATGTTCAATGGCTGTAAGCTGTATTCTGCAGTGAAAAACGTGGTAGGCTTGCAAGATTTTGCTACCGCTGATTTCGAGCCCTGGCCAATACACATAATACTACGTATTTCTTTTCAAACCATTGTCTCAAAGAATTGTGGGGGCACGTGCCCTCACTGTGTGATTGCTCGGCACGACGCCTCTGGTACTATTTACTCTACTGTAAGGACAATTTTTTTCTGCCTCTGAAAAAACTTTTACTTGGAAAGGCATGGCCCTCTTAATTACACAACCTCCAGCTATAGGCAGATGGATCAAGATAGAGAATATGGCAGGTGCCAAAGTTATATCATCATACATCATATTTTTTGCTGTTCTTCATTGGCAAAGAATGCGCTGCTCATCGTAGAGGGAAATATTTTTCCCACCGTTGCAATAAAGAAGGCCAAGCTTTTTCTGACAGCCCCGGGCTGTCTAAGTAATGAGCCACTTATAATAATCTCTTCTTTCCGTCTTTGTTCTGTGTGCAGGCCCGGTCTGATTGACATGAACAAGGTGTACCGGCAGACCAACCAGGAGAACCTGGAGCAGGCCTTCTCCGTGGCCGAGCGGGAGCTAGGAGTCACCCGACTGCTTGACCCCGAGGGTGAGAGCGCAACCTTTGTATGCTGGAGGGCATCCCACCCCCAACCCCCGCCCTGCTTGTCTCTCATGTGTTTCTCCTAATGGTACGATCAATGTACCTTGGCCATTCCCCAAAAAGTCTCAGAGTTCTTTTATGGACCTGCTCTTGGTATATTGGCCAACTATTTAATTGAAGAATTTGACTGAGAGGAATTGTACAAAATGTAATCAGATGTTGGTACCATTATTTCTTTATTTTATTTTCCAAACTCTAAAGAACACGTCTGTATCTTGTTTGTAACTCTGCTGCTGTACAGATGTTGATGTGGCCCATCCAGACGAGAAGTCAATCATCACATATGTCTCCTCGCTGTATGACGTAATGCCCAGGGTACCAGGCGCCCAAGATGGAGTCCAAGCTAACGTGAGTTGTCCTGCACTTTTACTATCTTCACATAAACCAAAAAAAAAAGCAGTACCTGTTTTTTTTCCAGAAGAAAATATGACCTTCACTAATTGTACAATTCTCAATAAAGGAATCTTGTCCAATTGAATACTACCACTCTGCTTTGAATTATTCTAATTTTGGCGATATATTGACGCAAGTGTGTGTTCTTTATGTGTGTACCCCAGGAGCTGGAGCTGTGCTGGCAGGAGTACTATGAGCTGGTTACCATGCTGCTGCAGTGGATCAGACAGTACATTATGGTGTTTGAGGAGAGGAAGTTTCCCACGAACTATGAGGAGATAGAGGTAAAGCTGCAGCTCCACTCCTACTATGGAGCGGTACTTTTGGGACACTGTTTATTTGGGTATGTGCCGTGTGTGTGTGTGTGTGTGGGGGGGGGGGGGGGGGGCGCTATGAGGGTGGGAATATGCTTGTCCCTGTGTTTGATCTTATTTCTGAGGACCTGATATAGCAAACTTGACATTCAATTAGCATGCTATACATTTTAACACCATTTAAAATCCTTAGGTTCTTTGGCGGCAGTTTCTGAAGTTCAAGGAAACAGAGCTTCCTGCCAAGGAGGCAGACAAAAACCGCTCCAAACACATCTACCAGTCTTTCGAGGTCTGTAAATTGCTTAATCATCCTAAAAAACACACCCAAGTCTGACGGAAAATCTTCGTACAGATTCTGATGGTCGGCTTTTGATCTTCCAGGGTGCAGTCCAGGCCGGTCACATTAAGGTTCCGCCCGGCTACCACCCCATCGACGTGGAGAAGGAGTGGGGGCGTCTGCACGTCGCCATTCTGGAGAGAGAACGTCTGCTAAGGACAGAATTTGAAAGGTGAGTCATCCAGCAAGGAGAATCGTAACACAAGTAGCCTTGGACAGAAAGCAGCCCGTGGGACCCATCATCATTTGCTTTATTTATTGCCCAGGCAAACATTTCTTTTATTTTCATACTGGTAGGAAAACCCCTAAAAGTGAGTCATCGTCCCAAGATGAGTCAAACCACAAGCTTGTTGTTGACCATGGCAATGATATTTATCTCTGTTTATTGAGAGAGTGCGTCATTGGGGCAGTGAGAAAGTGCATAAAAAAGTAACAAAAAAAACGAAAGGCATAAACACTGCCATCACCATGGTGAAGAACTTGTGATTATGAATCCTTTTAATACATAATTAGAAAATGGGGCGTAGCTTTTTTGGAGAAGCATCACAAGACTTTCAGTATGAGTCTCTGTGTGTTCAAAGTTATCACTCGACACAGCTTCTCCACAGCAGACCCCAGTGGACTTCTAGACGCCGAGTGGTCAGACAACTCTTCATCATGGCATTTTTAAATAACGGCTATGGGTTGCAGTATTTTCTTCGCCACAAGAGGGAGTGAGTGATTCACTTCACTGCAACATATTTGTTTGTGTAGCATTTAAATCGTTTTTTTTTCAAGGTGGTTGACTGTCAGCTGCCGACTTTATGTGCTGTAATTTCAAGCTGTATTACTGCTATTCTATGAATTTTGTTGATATACCAAACATACCATTATGTGCCAACAATTTGGTTTTAAGTGCAGACTATTGAGGGTATTTTTATCTATCACCTAAACCATGTATACATTTTAGAACGAAAAAGACCATAATTAAGTAAACAAATAAAACAAAAAAATAGTAATGTTTAATATTTAGTTGTAAGTAACTTCCTTTGGTTATTTATCAATATGCACATTAAGACATTATTGAGCTACATCCAGTTCCTCGATGTTTGGACGGTGGATTTTGTCCAAAAACAATATTTTCATGGGTTCAGTGAAATGCACTTATCATTTCCCTGTATGCGTCTCTCTGTATAAACATGCATGTTTCTTTGTGTTACAAAAACAAGCATGCTCTTGTTACAGAGCAGCCAACTCAGTGCAGAGTCTTGGGGGGAGGGGTGGGAGACGAGCCTAAATGAGTTTGCTGACCCCTTCACTTTGAAACTCTCTGCCCCTGCAGGCTGGAGCGTCTTCAGAGGATCGTCAGCAAGGTCCAGATGGAGTCCGGGGTGTGTGAGGAGCAACTCAACCAGGTGGAGACCCTCCTGCAAACGGTGAGGCTCACACCAGCCTGTGGAATCCACTAAGGCTCGTGGCAACAGCGAATGTGAAACAACTGTAATTCTTTGGTCAAATAAACCAACAACCACACGTAGCAGTTATTACGTCTTAGGCGTGTTAGTGACGAGTGTTGTTTTCCTGTGTGTGACAGGACATGCGGATGCTCTCCTCGGGGAAGCCCGCTCAGCACACAGCAGAGATAGACACAGACCTGGACAAGGCCGACGGCATGATCCGCTACCTCTTCAACGACGTGCAGCTGCTCAAGGACGGGCGCCACCTGCAAGCTGAACAAATGTACCGCAGGTCAGATTGTCCCCGTTATTTACTACAAACACAGTATACCTAGGTCTGCCAAAAGAACTATTTTCTAGCTTGTTCAAGCAGCATGTTTTATATTTCACCACAAGGTTTTCCCCTACAGAGTTTACCGTCTTCATGAGCGCTTGGTGAACGTGCGCAGTGAGTACAACCTGCGCGTCAGGTCGGGTGTTACCACCGCCCAAATCCCTATGACCCAGCTGAGTCAGACCCTGCAGCAAGCCCCCATGAGGGTGCGGCCGGAACTGGACGAGGTGACCCTACGCTACATCCAAGACCTGCTGGGCTGGGTGGAGGAGAACCAGAGGCGGGTGGACCACGGTGAGTGGGGCTCGGACCTGCCCACCGTGGAGTCCCAGCTGGGCAGCCACCGCGGCCTGCACCAGTCTGTGGACGAGTTTCGCTCTAAGATCGACCGGGCAAAGGATGACGAGGTACAAAGAGGAGATCAGACTTTTGGGATTATTCTGAGATATGCACATAAATGGATTAATAACTTTGCAAAACGTATGTTCTTGTGACTCTTGCAGAACCAGCTCTCCCCTGTCAGCAAAGGGGCTTATAGAGATTACCTGGGGAAGCTGGAGATACAGTATGGGAAGCTTCTGGTGTGTCCCACATACAATATCACAGTGCACCAAATGAATACACTGCACTACATTTAAAAAACTTTTAAAAACATTTATTTTCTTCACAGAAATCTTTTTCTTTACAGGCGTTTACTGTTTTTTTTTTTACTGCAGAATTCTTCCAAGACTCGCCTCCGCAGCCTGACTGAGCTCCAAGCCTTTGTGACGGCCGCCACCAAAGAGCTGATGTGGCTGAATGAGGAGGAGGAGGAGGAGGTCAATTATGACTGGAGCGAGCGCAACACCAACATGACCGCAAAGAAAGACAACTACTCAGTAAGACTATTTGCATCAAGCTAATGAGATAAGACCGTTTTAATTGTGTCAGTCATTTCAATAAGGTCAATGATTCAATCACTGATTTGAATTTGTGTTGTTTCCCTGTCGTGCAGGGCCTGATGCGTGACTTGGAGCAGAGGGAACGGAGGGTGAATGGGGTCCAGGCTACTGGAGACAGGCTCCTCAAAGAGGGTCATCCTGCCAGGAAAACTATCGAGGTGAGCTGGATAACGGGACATAAATCTCAGAAGTACTTAGAAGTTCTTAAAATACTCTTATAATACCATTATGAGTCCTTGTAATACTCTTAGAATTGGTATTATGTATAAAGAGTGATATTAAGGATAGATTAGGGTCTTGTTTAAAAGTACTGCACGTATGTTTACTTTAGCTAATCCAGTCCTCTGCTCGACCTGTTTCTACCTGCCAACCTCTCCTCTCCCCAGGCCTTCAGTGCGGCCCTGCAGACCCAATGGAGCTGGCTCCTACAGCTGTGCTGCTGCATCGAGACACATCTGAAAGAGAACTCGGCCTATTTCCAGGTTCAGTTTTTTCCACTGGTCTTTTGCCTCAAGCAGTTTTGACAATCTTATCGCTGGTTTTATTTATTTTATCATGTTGAAAAGAACAGATTATTCTTTCTCTCATAAATATTTCCGTCTTATGTTTGTCCACAGTTTTTCAACGACGTGCAGGAGGCTGAAGACAAGATGAAAAAGCTGAACGACACAATGAAGAGGAAATACACATGTGACCGTTCCATTACCGTGACGCGCCTCGAAGACCTACTGCAAGACGCTGCGGTGAGTCGCACACTTTTGGTTATGCAAACAAACAGCGTCCATTGCTTTTTTGTTTGCTGTTGAAAGTAATATGGAATGAGAATTGTCATTTCAGCCTCAAAACCTAGAGCATCGTTGCAGTCTTGCACGGTGACAAGCTCTACCAGTTGAGTTACGTTGAACCAGAACTACATTTTGTCTTTCTGGTCTTCTTTTTAGGATGACAAGGAGCAGCTGAAGGAGTTCCAGACCCACCTGGAGGGCTTGAACCGCAGGGCCACCACCATCATCCAGCTGAAGCCACGCAACCCTGCCACACCCTTCAGGGGCAAGACGCCTGTTCAGGCCGTGTGCGATTTCAAGCAGATGGAGGTAAGGAGACTGCAGTTTAATAGGACGTGAAAAGGGCTCTTTTAACTATAACTTATAGTACATATAATATTTCTATATTGTTCACTTTTGGGTCAAATTTATTAATTATTTGGAATTATTTTATGTTTTTTTTTGGGGGCGCTCCACAAAACCAAATGCTAGCCCGTTTTAACCAAACCTTGTGGCGGCCTGTAGTGCCCCCTATTGGTGAACTTGGACTTGAGTTTATAAAAGTAAAAAAAAAAAAACGTAACAGAAACACATATTATCATATCAATGTTCTAAAAGAAATGTAAAGTTCGGTGTTACTTATTCCCCAGATCACAGTTCAAAGAGGAGAAGAGTGCACCCTGCTGAACAACTCCCAGCCCTACAAGTGGAGAGTGGCAAACAACAAAGGCAGTGAAGCCACAGTTCCCTCCGTCTGCTTCCTGGTTCCTCCCACCAATAAGGACGCTGTCAACAGTGTCTCAGGGTAGGGTAACATATTCACTTTAAAGATTACACATATTCAATTCTCCTATAGAGGCAATTCCTTAAAATATATACTGCTGCTTGCACACTCACTCATCACACAATTTCTTCTGCAATCTCCTCGCAAGACTGGATGGTAATCTGCAGAGGCTGATGGTCTTGTGGCAGACGCTGCATGTGGACATGAGGAGCCTCTTGTCCTGGCAGTACCTGATGCGGGACATCTACATGATCCAGTCTTGGAACATCACCATGGTGAGACACTGCTCAGTTTCGAGTGGACATCAGTATAATAATGTTGTAGGCTAAACACAAGGTGCAGACGTGTAGGGGTCTACATCACGCTCCTCTATTTACTTATGAAAAAGTGTCCCTGACTCTAGAATTAAATTACACCTGGGAATGTGATGTTTTGTTTGCCCCTCAATGCCCTAGAAGCCGTATTGGTTTATCCAATTAGACCACAAGCAAGAGCACTCCCTTAATTGTGCTTTTGTAATATAGAGTATTTTATTGCTGCTCAAAATAGAAGGGAGTTTACCCTGAAATGTAGGTTGATTTAGACTTAGCCCAAACCGAATGTAGCTGTCTGCTCATCCTCCTCTTCTAATCTTGCCCACCCATCACGGCAGTTTAAGACCTTGAAGGTGGAGGAGTACCGGCTGGCGCTGAGAAATCTGGAGCTCCACTACCAAGACTACCTGAGGGACTCCCAGGAGTCGCAGCTGTTTGGCCCTGAGGACCGCCAGCAGGTGGAGGCCGGCTACTCCAAGGCCAACCAGCACTACGGAGGACTGCTCAGCTCAGTAGAACAAGGTGGGTATCATTGAAGGTGACTGGCAGATGCAGTTAGTGGCAGCAAACAGAAAGGCGATCCATTTGTATGATCATTCTTAACCGCGATGCATTTTGTACGTCACCACCAGACACATCTGCTGAAACAGAAATGTTTCATGTTCACGAATAACATGGTTTGAAATAGCCATTTATTCAATGTCTGTCTTGATCATTTTTTCTAGACCTGAGGTAGATTTTTTAATTCATGTTACAGGATCTTTGGTGCTAACTGGAGGTAAGGTGTTTCTGGTTAAAGTGACAGACCTGTAACTTTATGACTAATACGATTGTGAAATGATTTGAATGCTGTGAAACGATTTAAATGCCGTTATGTTGTTGTGTATTTCATCGCACCCCATTAACTCACTTGACCTCTGATTGCATTCACTGCCTATGATATGTGCATGTCATTGTCTATTGTTGTGTTTGTTATATTCTGAATGGTTGTGAAACTGTTGCATGAACAGTGTTGTGTTGACAACCTAAATATGACATATTTCATAAATAAACATTATAACCTAAATAAGACAACGCCTTAGACAAACAATTGAATGCACCTTGTTACCAGCTAGTATAAATACAGTCTTTTCAAGGCTTTACTATCCTTGATGTCTCTTAGGATACTTTATTGAACACACAGCCATCCTCTGTTTTGATCTTATAATGACGTGCCCCTCATCGTGTCCAGGTGATCAAGACGAGTCCACCTGTAGGAGTTACCTGATCACGATCAAGGACCTGCGGCTGAAGCTGGAGGGATGCGAGACTCGCACCGTCACCCGCCTGCGCCAGCCGGTAGACAGGGAGCCCCTCAAGGCTTGTGCCCTGAAGACTGCAGAGCAAAAGGTACCGTTAAAGCCTGTGTCGGACATTTTGTTTGGGAAAAATAATACAGTGAGCCTTGAACTGTGAGCCTTAAACTGTGAGCCTGAGTAGCCTTGAACTAAAGTAAGTTGGTTATCTTCCTTTTTGTTACACTGGCCGACTACACAAACCTGGAAGCTGTTATGTAAGGTTCCTATGTCTTTTACATTAAAGTCAATACGTTTTACGCTAAAGCAAAGATTACACACACTAGATTACTATATTACACACACTACTAAGCATAGGTTCAGCATTACCAATTATTACTGCGTCCACTGCAAAGCAATGTGAGAATGAAAACATTTCTAGGGCTAATTTACAATTTACCGCTTGATAAACATTACCATTGGTTTTTGTGTGGGTTCACGAGTCCTTGTGCGTGAATCTCTGTGTGTGAATCTGAATCCCTTCCATTTATGATCTCCCCTCTTTGATAATAGAAAGTCCAATCAGAGCTGGAAGGCCTGAGGAAGGATCTGATCACAGTGGCTCAGCAGACTGAGGAGGTGCTGGCTTTGCCCAAGCAGTCCAGCTCTGCCCCTATACTGCGCTCTGAGCTGGACATCACCCTGAAGAAGATGGAGCACGTCTACGGCCTCTCCTCTGTATACCTGGACAGGTAGGCTCTCATCCGAAGGCCTGCAACATAGATATTAACGGTAGCCATTTTGAAGAAGAGACCATTTTGTTTGGATCAACATTTACATTATTCTTTTCTTTAAGGCTGAAGACCATTGATCTGGTCATTCGCAGCACCAAAGGTGCAGAGGATACCCTTAAAAAGTATGAGGACAGCCTGCGCGATGTCAAAAATGTACCCACAGCGGAACAGGATGTGGAGAGCTACCGCAGTCAGCTCAAGGTATCTCCATTGAGAAGGACATTAATTTGAGCTATTCTAGTGTGAACAAAAAAATATACATTAAGTGGTCTTGAAACAGTGACCTGAGACCTCATCCTTTCACATATTCAATTGTGTTTCCCATTCTCTCTCTCTCTCGCTCTCTCTCTCTCGGTAGAAAATGCGTGGTGAGGCGGATGGCGACCAGGCAGTGTTCGATGGTCTGCAGGAGCAGCTCGGGAAGGCCACGGCCGTCAACGACAAGATGGTGCGGGTGCACAGCGAGCGGGACGCTGAACTGGAGCACTACCGCCAGCTGATCAGCGGCCTCCAGGACCGCTGGCAGGCTGTGTTCGCCCAGATC
Source organism: Galaxias olidus (assembly GCA_026901105.3). Taxonomy (NCBI): domain Eukaryota; kingdom Metazoa; phylum Chordata; class Actinopteri; order Galaxiiformes; family Galaxiidae; genus Galaxias; species Galaxias olidus. The sequence continues at coordinate 55,924 of JAPMUY010002725.1, read as the reverse complement.
GACCTGCGCCAACGGGAGCTAGACCTGCTGGACCGTCAGATGCGCTACTACCACACAAGCTACGACTGGCTCATCAAATGGACTGGCGAGGCCAAGCAGAGACAAGAGAAAATCCAGGCCGTTCCAATTGGTGACAGCAAAGCCCTGAGGGAGCAACTGGTGCAAGAGAAAGTAAGACTGGGGGACATTGTCTGCTTTTGGAGTTGCAGGCAATGCAATGTGTGCAATTCTTGAATGGCCACGATGTTGTTGTGTTAAAAGCATAAAATAGAGGTAGTATGCAGCCATGTCTAATTTGAAGGATTTTACAACAAACAGATTATTCTTACAGAACCTCCTGGAAGAGATTGAGAAAAACAAAGACAAGGTTGAAGAGTGCCAGAAATATGCCAAGGCATATATTGATGCAGTCAAGGTCTGTATAAAGAAAATGTTAATGACTAAAAAACTAAAATCTATGACAAGTTCTTCCTTGATCCTCCTTCTTTCCATGTCTTTGTGATTCCTGTAGGACTATGAGCTTCAGGTGGTGACTTACAAGGCCCTGGTGGAGCCGTTGGCCTCGCCTCTGAAGAAAACTAAGATGGAGTCTGCATCTGACAATATCATCCAAGAGGTTAGTCATACTAGCATAAAGGTACACCCTTTCTTCCATATGAACTCAGATAATCTCTCTTTTGTTCTCGGTCCTTCAAATTTAAGTTGTAATCCTGTGTGGTCCATTGTAAGTACCGCTGTTTACCCTGCACTATATTCTTTTCAGTATGTGACTCTAAGAACTCGCTACAGTGAACTTATGACCCTCACCAGCCAGTATATCAAGTTCATCACCAACACACAGCGCCGCCTGGAAGACGACGAGGTAAGCAGCTCACCTCTTGTCATTTACACAATCTTCCTGTCCCTGATGACACTTGTTGACAAGCCCTAACATATCCTAAGATATGTCTGTCAACAATTGGAACATGACATTTGACTCTGAGTTGAGTGATGTGCAAAGTTGAAAGTTATTACTAAGTTCCAGCACCTTTTTTTTTCTTGGTGTCGCTGTGCCATTTGTCAGGGTTATGCACATATTTCAATCATTTCCTTAGACAGAATACAGACTTTTAAAATGCAGCTATCGTTTGTAAACTTTTCTGATCACTTCTTCAAAAATATATTAAGAAAAAGCAGGTGGGGTACAATGAATCATAACCTTTCCGTGATCGGCTAGGTTACCCAGTTTGACTATTATAACATATAGCTGTCAAGACCTGTCCTCCCCTCCTTTTTCCTGGCAGCGCCTGTGTTAATGATGGTGTTTGGACACAATCAAACGATCATGGAATCATAATTTTAAGAGTGACTAAATAAGTGTGTAGGGTGTTTTTATGTATTTAAGTGGTGCAACACATTCCATTCTCCCAACAGTGCCTGTCTCCCACTTTCCCCCTGGACTGTGGTTCATAAACTTGTGAAATCTCTCTGAACTACATTTTAACATCAGTGTTGCCTTTAAGATCCTCCTCTTTTCTAAAATGCACTTTTAACCCCGATTTGGCCTGGCTTTTTTCTTCTTTACTTATCCTGCTGTTTTTGATTTGCTCATTTTCCCTTGAGAGAAATAATCTCACACACATTTTTTTTCAATCTAATCTGGTGATTGGGATATGTCCATTTGGCAAACCAACTCCTCAGAATTTGTCTTTCAAATGACTAATTTTGTTTCCCCTTCCATATTCTAACCTTAAATTCCGTTTGCTTTTTTTAAACTGCTTGCCAGTGCTTTGGCATGATGAATATAATCATGTTTGAGCACATAAGAGATGAGTAACCCACAAAGCACCAGGTATTTAAAAAATATTCCCCTTATGATCCTCCTCTTTGTCATCTGTCCCTGTTAATGGTGTTCAATTATTTGTTTATCATTTACAATTAAAAAATAATTCACAGCATACTGTACATATTAGGGGTACATACACACCCATTGCTTGACATCTACCTTGTTGCCTCTGAATTTGTGCGTTAACATTTTTTAATCTTTTATGTAAGTTCTATACTGTACTCGCTGTATCGTTACAGCCCTCCTCAACTCACTGCGTTCTAAGTAGATGCGTTTTCTTGTTGTTCTTCATTTTGAAGGATGCAAATGGCAACTCATGGCTGTTCATTAAGCTTAGATACTGTATTTTATATGCTTTACATGCTTGCTTACTTCTTTTATGCCTCTGCACTTTTACATTTACCCTGACATTTGGATCTTAAGACATCATGATATTCTTTTAGTAACAAAAAAAGTGAGGGTAAAAAAGAGTCAATCTCATTCAAGGTCAAGAAAAATTTGATCCCTGTGGAATTTACTGTTGATAAACATATATTTTGAGGTGAAGTGAATACAAAGGTTTTCATGGTCATACTTTACAGTGGACGGCTCTTTTGTCTATTTAAAGAGGCTGTCATTACAACCGCGTAGCCTATTATTATTTGCATGTTGATAGGTAAGAATATTTAATATTTTGTCAATACAGAAGTGACTTCCAAATGTGCAATAACAACCTTTTTACCTGTTACAATAGATGTTGAATTTGATTGATTTATTCTGTACCTATTAATGTGTTCTTACTTCTGATAATTCAATATTATCCCATAAAAGATAAGTATATCTATGCTTTGTTTAAATTTGAACATATATCAGGAAAAATACATTCAACGCATAAAGGTATTCAAAATCACAACTGTACTCTTATGTTGTATTAAGTATTATCTCATTCTGTGTGCCATGCATCAATTTGATTTGACAAAACCTTCAGACCAACAAATAATACAAATGTATTTCCCCAATTAACATTTTTAATTTGTGGCAGTAACATGTATGTACAGTTATACGTACATACATGTAGCTGCCACTCAATAAAACTTACCACAACATTTATAATATAAATGTATTCTAACATGGTAATCCCTAACAATGTCTTCTTTTCCTTTACTTTTTGCTTCCACTATTACAGAAAGCTTCTGAAAAACTAAAGGAAGATGAGAGAAAAAAAATGGCAGCGATGCAGGCAGAGTTAGACAAGCAAAAGCAGTTAGCTGAGGCACACGCAAAAGCTGTCACTAAAGCAGAAAAAGAAGCTCAAGAGCTGAGGCTTCAAATGAAAGAAGAGGCTAGCAGGAGACAAGATGTGGCAGTGGATGCAGAGAAGCAGAAACAAAATATACAACAGGAGCTGCACCAACTCAAGAACCTCTCCGAACAGGAAATTAAAACCAAGAGTCAGCAAGTGGACGAGGCACTATACAGTCGAACCAAGATTGAGGAGGAAATCCACATAATCAGGATCCAACTGGAAACCACTATGAAACAGAAGGCCACAGCTGAGGCTGAGCTACAGCAGCTAAGAGACAATGCTGTTAAGGCAGAGGCCCTCAGGAAAGCTGCTCAGGAGGAGGCAGAGAGGCTACGGAAGCAGGTCAATGATGAGAGTCAGAAAAAGCGAAATGCTGAGGATGAACTGAAACGGAAGTGTGACGCAGAGAAAGAGGCTGCCAAGCAAAAACAGAAAGCCTTTGATGAGCTGCAGAAATTCAAAATGCAGGCTGAGGAAGCTGAGAGGCGCATGAAGCAGGCTGAGGAAGAACGACTAAGGCAGGTTAAGGTTGTGGAGGAGGTAGCACAGAGGAGTGCAGCTACGGAGCTCCAAAGCAAGCGCATGTCATTTAATGATGAAAAGACAACCAAGCTTGAGGAATCACTGAAGCAAGAGCAGGGCACCATTATTCAGTTGCAGGAAGAAGCTGAGCACCTCAAGAAGCAACAAACAGAAGCCAACAAAGCAAGAGCAGAAGCAGAAAAAGAACTTGAGAAATGGAGGCAGAAAGCCAATGAGGGTCTTCGTTTGAGGCTAGCTGCTGAGGAAGAAGCCCTCAAGAAAAGTCAAGCTCAGGAGGTAGCAGAGAAGCAGAAAGAGGAAGCTGAGCGAGATGCAAATAAAAGGGCAAAGGCAGAGGACGCTGCTCTTAGACAAAAGGAAATAGCCGAGAAGGAGCTAGAGAAACAGAGGAAATTGGCTGAAGCAACAGCCCAACAAAAGCTTTCTGCTGAGCAGGAATTGATACGCCTGAGGGCTGACTTTGAGCATGCAGAGCAACAGAGGTCTCTGTTAGATAATGAGCTCCAGCGTCTGAAAAATGAAGTGAACGCTGCAGTGAACCAACGGAAACAACTGGAGGAGGAACTGACCAAATTAAGAAGTGAAATGGATGTTCTGCTGCAATTGAAGACCAACGCTGAAAAGGCGACTATGTCTAACACAGAAAAAAGCAAACAGCTTCTGGAATCTGAAGTGATGAAAATGAAGCAGCTAGCTGAAGAAGCTACTAGGCTCAGGTCAGTTGCCGAAGAGGCAAAGAAGCAGAGGCATGTGGCAGAGGAAGAGGCAGCTCGACAAAGAAACGAGGCTGAGAAGATACTCAAAGAAAAACTAGCTGCCATCAATGAAGCAACACGCTTAAAAACTGAAGCTGAGATTGCCCTAAAAGAAAAAGATGCAGAAAATGAACGACTAAAGAGAAAAGCTGAAGATGAAGCTTATCAGAGAAAGAAAATAGAGGACCAAGCAACACAGCACAAACGAGACATTGAAGAAAAAATCACCCTACTTAAGAAATCCTCTGATTCTGAATTAGAAAGGCAGAAAAAGATTGTTGAGGAAACTCTCAAACAAAGGAATGTGGTTGAAGAGGAAATCCGCATTATTAAACTACATTTTGAGAAGGCATCAACTGACAAGTCCGATCTTGAACTGGAATTGAACAAGCTGAAAAGCAGCGCAGAGCAAACCCAGAAGAGCAAACTTAAGGCCGAGGACGAAGCAGATAAGCTGAAAAAGCTCGCTATAGAGGAAGAGAAAAAAAGGAAAGAAGCTGAAGCGAAAGTTAAGGCGATCACCGCTGCCGAGAAGGAAGCAGCACGGCAATGCAAGACTGCTCAAGAAGAAGTTGAACGCCTCCAAAGGTTAGCAGCTGAAGCCAACAAACAAAAAGAGCAGGCAGACAAAGAAGCAGCTAAACAGATCATTTTAGCCAAAGAGGCAGCACAGAGATGCAGTGTTGCAGAAAACAATGCACAAGATGTTCTCAATAAGAAAAAAGAGGACAGTGTGGCCCAGGACAAGCTTAAAGAGGAGTTTGAAAATGCAAAGAAACTTGCAGAAGCTGCTGAGAAAGCCAAACAGAAAGCTGAAAAGGAAGCTGCGCTACTCCGTAAAAAATCTGAAGACGCTGAAAAGCAGAAAAAGGCTGCCGAGGCAGAGGCCACCAAACAAGTAAATGCTCAAAAGGAGGCTGAGAAGCTGAAGAAAGAGGCTGAGCAGGAGGCCTCTAAGCGAGCAGAGGCTGAGGCAGCAGCTATTGAACAAAAGCTACAGGCTGATGCAGCAATGGCCAAGCACAAAAAACAAGCTGAAATTACAATGCAGCAGAAGTCCCAAATTGAGAAGGAGCTGGCTAAGGTGAAATTGCAACTAGAGGAAACGGATAAGCAGAAATCTGTTTTAGATGAGGAGCTTCAGCGGCTGAAGGGTGAGGTTGGCGATGCTGTAAAGCAAAAAGCTCAGGTGGAGGATGAACTGTTCAAAGTCAAGATTCAGATGGAGGAGCTGGTCAAACTAAAGCACACAATTGAGGAAGAGAACCAGCGTCTCATTCAGAAAGACAAGGAAAACACACAGACATTTCTAGAGGAGGAGGCAGAGAAAATGAAAAAGCTAGCAGAAGATGCTGCAAGGCTCAATTTTGAAGCGCAGGAAGCAGCCCGACAGAGACATGTGGCGGAGTCTGACCTTGCTGAGCAGAGGGCCTTCGCCGAGAAAATGCTTAAAGAGAAAATGCAGGCAATCCAAGAGGCAACCAAACTTAAAGCTGAGGCAGAGGAGCTCCAGAAACAGAAGGCCCTAGCTCAGGCAGAGGCCCAACGACTCCTTGAGGACAAAAAACTAATTCAGCAACGTCTCAATGAGGAAACAGAGAGCTTCCAAAAATCCTTAGAGGCCGAGCGCAAGAGGCAGCGTGAAGCTGCAGCCGAAGCTGAAAATCTGAAACAGCAAGTTACTCAGCTTAGTGATGCTCGGTCAAAAGCAGAGGATGAGGCAAAAAAATTCAAGAAGCAAGCCGATGAAATAAAAGTTCGTCTTCAAGAAACAGAAAAGAAGACTATAGATAAAGCTGTTGTAGAAAAGTTAGAGGTGCAAAGACTGCAAAGCACAAAAGAGGCCGATGAGCTACGCAAAGCTATTGCTGACCTTGAAAGAGAAAAGGAGGCATTGAAAAGAGAGGCAGCAGATCTACAAAATAAGTCTAAAGAGGTACTGTGAAATGTATACTAATGTTGTGAATGCAATGTACATCCCTTAATGCAATTAACAATAACCAATTAACTAACAAGTAAAGGAGGCTCCCATGTTTGTGTTCATGTTAGTTGCAGTGACTGTCAGAAACAATGTCTAGCAATCACACATGAACCCAGTTTGTCAAAATAAAACCAAAACACGTTGCTTAAACTCAAATTATTGTATTTATTAATTTATGGTCTCAAGTTTAAAGATTTATATAATTGTTCTAAAATAGTTTAGATCCATACATGCACATTTCTGACAATGGTTAATACGTTTACGTTTTCCTTTTCCCAATTAGATGGTCAATACCCAACAGGAGCAAATTAAACAAGAAAAGACCATTCTACAGCAAACCTTCCTGACAGAGAAAGAGGTGCTGCTGAAAAAAGAGAAGCTGATTGAAGAAGAGAAAAAGAAGCTTGAAAAACAGTTTGGGCAAGAGGTTAAGAAGGCCAAAGCCCTCCAGGATGAGCAAGAGCGTCTGAAGAAGCAGATGGAAGAGGAGAAGAAGAAACTCACGGCTGCCATGGATGCGGCTGTGAAAAAGCAAAAAGATGCAGAGACAGAGATGCAGAAAAAGCAAAAAGAGATGCAGGAGCTCCAACAGAAAAAGCTTGACCAGGAAAAGGTTATGGGAGAGGAAAATAAAAAGCTTAGAGAAGAATTGCATAAGCTTGAGGTGGCAAAGAAACCAGTAGCATTACTTACTAAAGAAATTGAAATTCAAACGGATGTGGTCCTTGAGGATCAGACAGTTGCAAGAACAATGGCAGAAACAACCCAAAAGGTTTTCAATGGCTCAGTGGACAAAGATGCTGCAGGAACTAGAGAATCACCATTGTCTTTTGAAGGAATTAGGGAAAGGGTTCCTGCTGACAGGCTCCATGATATTGGCATACTGAGCAAAAAGGAATTTGACAAGCTGAAAAAAGGTAAAACCAGTGTGCAAGAACTGGAAAAAACAGAGAAAGTGAAAGCATGTCTTAAAGGGCAGAATTGCATTGGAGGAGTATTGACCCCATCCAAGCAAAGAGTTAGTATCTATCAAGCAATGAAAGAAAATATAATTACACCTAGCGTTGCTTCGATGCTCCTGGAAGCTCAAGCAGCATCTGGCTACATCATTGACCCAATAAAAAATAAAAGGCTTTCAGTGGATGAAGCCGTTAAGGAAGAACTCATTGGCCCAGAGCTCCATAACCAAATTCTTTCTGCAGAAAGAGCTGCTACTGGCTTCAAGGATCCATATACTGGAGTCAAAATATCCCTCTTTGAAGCAATGAAAAAGGGACTTATTGAAAAGGACCAGGCTATGAAACTTCTAGATGTGCAGCTTGCAACAGGTGGAATTATTGATCCTGTCAATAGTCATCGTGTACCACTGCAAACAGCCTACAACCAAGGACAATTTGATGCTGACTTGAACAAGACATTTACTCAGGCTAGTGATGAATCTAAATTATTCAATGACCCTAACACTCAAGAAAATATTACTTATAAGCAATTAATAGAAATATGCACTAAGGATTCAGAGACAGGCTTGCTTGTGTTACCAGTAACTGAGAAAGCTGCTCAAAGTGGGCGAACATACACTGATGAGGAAACAAAAGATGTATTCAGTAAAGCAAATGTCAATGTGCCTTTTGGAAGATTCAAAGGTAAAACAATAACTATTTGGGAAATTATAAATTCAGAGTATTTCACAGAGGAACAGAGAAAGGATCTGATTCGCCAGTACAAGACTGGAAAAATCACAGTGGAAAAAATTATCAAAATTGTCATTACTGTTGCTGAAGAAAAAGAGAAAAAGAAAGACATTACTTTTGATGGTCTAAGGACTCCAGTCTCTGCCACTGAACTATTAGAATCCAAAGTAATAAACAAAGACCTGTTCAACAAATTAAGTAATGGAAAAATGACAGTTAAAGAAATTTCTGAGATGGAGCCTGTCACCAAAGCATTGCGAGGAACACACAGCATTGCTGGAGTTGTAAATGAATCCACCAAGGAGAAAATGTCATGCTATCAAGCTATGAAAAAGGATTTCCTTTCACCAGAGTCTGCTTTGAACCTTCTGGAAGCTCAAGCAGGAACTGGGTATATCATTGATCCTGTTCTAAATCAGAAGCTCACAGTGGACGAGGCAGTTAAATCTGGCCTTGTTGGACCAGAGGTGCATGAAATACTTCTATCTGCTGAGAGAGCTGTTAATGGCTACAAAGATCCCTATACTGGAAAAACTGTGTCATTATTTGAAGCAATGAATAAAGACCTAGTTAAGAAGAACCATGGCATGCGTCTGCTTGAAGCGCAGCTGTCAACTGGAGGAATAATTGACCCTGTTAAGAGTTATCGTATTCCACAAGATGTTGCTTGCAAACGTGGATACTTTGAGGAGGACATGAACAAGATGTTGAGCAAGAACACAAACGAATCAAAGGTCTTCTATGATCCTAACTTGCAGGAGAATGTTTCATATGCACAACTTATGAAAACATGTGTCACAGACAAAGAAACAGGTCTTCCACTACTTCCTCTCTCAAAGAAAGCCCTAAAGTCAAAACAAGAACATAAATTCTCTGAAGCTCAAACCAAAGATGCGTTGAACCAGGCAACTATGGAGTTACAGTATGGGCCTTTCAAGGGAAGAAAAGTCACCATTTGGGAAATTATACACTCCAATTATGTAACAGAGGAACAACGAATTGAGCTGATTCGACAATACAGAACTGGATATGTTACTGTTGAAAGATTGATGAAGATAATAATCACTAAGGTGGATGAACAGGAGAGCCCCAAACAAGAACTGGCTTGTTTTGAAGGGCTGAGAGTACCTGTCACTGCCAGCTCCTTGCTTGAGGCAAACATTATAGACAAATATGCCTTTGATCAACTTCAACAGGGTAAGAAGAAACCCAAAGAAATCAGTGACACTGACTCAGTCAAGAAGTACTTGAAGGGCACCCATAGCATCGCTGGTATCTTAATTGAAGAGTCTAAGGAAAAATTAAGCATATATCAAGCAATGAAAAATAATGCATTGCAGAAAGATACAGGGCTAACATTACTTGAGGCACAAGCCGCAACTGGCTACATAACTGATCCAATCAAAAATCAAAAATACACTGTGGATGAAGCTGTCAAATTGGGAGTTGTAGGCCCTGAACTACATGAAAAACTTATTTCAGCAGAAAAAGCAGTGACTGGATACAAAGATCCATACACAGGCAACACAATTTCCTTATTCCAAGCCATGAACAAAGAGCTTGTATTAAGAGAACAAGGTATACCGCTTCTTGAAGCCCAGTTTGCAACAGGGGGCATTATCGATCCAGTTTGCAGCCATCGCATTCCCAACGATGTGGCTATTCAACGTGGCTATTTCAGCAAGCATATGGCTAAGTCCTTTACCGAACCCTCTGGTGATATCAAAGGCTTTTCTGATCCAAACACCAAAGAAACTGTCACATACAAACAATTACTTGACAAATGCATCAGAGATCCTGCAACTGGTCTCAACCTCTTGTCTCTATCAAAGGTTGAAGAGCCTTCTGTTGAGAAGTCATATCTATACACAGTAGAGCAGGCACAAACAGACATGGCTAATACTCAAGTTAACATACCTCATGAAAGCTTTGCAGGCAAGGGAACCACGCTATTGGATATAATGAGGTCTAACTTGCTTCCAGATGAGGAAAAGCTGCAACTTATGGAACAGTATCGCTCAGGTAAAATCACAAAGGATAGAATGATTATTATAATAATTGAAATCATTGAACAAAGGGAGATTCTCAAGGCTGAGCAGGGAACGTCTTGTGACATAATAAGACGCAAAGTTACTATTGAGGAACTGTACAGTTCTAGAATCATTGACCTCCAAACATACAACTTGCTGAAACAAGAGAAGATGACTATCCGTGAGGTCATGGAAATTCCTTCTGTAAAGCAGCATCTTTTTGGAACTGGGTGTATTGCTGGTATAATGTCTGATGCTCCATCTAAGATCAGTGTTTACCAGGCCATGACGAGAGGGCTCATCAAGCCGGAAATTGCTTTGAATTTCCTTGAGGCCCAAGCAGCCACAGGATTCATCATTGACCCAGTAAAAGATGAACTGCTAACGGTGGATGAAGCTGTACGCAAAGGACTGGTAGGCCCTGAAATCCATGACAAACTTCTCTCTGCTGAGAGAGCCGTCACAGGCTATAGGGATCCTTACAGTGGGAAGGTAATCTCGCTCTTTCAGGCAATGAAAAAAGACCTTGTTCCTGAGGACTATGCCCTGAGGCTTTTGGAGGCCCAAGCCGCAACCGGCGGCATAGTAGACCCAGAGTACTTCTTTCATCTCCCTACAGATGTTGCCACACAACGTGGATACATTAACAAAGAAACATATGACAAAATGACTGATCCAAATGGTGATGTAAAAGGTTACATTGAGCCAACCACAGATGAGAAAATGTCCTATGCCCAGCTACTGAAGAGATGCAGAGTTGATAAAGAAACTGGTATGCTGTTGCTTTCGCTAGCGGACAGAAGACTTCTATTCAAAGGTCTCAGAAAGCAAATCACTTTGGATGAGCTGCTTTCCTCTCAGATTATTGACCAAAAAACTTACAATGAGCTTACTGAAGGTCTTGTTTCAGTGGAAGAGGTAAGTAGGAACTTAAAGAAGTACCTTGAAGGCACCAGTTGTATTGCTGGAGTATATGTAGAATCCAGCAAAGATCGCCTTTCTATTTATCAAGCAATGAAAAAGAATATGATTCGACCAGGAACTGCCTTCGAACTTCTTGAGGCTCAAGCAGCTACGGGATATGTAATAGACCCAATAAAGAACTTGAAACTAAATGTTAAGGAAGCTATTAAAATGGGAATTGTGGGTCCTGAGTTTAAAGACAAGCTCCTCTCTGCTGAACGTGCTGTAACAGGCTATAAGGATCCTTATTCCGGCAAGGTAATTTCTCTATTTCAGGCCATGAAAAAGGGCCTTATTCTTAAAGACCATGGCGTACGTCTGCTGGAAGCTCAAATCGCAACTGGTGGCATTATTGATCCAGAGGAGAGTCATCGCTTGCCAGTTGAAATGGCCTACACACGAGGACTTTTTGACGAGGAGATGAACGAAATACTCACTGACCCCTCAGATGATACTAAAGGTTTCTTTGACCCAAACACTGAGGAAAATCTCACTTACCTGCAGCTAATGGAGAGATGCATGATAGACCCAGAAACTGGACTTGCACTTCTTCTGTTAAAAGAAAAGAAGCGTGAGAAGAAGACATCATCAAAGTCCTCTGTTCGTAAACGCAGAGTAGTAATTGTTGATCCAGAGACTGGCAAAGAAATGTCTGTCTATGAAGCATACCAAAAAGGTCTTATTGACCACCAGACCTACTTGGAGCTTGCAGAGCAGGAGTGTGAGTGGGAAGAGATCACAATTACTTCCTCTGATGGAGTTGTTAAGTCAATGATCATTGATAGAAGATCTGGCAGGCAGTATGACATTGATGATGCAATCTCTAAGGGCCTCATTGACCAGTCTGCATTGGGTCAATATCGTGCTGGAACTTTGTCCATCACTGAGTTTGCGGACATGCTCTCTGGAAACATGAGTGGCAGCCGATCACGGTCCTCTTCCTTTGGGTCCACCTCATCTTACCCCATGAGCCCAGTACCTAGCATAAAAACCCCATCAACAACGTGGAATGACCCAACAGAGGTGACTGGTCCCGTGGCTGGTATCTTAGATACAAACACATTAGAGAAGGTGTCTGTCACAGAGGCCATGCACAGAAATCTGGTTGACAATATCACTGGCCAAAGGTTGCTGGAGGCTCAGGCCTGCACAGGAGGAATCATTGACCCAAATACTGGAGAAAAGTTATCAGTTGCAGATGCAACGAACAAAGGATTGGTGGATAAGATCATGGTTGAGCGCATCAACCTGGCACAGAAGGCCTTCAATGGCTTTGAGGATCCCAGAACTAAGACAAAAATGTCTGCTGCTCAAGCATTAAAGAAGGGGTGGTTGTACTACGAGGCTGGTCAACGTTTCCTAGAGGTACAGTATCTTACTGGTGGCTTGATCGAACCAGATGTTTCTAATAGAGTTCCCCTAGATGAGGCAGTACAGAAGGGCACCCTCGATGCTCGGACTGCCCAGAAGCTAAGAGATATTAGTGGATACTCCAAGTACCTCACATGCCCTAAAACTAAGCTTAAAATCTCCTACAAAGATGCTATGGATAGAAGCATGGTAGAGGAGGGCTCAGGACTTCGCCTGTTAGAAGCTTCGTCTCAATCAAGCAAAGGCCTGTACAGCCCCTATAGTGTGAGTGGTTCAGGATCAGCCACTGGCTCTCTGTCTGGTTCAAGAACTGGTTCAAGATCAGGCTCCAGGAGAGGGAGCTTTGACGCCACAGGCTCTAGTTTTACAAGCTTCTCTTCCTCTTCCTACAGCTCACCCAGCTATGGCCGTCGATACTAATGGTGCCAGCTATTGACAGAAAATGCCCCTTTACGAAGAGAATTTTAAACAGAAAAGTACTTGGTTACTAATTCTGTAGTATAAGGACTAATTATATTCATGTCTGCCATTGGGTTGTCATAAAGGGGAATTTACTAATTGTGTTTTAGTTGATTTATTCTGCTGTGTTCTCCACGTATGGTATTCTTACTCTGCTGTTATTGATAGTCTGTTCTTAGGCAAGCTTACTACTTGCATACAGACAGATTTTGGGGATCTAAAATTAAGTGGAGCATTGCTACCATATCTTTTGCTGTTATTCATATAAATATATTCAGTATTACATATTTTCTGTTTCAATATATTTTTCCTGTTATATTGTTTAAGATAACATTTTTGTGATCAACCAAATTGGGTGTAAAAGCATTTAGCCAGATCTTTACATGTGCATATTTAGTAATGGATTGTGATTTTAAAAATATGAAAACAGATACAACAAGCCTCCACTTTGCAGAGCAGAACAAGGAGCCATTTGATAGTTTTTTTTCCAACACTGGAGGAGTGTAATTTAGAATGCCAAGCTCAAGATATTTTTCTGTCTCAGGCTACATTGCCATTATACTCTGCCAATGCCATTATACTCTGCCAATGCCAATCATCTCCCAACAACTAATTCATTGCCTACCATCAAATATAAATGGTCTAAAGAATCAAGAATGGCCTACCAACAAATTCAAATGTTTAATTATGTGCAGTCCAAATGCACAAGACTTTTAATGATGGAAAGACTTCCCTTCACTGTTCAGGACCATCACACCAAAGCCAATGGGAAAGAACAAAATGTAAGTACATTAGATAGTTTGCAGTGGAAACCTTAAAATATTGATAATTGTGGTGGAACCTTCTGTGGTGTCTGCCTTCTCAAATCCACATTGTTTTTTGGTTTATTCCAGGTGCTACCTTCTCAAACCATACCCTTTTCCCCTTACCTTTATGCCCTCAATGCCTTGGACCTTGTTTAGGACAACAGATAATACGAACGCTTGAGTCTACAAGACTATTATTTTTACATTGAATTGGAATGTGTCTCATTAACCATATAACAATCTAAGCTCAATGCCTAATCTGAAACCGATTTGAAACTGAAGTGAAACTCTATCACATTGACTACATATACCAGTGCTTTTGGGCCCATATACTGTATGTTGTATTTGTTATGTATTATGGCAGCACAGTTATTTTATTGTAAATAGATTGATGCATGACTGAAAGGTGGAATGCTTATGGTTGTCAGGTATGCCGTATTACAGGTTGATTTCAGACTGTTACCTTAAATAAATAGCCATTCATTTCAAAGAACATAATTCCAAGAAGATTTAATTCATTCAATTGTATCGTTTGAATGTTTGGTAATGTTTAAAATCAAGATGTTATATAGGTTCATAATCTTCTCTGTCATCTACGTAATGTATTATACTGTATATTGCAATTCATATAGAATACTATTAATGAAAACAAAACCGTGAACTTCTTTATTTTGGAAAAAAAATATCTTAATGCTTTGTGATGTTCAATTGCAATTGTTTGCATTTTCCATCACTTAAAATGTTGTTTTTAATTTTGTTGTTCATTTCTATGTTTAAAGCATTATATTTAATCTTAAACCAATAGTTTCCAATATTTGAATGTTACATCCTTTTTTCTTTTTTTTTTTGCATGTTTTGCTAACATTAAAAATACTTGCATACTTTAATTTTAGTAGTTTTTTTTTGTATTTTATTTTCTTTTTTGCTCAGTTTTTACTTTTAAATTGTTTGAAGGATGTATTTGACAGAAATGGGATATAACTCCTTTATTCAAATGGTGTATTAATAGTTAAACAGTGATGTGGTAATTTAATGTAAAACTTTACATAATGTAAATAAAATTGCAAAAGAGACAGTTTGCTTACATCTTTAGCAGTAAACTATTTATATATTTGAAATGGTTTTGTTTTGTATTTTCTGTCTGTCCAAAAGGTTGACATAAAAAATATATAGTATAAGATATAGTTCAATACAACATATGAAGTTTACTAAAAAGCTTTAGAAACGTAAAAACTAAGCCATGCCAACTTAATGCTTAATTGAAATGTTAAAGTTAGCTCAAGTTTTATGTTTTGTTTTAAACAAACATATTTTCAAAAGAATAGCACTGTCAATTATCCTAAAAAGGTAAAACCGAAAAAATTACTTTTCTGAGATTTTTTTTAAGGTAACAGCTCAGGTGATCTCCACCTGTCCTATGATGTACTGTAACTAGATAATTGAGTGCACATATACCACTTTTTAAATTATATAGTGATAACATTATCAGCTTTGACCTGCTTCTGCTGTGAATCGGAATATTTACACTTTGTACTATTTGAGCAAGACATTGAGTAAGATCTACCCAACACATATTTAGCAGTCACATCGGTTGGTGCATACTGGAAAAAAGACCTGCCTGTTTTCTCTGGGACTTCATACCTGAATATTTGCCGCTTACCGTGAGCAAGAAAGGTGTTGGCCTGTCGCCTCAGGACAAATGCTCATGGACTGTGGCCTACTTGTAAGAAACATGATCTGACTGATCAAACGAATGTAGTAGGCATAGTGATTTATGAGTGTCACATTCATCGAAACTCATTTGGTTCCTAGGTTTACAGGACACACTTTCGAACAAATTACGTCATAACTGTTGGATATGAGAAAGGCATGGGAGGCAGTGCAACTTACACCCCTGTGTGTACCTGACAAATTTCATTAATAACCATGTTCAAACCAGCTTCAAAATTAAATACTGAACTTAGTCAGCATATGCTTCCACTGAATATCACTCATTTTCTAGAACCTAATCAGCTGCTGCCTTAGCATCTAAACTTAAACCCATCATGGACACATCATAACACATTTTAAGGTGTAGAAATATATTACATATATGACGGTCATATTTTTGTTATCCTATTCATTTCTTTCTTGTGCCACTCAGTCAAACTGATTTGTGGAATCATATTAATGATAACAATCTGCAAGGTTAAACATTGTGGAGGTTGAATTACTCAGACAGGCTACTTACAAAATAACATTTACCAAAGCACGTTACTGAGCACATAAAAAAGCAACATCCCACAAAAAATGCCAAGAAACTGCCTTCAAACTAGAAAAATGCCTTTAAAAAAAGTGCCATTCGTGTAAGGGTATTGTTATTTCACAGGAATGAAATGGAAGCAATGGATTTTCCTATTCTCTAACAATTGATCAGCCTAAACTGATGCATGGATTGGTGACTACCATGGCATGCCTGGTCAGGTTAGGTGACAGAAACTAGAGTTGGAACATTTTAAGTTCAAAACTGGCAGAGGAAATACAATTGTTATTATATTGAGAGATGCTGCTGTTAAAATATTTATTTTTAAACACAAACACAATTTTCTAACACTGAACCTATTTTAGTTTCTCAATATGAAAATCTAACATTACATGTGGTGTTTCTTTATGTGTGTAAAGTATTTTGCTCTTGGCTATTTACAATCAATCACTCCTAGACAGGAGGTTTATTTACTGCTACCTACATAAGCAATTACTTTTCTCATTGTATGAATCAGCCACAATCAATTCGTTCACTTGGATCCCAGAAATTAGGCATTGAGTGACTTTATGGATTTGCCAAGACCTTTGAGCTTCTTTATCCTTTAGCACATTTTTACTGTAAAACTGTTATGTAGTATATTACAAATAAACATGTACCAAATAAGCAGTTCCTGTTGTCAACAATTTCTTAAGCAGTTGCTACTTTTCCTTAGCCCCAAACAGAGCAAAGGTTAAGATACAGTGCAAGACATGACAAATATCTGGCTGTTCGTTGTTATACTCTTGTCAAATATAGGTCTCCCGCATTACTTTGAGCAGAGTTCATGAAGGCTGTCTCACAAAAGTGAGAATTGCCATGTATGTGCATTTCATTAGTGAGTCTTTGAGTGTTAAACAGCTTCCAAGTGGAGCCTTTGAATCTACAGGCTGGGACACACCAATAACCGGGGATTTTGGTTCCAATGAAACTTTCAAGAACATCCCACATTCCGTTCTGTGTGATAAGGAGCGGAAAGAGACTCAGTGAACAGGTTTTTTGTGGGTGGAAAGGGAGCTATTTGAAAACAGCATGTTGTTTTCCTGTGCACTGCCACACCTACCTACACTGTAAAAATAAAAGCTATTTTTACAGTACCTTTTCTGTAAATTATACATGATTTTTCCTGTTTTTTTAAATCACAGAACTACAACATCATACAACAAGTATAAACTCTAAATTTACATATTAAAATTTAAATTACAGAAAATATGTTTTAATTAAATATACATTAAATATCTGTTTTTTAATAAATATTAATTAAATTTTCACACAAAAATCCTGTTAAAATACGAATTTGCACTTTATCACAACAAATTATTTTCACAATAATTTTACAGACATTTACTTTCATTATAAGGACAAACCACGTCATTATAAAATAAATTGTTGTTAATATATTTCTAAAAACTATTTAAAGCAAAGATACAATTGTTTAAAACCAGATAATCTCTGTTAGGTAACGTAAACTAACCATATAATTACACCGATATAGAGTAAAAAGACAAGTTTTGTCATGGCCTTAGAACAGACTTTCAGAATTTTGAGATAGAATGTATTACATTAATTTCTATTAACTGTTAAAACAATTACTTTTCACATTTGCTAAACAGATTAAAACTACAGGGAAACTAAAAAAATAAGTGGTAAATTACAGGATTGTAGTTTGGGTGTTAAGCAAATACTCTATCAGGGTTTATGCCATGTTTCCAGTACTACTCCTGTTCCTTCTACTCACCACATTCCCCTACAGACCCTGCAATATTAACTGAAGCTACTGTACTTTATTTAACTGTTGAGTATTGTTGGTTTTTTCACTCAACAGAAGCTTGGCGGTGAAAAATACTTCTGGTATCATTAAAGGCATGAATAGAATTGCATTAGGAAACTATAATTGTGAACTGTCACTATAAGCTACTTTGTACTATGAAATAGTTTGTTAGTATAACCTGTAATATGAACGGATATAATGAAATGTGAATATTTTGTGACGAGGGCATGATGACATTATGTGAAAAAATAATCAAATAATCAAAAGTAATTGTCAACTCTTGAGTAATCTTAACATTATGTGTATGCCTACTCCCCTTGTCCAAAGCATAAAAAGAAATTACCCGCCTTCACTAAACCTCTAAGATGAAGCAGCTTAATTGAATTTTAAACCCCAAATCTAGGTTGAAGAAACAACCTGTCAATGATCACAAACTTTGTCAATATCGGTGTTTTGTGAATATTTTGATGATCATCAACTTTGTGACCAGTGAGCCATCTTTGAACGAAGACCTCCGTGTCTTCTTCTGCTCCATCTCTCCCCTTTAAGACAGACCGTTTCCAGTTTAGCCTTAATGATAAGTGCTATAAGGCAACGGCCCTGTCAGTGAAAGCCCTCAACGCCTCTGCCATTCTGACAGCTCACCAGGTAGAATTATAAGAGGACATGACTGCCAAACCAGATTCCACCTTGTGGGAAGAAATCTGTGTTATAACAGACCATGTCCTCCGTCTCCACAAAGTAGCCATCCAAGCTACAGGGAGAGCCATGGGCCTCATGGTTCTTCAGGAGAGAGCGTGCTGGCTTGGGCTCACCAACTTGTCCACTAAGGAGAAGGAGGAGCTCCTCGACAGCCCTATTGTCCCCCGGGGTCTCTTTGGTACAGCGGTCACCTCAATGCAAAAGAGATGTGAGGAGAAAAAGAGAGATGTTGAGGCGTTGAAGCTGTGCCCTACCCACGGCGCCGCGTCAGTCCAATGCTCAAGCTGTCTCTCACCCAGTCCTCTCTCTGTGCACAGGGAGAGCTGGGCGGCCTGCACACAGTCCCAATGGGTGTTGAGAATGATATTGAAAGGCTACAGGCTACAATTCAATATTGCCCCTCGCCCAAGGGTGTTTGTAAAATGCACCGAGGCAGCAGTGACCCCTCTCAGGGAGAGGGGCATCAGAATGGCAACGTATGTAGACGATTGGCTGGTGGCAGCCCCCACCTGCGAAGAGGTGGCCAGTCACACAGAGATTCTCTTGCAACACTTCGTCAACCTGGGTTTTCAGATAAATGTGGAAAAGAGCATGATGACGCCCGCTCAGCGCGTCTCTTTTATTGGGCTCACACTGGACTCTGAAAGTGATCACCATGGACGCCTCGCTGAGGGGCTGGGTAGTCACTCATGAGGGAAGAACAGTGAATGGGAGATGGGACCCGCACATGCGTTCTACCCACATAAACTGTCTGGAGACATAAACTGTCTGTTTTGTATCTAGGGTTGTAATCTCTTCTAATTGAAAAGACACAACAGCAAGAGGTGAGCTTGTTTGAATGACGATGGACACTAGCTCCTTATATAGGAGGAGGGTCCCATCCCTTCTGACCCAAGCGTCACCAGTGCAAGCCTTTTAAGGCTGGCTAATGCTATTAAGCTTGAGGGGAGGCATTTCCATAGTGAGACACTCACTCATGCTACTCCGAGAACCGGGGTAATGTAAATAACCTAACGTTTTTCTCAGTGCCTCATGATCAAATGTAACTATTAGCCTATCTTATTTGCATGGTTTATAGCATTTTTTATGTTATCTCCTCCAAGTACATAGTTAAAAAAATCTTCATAATTTTTATATTTATTCCCCTGAGAAACATACAGACCACACACAACCTTACACAAAATATGAATAGGTTAATATTTAGGTATGCCCCAACCCCCCAGCGTTTACTCAATAGCCAACCTAATCATAATATCTTGTTTTCTACATATTTTACTAAATACTAATAATTTGGTATTATAACTGCCAGGCAGCAACCATGAATCAATTATTAAAACAACAGAGTAGTTGTTGTTTTTAAAATTATCATGCTCAAACTCTGAGCCAATCAAACTAGGCGTTTTTTTTGCATTTTGCGCGCATGCAACACTCCCGTGATTCTGTGAGTCTACTGATCTTCGCTGACGGGCATCTCTCCACACACCAGCTACGCACACAGAAAATCGACCAACGGTCAACAGTGCAAACACAAATTAGCGCGAACACTAAGGCAAGTATGCATGCTAATCATCGTAGGAAGTTCAAGTGGGATTAAAGTTAAAATATTGTGTGAATATCAGACGCCTAAGGCAAACGTGTTCAGATTCAGTGATTCTGTGCTTTAGCCAGCAAAGTATAATGTTTAGCTAGCTAAATAGGTCGTGGCTAAAGCTGCAAACTTATGCTTAAGTGTGCTAGTTTGCTTTATGCTAGTTTTTGACGAACAGTTGGCTCCTAACAAACCACAGTGTTGTCTGTTTTTTTTTCTTTCAAATTTGTGCTTTCGTTAGCTTTATGCTGTTTTAACAAAGACAAAATACCCGTCTCTTGCTTTTGGAATGAAATTTGTTTTTCATGATGATGATGATGATGATGATGTTAGCTTTATCAAATTAAAATTGTACGTTAATTAAGAGGCTTCCCTTTCGCAACAGATACAAAGAGGCCTCCCTGGCTACAGTCCACTCAACTGCGGGCCTCGTGGTAGCTCTCAAGTAAGTGTGCCCTCGGTTCAGCTTGAGATATGGCTTGTGCCTCAACAACTTTAACATGTCCCACTTGTAGTATTTCTGTGAAAACATTGAAAGCTTATGTTAATCATCAAAGCTTACACAAAAATGAAGCTAACGGTCAATACACATGTTGCATAGTTGGATGCAAATCACGTTTTATAAAATATAATGCTTTCAAAAGCCACATGTTCAGGTCTCATAGAGACTCATATTCTCTGTCACAAAGTGAGACAGTACAGGGCCTGCTTCAATGTGGAAAGCCTAATTGCAAGAAGTGGGGTATTGATCTAAAAGACCTTCTGGCTCATCTTAAGTCACATATATCAAACAGAGAGGATGTACATTGCCCTTTCAAAGCCTGTAGGAAAGTATTTTCATTGAAGTCGTCATTTACTGCCCACATATCTAGAATGCACAAACATGCTACAGGTGTGCATGTTACAGTAGCATCGTCTCATTCTTTGCCTAGTCAGCCTTCTCATGTTACTGAGAGTCAGTCAGATGGAGGTCAAGTTGATGAGCCTGAAGAAACATTGGACCTAGCTAATATGAAGGTGTTATATATGAGAAATCTGTGCCTTTTTTATATGAAGTTGCAAGCCAAGTTTCTTATACCGGCACACATACACCTGATTCAAATATGTAACGGTTTGATGTTTAGTTTGCCTGTTGGGTCAGGTGAACTGGTGGTAACCAGTTCAAATGTGTGGGCCTCCAGGACTGGGTTGAGAAATGCTGACTCTGTATTGTGTGGAGACCAATAATTGTACTGCGTAACTATTTGAGTCAGACTCTGACATTTCCATTTACACAAACATAGGACAACACCTAATTCTTAACTTGATACATGTTTTTTTTAAAGGTGAAAGTGATACCACAGCAAATACCATCCAAACACCCTGTGCAATACCACAGAGCCCCATAGCAACACCCAGAAGAGTGACTGATTGTCCCCATACACCCATGAGCGAGAGCAGTTCTTTTGGTTCGTATGAGTACATGTCTGTTTTGTGTTAGACTCAAACACCTATTTTTTCAAGTACATGCTACAACTTGAATGTTGGTCTGTGACATTAGTTGATCTGTCAGCATTCTATTTTAAGTAAGTCTTGGTCATGTTTCAAGGAATTCTCACAACAAATTGCTTGTGTACCCCAACAGATGGATACAGTGCAGACTGTTCACCACAGTCAAGTCCAGGTGTGTCCTCTACCCATCGTAGGCCAGTGGAAAAGGAATGGCATGTACATTTCCTAATCCCCTGGAACAAAATGCCGACTGAAGTAATTGAAAAATTGAAGAGAAAAGAGCGACCAAAGAAAGGGGAAAGATTGCAAATAATCAAGCTTATCGTCAGTGAAATCCTCACTATCTGCCCTTTGCCAGGGAAGAAACACCTGTGTGAGGTTGCTCGAAAAATGGTAATTGCCTATCCATTTTCATTCAAAGATGTAATCGAAGGACAAGTTGTTGGCAGTGGTTATGACTCCCTCACCAAGCAGCTCATCAGTAGAGTGGACAACTTGAAGAGAGGGAAAACCACCTTGGGCCAGAAAAGACAAGTATCCAGCGCCAGTGAGGGTGAAGCCCACAAGAGATTGAGACTCGATTTGTATGGATGTGTGCACTGGCTCCCAAAAAGACTACCACCTGGAGAAACAAATGAATCACAGAAACTCAAACAAGAAGAATTGAAGAAAATGTTTTTTTCGAAAAGCAGCAACACCAAAACCATACAAAAGAAAATGGCTGCTACATTTTTTTCTCAGAGGACAAACATCACAAGTGGGACAGCAGTTCCTGACCTTGAAAGAGAATGGCCATATCTTTTTGAGCCTAATGGCATGAGCAATAATTTTAAAGAACTGACTGGTCTTGGTGTGACCAAAGAAGCCATGGAAGGCAAATCTCAGAGAGTTGTTTCATTCCTGAAATTTTATGATAAGAGGAACAAGAATGAAGACATCCTGGCAGACATGGAAGTGGCTAAACAGAACCATCTGGAATCCAGTCTTCCTGCATCTCTCCTGCTACTACTCAGGCACTTCAATGAGGATGAGGACCAAATGTTTTACAAAGTGGATGAAGTATGCCTGGCTTTCGAGGTTGACTGTGCGAAGCTACCGAGGACACCCTGCATCATCATATGTGGTATGAATATTCTCTTGTTTAATGAACATTTTCTCCTAACAATGACACAAGCTTCCAGTCTGTATCAGGTTGGTTTGGGGAATTGTGCTGTGTTTTTATGTTTTTTTTCCCCATGTCAATTATAATCGAAGCTGGGGACTCCCATTTCAGGAGTGAACTGAAAATCTTACAGGAAAAGTGAAATATTTTGGAAAATACACTTATTTTTTGTCTTACCCAGAGAAACCATTTAACATACCGGGTGTGGTCTGTTTACATGCTGATGGAGCTATGCTATTAATTTCCCTTTGCTTCTAGTATTTTTGCTAAGCTAGGCATGATGTACCCAGAACTATCTCTGCACAGAGGTGAAATTGTCTGTCTTGTCTGAATCTTGTTAAGGTGGCTAGTAAGTGTATATCCCGACATGCCTTAATGTAATCCAGGGACATGAAATTCTCAGGAACCCCCAGTCATACGACACATTTGAAAAATTCAATCAGTTGTGCTGGGGTTGCTTCTTAGTACTTGATTCAAAACACCAGTTATAACCTGAGGTTTTGTTTGATGTATGTATGCATTAATCAAACATTTTACATTCTGTCATTGTGCTCATGTTCTGTCGCTTCTATTTTCAAAATATACGGGATACGGTGTTATAGAATCCATTACTCCAAGAAAAAATTATTGGAGTGGATTTGGGTTGAGAGCAGATATGTCATTGGGCTTTTCAAGTGGGTGCTCTCCATCTCGGATGTTGGGTTAATGGTCAGCTGACCTGAGCTTTGTTTTGGCCTGTAAAACGTCTTCCCAGAACTCCCTCCCTGACAAAGCAATGTGGTGCGTGTCACCCTCTGCTCCAATGGGCAGGGTATTAACTATTGAGCGCTTTTGCTCTATTGCTGTGGTAAACACTTCAGTACTAAATTAGATGTTACACTAAATACACTAATTATACTTTGACGTTTCAGACCCACTTTGATGGCAACTTTTTTGTTCTGTTTTTCTGTCTATCACAGGGAATTCCCCAGTGACAGCTAAGAACTTCATGATATCTGTAGATCAGTGTGTTGTCAATGGCAGCATCACCAACTTCAGCGATGCACTGTTCATGATGTTTGCTCTTTATTACTGCCTGAACATCAGTTATCCAGCAACACTGGGGACAACTTTGGGGTTCTTGCAGAGGTAAGAATCCAGTCAGTACAATTTTCATGTAGCTTAAGAGCATTTATAACACCAAGATAGGCAGCTTCTGAACCACTAAAGCCTGCAATGTACTTAATGCTAACTACAGGTACACTTAAGAATTTTTGCTTGTAACTGCTTCCAGTAGAGATTGACAATTTACTTAGTTTTACTTTTGCTTTTCTCAGCAGATGTCTTTTCTGCATAAATCCAGACAAGGGGTACAAAGTTGAGAAGGGATCCAAGAAGTCAGTCAGTGGAAAAGTTCTCTCCCTGATCCAAAAGATTGCTGATTATGAATGGAGGGAGTAGAAAACTATACATTTCAGTTAATTTGATAAAGCTACATGTTTGTTAAAAAAACCAGTATTATGCTGATTGGAGATACTCATTTCTCCTAAGAGCATGACCTATATGTTGTGCACTTTTACTTTTGTATTTGTTTATACATGTTAAATAAACATGTTATCTTTTTAAGTCGACGGTTGAGTCTCTTTTTTAACTTTTGATTGTATTTTAAGGCTTTTTTAATTTTGTTAATGGGTATGTCACATACATTTTACAGCGGTTTCCTGGCATTATATGACCTATTACTACACTATTGCAGAAATTGTCTGCTCTAAAACACATATTTCATGATACTTTAAGGAGATATTACAGTTTTTTTAGGATTGATGGGTACCATTTTAACATGTAAAACCTGGAAAGAGAATAACCTCTTTTTTTTGGGTTTACTCTGTTTTATAAAAGGATAGAACATTTATATAATTTTCATGCCCTGCTAAAATGGAGGGTTACTATGTTAATTTACATGCACTTTTAACTATTTTGAATGCAAATTATCTTAGATTAACATTTTTTATATATAAATATATATATAAATATATTATATATTTATATTTTTATATTTATATTTAATGGTATAACTTTTTTTTGTAAATTTTTATTGTTTAATTCAGGATAATTATTAAATTTTAAAATAGATTTTCTGTGTTATTACATTTATGTAGAGTATATTAATGAAGATTTCACAGGCAAAAAATATAATTTAATGTATTATTACAGAAAAATGTGGCATTTGTGCTAAAGAAAATACCTGTCTTTCTACGGTTTATAATAGTTTTTTGTTTTCAATTTTTTTTCCTGTTAATTAACAGTTTTAATCTGGCGTCCCAGCTGCCAGATTTGTCCTGTTTTTTTACAACTTTTTTTTTTACAGTGTAGTCACACCTTTGGGGCTTTTATTGTCATGGGGATTGACTCGAATGATTCCAGTGAATCTGAATATGACACCAGTAATTTAATTTTATGATGAACTGTTATATTGGGTAATCTTTTGATTCATACAGTGTTAAGCAATTCTACCATTTACTCATCTAATTTCAATCCATTTTATTAGAAAAAGAGGTTTCACTTATACCCAGGGCCAAAGTAACAAAACAAAAGTAAAAGGAAATCTAAAGGTTTAATATACAAAAATAAGAGGTAGAAACAAAGAGGCAGTAATAATATGACTCCAAATAGTGCATAGACTCAAACAAGAATACGTTAAAATAGATAAAATGCCCTGTTAACGAGCTCTGAGGCTAAATAAGGAACATCCCAGACCATCCAGTCTTGCGACCACGCAGATGCAGTGACTGGTTCATTTAAATGATATGGATGAAGATCTACAGGATAATGTGTACTAGACCCTTGCAGATAAATATTTGGTAATGGTAATCCCGCCTCTATCAGAGGGATGACAACCTAATTTATGTCAAAGGGGTTTCACTAACTGAAAAGAGCCTTTTTGCATACGTTCACACAGAAACTCTATAAAACCATAAAAAAGGCCAGTGACTAAACGTTTTCCATTGCCAGAGCTGTAATTACCTAGGAAAACCTAGTCTTTTCATGCACATCAACACACCCCAACAAGCAATATCTCCCCACTTCTACAACCATTTCTGTAGTAAAAGTGTATGACTTGGTCTTTTCTCTACATCTGGTTATTGTAATTACTAGAGACATGCATCTATTTTTTATAAAGTGTTGTCTCTGTGACACAGTCCACATTTTTAAAGTTGTCAAAAAAAAACTAACTTCTTGGGCACTTGCCTAGATTGATGATAGGCTTGGACTCAAAGACATGTGTCTTCTGTCAGGGCCCGCAGCATTTTTCATCAATGAATTGTGCTGTCAAGATAATACATAAGTTTGAACAAAAGACAGAAGTCAACCAAACATTTTATTTTATTTTATTTTAATGAGTTCACTAGTAAATGATTACTGCTCATATCTGTTTTTGTTGGAATGTCTTCCACTAAGATAAAGGCTAAAGTTGCAGCCAGTGATTGTTCAGCAACACAATAGACATACTTTAAGGACGTTCAGTGGAATTTCTGGTATCCCCTGTTCAATTGCAGGATGTTGACAGGGCCAATGTAGGAGATATTATCTGGAAATGGGTGGGGCTTGCCTAGAGGAGTATATGAGCTAGAGCGGTGTGGCTTTAACCTGGGAGGCAAGGAACTTTCAGAGATTCCATTTACTGTCACTCCATGACATAGTTAGCGGCTGCTTGGCTCAGAAGAGAAAAACCACGGCAAAGACTAACAAAAGTAGATCCTTCAAAGACAGGAGGCCCAGGTATGTGCAGTACACTTTGAATTGCTGAGAATTTATCTTCTGTTTTCATCGAGCAGTTTGCTTTGGTTCCAAAGAAACAAAGAATTATCAAATAATCAGGCTAAATGGTTCACTTATCATATGTTTATATTTTAGTAAGAGTTAAAAGTCTTTAATGTGACAAGTCTGATAGACACCATATGTAGGGCAACAGCTTTGCAAGCCCTGGACTGTGAGCCAACACCCATTAAAAAGAAAAAAGTAAACATTCCATTAGAGCACTTTATGATGTCATATCCAAAGAAGGTCCAATATCAATTTCAATTCTTGTAGACTTTCAGCTGGATTCAACAGACAAATGTTGCACATTTAGTATATGGGTCTCAAAATGGGTTATATTATGGGCGGACACTCACAAAAAGTGATCCTGTGCCAAGTGTCTCTAGTCTTG
The DNA here is from genome assembly GCA_026901105.3 of Galaxias olidus. NCBI lineage: Eukaryota > Metazoa > Chordata > Actinopteri > Galaxiiformes > Galaxiidae > Galaxias > Galaxias olidus. Next base: position 29,031 of record JAPMUY010002725.1, on the reverse strand, counting down.
CTAATTACCATGGTAACCTTAAACTATAAACCTTTAGGCAATGTATGTAGATGTACAAACATGTCTGGAATGTCAGTTGTGTGTAAAGGTTTTGGCTACCTTACAACCTTTAAAGGTAGATGAACCAGGTTCGGGAACCTGTCTACCATAAAATCTTATCAGTAATTTGCATAGATCTGTCAGCTTAAATATTGACATCTATAGACTTATATGGTGAGACATTACAACTCTATCTACCTCTATGGCACTGATGCCTATACCTAAGTAAACACATGGTAAGTTTAGTATAAGGCTATTTAGTATACTTGACTACAAAAGAAAAAGCTACACTGACCTCAAACAGAAAGAAACATAATGTTTATGTTTTTTGCAAGATCTGAGAACAAAGTATTTTAAGACACTCCATGTAGTAAATACATGTGCATTATCTTAGCAGTGAAATCGTTTTTCCAGCAACTGTGAACCCATACTTACATTTCTAAGCATCTAAATTGTAGCAAGCAACTATAAAACATTTATAATGTTTATGGTTGCTATAATTGCTATAATGTATAAAAGTTATTTTTCCAGATTTATCGCACAGTTCTTCCTGTATAGAAGTTACAAAAACTCTATTATCACACTGTCACACACACTTGACCCAGACAAAATGTTTTACTGTGAACAAAAAGTAGATGACATGGAATGAACAGAGCAGAAGGGTTAAACGATGGGTATAGGAACTGGAGAACAATTCAACACACCAATGCATGTATTTTATTATGTATTTATGGTGCTACTGCAACTCAATTAAAATATGAGCCAATTGCACACCCAGGGATATGATTTTAATTTAGTTCCATGTTGAAGGTTAGATGTTAATTGTAAGAATGACCATAATTGAAGGAGTGTAGTTATATGCACATCACGTAGGTGTAAGGTTCTCAAAAGGCAGACATAAATAAAGAAAAGAAAAACGGCTGTGCACTGACTCAAAGCCACATGAATGTATTGACAAAGTTTCGATACCACTTGAATCTTCGTCAAGTCAGAAAGTTTAGTGAAAATTTGGTGAGAGGAACTCAACAGTACTTCTGTGTTTAAACCGTGCATACAGTGGGTCCTATTTATAAAGGAGGTTTATTACTATTTAATGTAGGTAACAATAACTATGGTCTACTGGGACAGGGCACTTTCCAACTATTTGTATAAATCTTTCAACTGTCAGGTGGGGTCTCTTATTACATATGAAATAAGTTTTTGTCTCGCAACATTAGGGACAAATTTGTATTGCACTGCATGAGCCGCCAAGATTATTTCTGCACACCTGTAGCTGAGTAACATGATGGTATCGTGTGGTACGCAACACTCCCATTAAGCCCAATAGATCAGAAATAGTTGACAGAACAGGAAGTTATAATGCATAACACTCAACCCAGTACACCAACATGTTGTGGCATGTAAGCATTTGTACCCCTTGTCAAAAGTAATCAGAGATTTTACCACATAGAAGCTATTACTTTGTATTATGACATTTCTTCTCCAGACCGATATGAATCAATGGATTCACACCCTTTCCACTCCCATGTACTATTGTGATGTCACTGAGCAAAACGCTCGGGTTTCTGGTCTGAGTTAAGAGGGCTTAAGATGCTTTATGAACATTACACACAGCATTTATTTCAGTTTCTTTTACACTCGATACTGCCAAAAAACTTGCATCATACACTGTCTTAATATTTAATACAAGTGCATTGAAACTATTCATAGAAAGCTACTTACTTTGTGTAAAGTTGTGTGTGGCAATTAGACCATGATAAATATCTTGAAGTACCAGTTTCAAGTCTTTGTGTGTATTGGCATGCTAAAACAAACTAAACACAAAAAAAGAAGAGAACATGGTATGTTCATCTCGGATTATGGCACAATGCAAATTTTAACACTGTATCCTGTGTATTTTAAAATAAAAAAGGTGTAAGGATTTATGGGCTACAACTGAACCAATGTTCACTGCTGCGCAACCATCTCCACCCCAACCTCCACGTACTTTGGGTCTGTTGTTTAGTATCTGTCAGAGGGAATCTGCAGATATCTGCTCCCTATCCATGGTTCACTGAGCGTTGAAAATGACCTTCGGCAAGAAAGGAATTCTATAGCTACCAAATAATAACTAAGTGTATGTAAATTTCTGACTCACAATGAAAATAAAGTGTTGATCCTAGCTGACCAAAAACAGGGAATGTTTACAAGGATTAGATGTCAAAATCTCGTGAAAAATTTAGTTTAAATATATGTAAGGTGAATGTAAACCTCCGACGTCAACTGCACATAAACTTACTTATGCACAGTTCCACCTACAACGTATAGGCCTAAAATGGAGAGCCACCATGTTGCAGGTAATAACTCAAAGGTATTGCTAAATAAATCTAGGGCTACGTCTGCAAATAAAAGAGATTTCCTACATAATGATGTTTGCCTTATTGATTTATACTGTAAACGGAACACATTTTGTCAGAGAACAATTAAATCTATTGTGACCACCATAAAAAAGATTATCTGTCGGCAATGCGTTTACTTTCCCCATGTTCATAATTTGGTAACGTACAATACATTCTTGGTCATAAAAGTCATGTCATGTTTTTTGTACCATATTCTAAACTAGACATTTTAACTCAAGGAACGCCAGACACCGTTATTTTGTAGCTTTTGCCATTGTAACTACGCTTTCCCTCACATACAATTAGGGGAGACCGGTGCTGGTTGGTACACTTTCTATTCTACGCCATATTTCTCTGGCATCATTTGTTTTAGAATATTCTAACCAGCAGCGAATTAAAAGTTAAGGTCTCAGCTATAATGTAAATGTGTTTTCATGTACACAAATGTTTTCTAAATTTAGGTGATTTGTGACTAAAGTCATGTTGTGCATTTGTACCAACCAGCTCCACCACAAGGTAGATTGGCACACGTTTGGGGTTGCTTGGCAAAATGTTAAAATGCTTTAGTTCCAAAAAAAGGAAGCAATTAAAAACTTTCAAAATTTAAAACCTTAAAACATGAACATTTAATACAATATCTGCCCATTTTTAAAAGCAAACACAAATGTTAAGCAATTCATCAGTAGGAGTATTAACCACAATAATTAACAAACAAACATAAACAATGTTTTAATCTTTTAAAAATAGTTTCTGAAAATATTATTGTTAAAACTTTGGTCATAAAAAATGTGTGGTTATGTAAACCAATGCGCATGTGGATCAGTGTGTGTGACTGATCTTAATCTAACTCTGAGTCACAGGAGTCATAGTTCTGGAAGTGGAACTAGCCACTAACTGCGAGCACCCCCAACTGGAAATTCCAGCTTGAGCTGGTAGCTGGTCTAGCAGCTTGTAGCTAGGTTTTTGACCGTTGGTAGGCCAACTACCACCAGCTAGACCAGCTACCACCAGCTTGACCAAGATGGTCCACCAGCTCATACCATCTTTAAATCCAAGCTGGTCTAAACTAGATTTTCCAGTAAGGGACAGTAACCACAATAACAGCCTAACAGCCTACAACCTTTTAATAAATGATACCTTCAAGATCAGTGCGCCAACCAACCCCGCTAACATTTGACCCAACTTTATGTTACAATTATGTTCACTCTCTTTTACAGACTTGAAGCTGATTTCTATGTATTTTAACTAGAAATAACACATTTTCAATGTCTCTTATCTAACACAGTTATATATATAGTAGGCTACGTTCTGTCCACAGACCACTTTTTTACTTTCAATACTGTAAAGCTGTTGGTGACTTTCAGATGCTTAAACACCGTAGATTTGAAAGTCATTAAAGCAAACATTTTTGTTTCTGTGACCTTCAAAGGACCAGAAAATAGCTGTGTGCCAACCAACCCCTGTTGCCAACCAACCTCGGTTTTCCCCTCTGGTGAAGATGGCTAATTAGATAATTTATTAAGCAATGTATAATTGATGCTTCCCAAAGTTATCATCTAACAATTCACAACGTTACTAACATACTATGTAGCTGAATAGAAATATTGGCTTTTCTCCATAGCCACTAATGCAGAGTAACAGGTGTATATTTCACAAAAACTATACATGACACATTTTTGGCACTACATTTAGTGTTGTTTTTAGTTGAATACGGGTTACTATCCTCCCCTAGATCTTTACTATTTTAATAAAAAAATTATTTTAAATAAGTTAATGTATGTCTACCACATAACTATTGATCTTTTACTGCAGATTACAATTTTGGATGCTTATACACGGTGTAGGGGAGACCGGGGGCAATTGTAACAACTCAAATTGCACCAATCAGAAAGGAGAATCATGAAACGTATTATGCATATGCTCTGTGGTGATACTTTTCTGCTTGCCCAAGGACAAACTGATGACTCATATTTGTCAAAGTTCTCTGGCAAAGATCCTTTTTGAGGTGTAAAAGTATTTGATCAAAAGTATTTTCCTCATACTGTCTTAACATTTAATGTATATTAATTTAAATCTGTCTAGTTTTTATGACCATTCTGTTGTCTAACATTTTGATACCTGTCAAATTTTAGCTAGTGTTGTTTCTAGCTAGCAGGGTAGCTTGTCATGGGTGGTACAGTTGGGGGCAATTGTAACGCTGTGTTACAATTGACCCCAACACCATCAAAATGGTTTCCAGCTTAGTAAGCACATCCAAATATATTTATTTTTTGGCTAACAAATTAAGAATAATGCTCGGTGCGTCATTATATTTTTAAAAACAGAAGTAGGGAGTTTCTTATAAGAGGTGGTTTTGGCTGCCTCTACAGTTTGCTTGACGTAATTATTTTTCCATAACCGTCGCAAAGAAGACATGCAGAAAGCATGCAGAAAGCTATGCAGTGATCACTTCATATTGCTAGCATGATCAACGACTATATTCCCAGTATGGGCATCTCTTCCTGATTTAGTGACACATTTCCTTGTGTTAAGCAAATCGTCACAGTTTTGTGGGAGATGACGCCCGGTGGCAGACAACTTTCATATTGAATATTGAGACTTCAAGTAGGACTGATCTAAACGGCGATTTTTTCACTCTCTCATAGACATTACAATGTGCAAACTCTTAGAGAGGTATTGATAATACGTTCATACAAAAATGTTGCCTATAGTGGCTTTAAGTTTTTTTTTTGCACAAATGGGAGCAAATACGATGAATCACAACTGTGAAAGCAACTGAGATGGGCCCTGCATACCTCACTTAAAAACAAAATGAGTAAGATAAAAGAATACAAATTATGTGGTTTGCTTAATAATTATAGTTTTGATATTTATGATTAATTGTACCATTTTAATTTAACTATAATTAATTGTTCCATCTATATTATATTGTTTTATCCATCCATCCATCAGCTATACCGCTTATTCTATGCAGGGTCGCGGGGGGGCTGGAGCCTATCCCAGCCGACACAGGGCGAGAGGCGAGGTACACCCTGGACAGGTCGCCAGTCTATCACAGGGCTATATTGTTTTAACTATATATTATTTTGAGTTCATTTTGATCCTTGGAGGACAAAAAATTATTATAATATACATAGGACAAAAAATAATATACATAGGACAAAAAATAGCAATAATATACAGTTTATAAGAAAACTAAAATAATATAATTAGGAGGACAAAAATTATATTAGTATCTATCTATAGGAGGACAAAAATAATATATATAGGAGGACAAAAATATTATGTAGAGGACAAAACATAATAATATATGAGGAAAAAAATAATACATGTAGGACAAAAAATAATATTATATATACTGTACTGTGCACAACTTTTATGCAGGTGTGAAGTCTTTAAAGTTAGAAAAAAACACATATACAACAAAATATAAATGTTAATCGTTTATTTTTTTTATCAATTCATAAAATACAAAGTGAGGGAGAAGCAAATCAGTATCAAATCAACATTTGGTGTGACCACCCTTCGCCTTCTAAACGGCATCCCCTACCTAAAACTTATGCAGAATACAGTAAGCCAAAAAATAATTATAATATTCATAGGAGGACAAAAAATAATATACATAGGAGGACAAAAAATAATATAGAGGCGGACAAAAAATAATAATAATATATATAGGAGGACAAAAAATAGACAGCACATTGGGTCCGCTTCCTTCAATTGAACCTTACTTAACATAAAAAAAGTAATGGTAAAAATAGACAACGCATCTACAATCATAGAGGCCGATGCATTATGACATCCATGTAGCACCATCTTCACCCAGCCCCGGTTCCGTGTAGCACCACCTTCCCCTGCCCCGGTTCCATGTAGCACCGGTCCTTTGCTCACCTGTCTGGGTTCGGACCAGTGGTCCTGTACTCCCCTTCCTCACGGGATTCCAAACATTTTCAAGACACAAAGTCCCAGATGAGTCAGAGAACATGTTCAGTGTGCAGCTTCAACAGCCTTGAGGTTTAATGGAGAAACTGAATACATTGAAGTGACTGTGACCTGCTGGTTCCTTCCCAGAGTTCCTCCTTATGTATCCTGTCTCCTTGTTTGACTGGGAGAGGGTCTGGTACAGAGACCCTTCAAAATGTATATAGACTAACAAAGGGCAATCCAATCAGAAATAACATTGCTTTGTTTTGCCATGTGTACTGTAAATACATTAAGTAGCAAACTGTAACAGCATTGTTTTGAACAAATCACTCATATAGACTATAATGTGATAATTGAAATGGCCATTTCAGATTGTAATCGCACCAATAGCTGATTAATTAGCAGGCTAATATTAAGATACTTTTAATAATTAAGCTACTTTTAATAATTAACCCATCATCGTCTAACCCTGTATGTGGGCTCAAAGCTGCCTGTTACTAGCAGAGCTAGCATACCTTAACGTAGATGGACAGTTGAAAATTGCGTTTCCCCGCCTGTATGCACTTAGTTTCGCTTTGGCAGATTGCTTGTGTTTCCACACTTCATGCAAAATACTTGTTGCACTTGCTGTAACGAGCATTGTCAGCCTCTAGTGAAGACTCTAGAGAAGACTCAGACTCCAGTGTCAGACTCTAGTGAAGTTTAACCATACTTTTAAACGTTTAGTTCTCTCCGCCATTGTCACTAAATAAGCAGAGTCTATCTCTCTCAGTGCATGGTGCTACTGTGTACAAGAGAAGAGTTACACAGGCTTTGGGAGAGAGCTAGCAAAAATGTATCCTAGACGAATGTCTTAATCTTCTTGCTAACGAACGTGATCTATCCGAGTACGTTTGCAGGTGCCTGCAAAAGTATGATGTGCGCGATTCAGAATCCTTTATTTTGATACCACAGATGTCACATTCAGCTTGTCAGTCATCAGACATTTCCTCCATGTTAAAAGCGGCCAAAAAGTATATAATATAATTAAGTTGATTCTCGAGTTCCAAATCTCCACTCCGAGTCGAGTCTCAAGTCTTTTTGGGACGAGTCCAAGGCTAAGTTCGAATTCTTTAGTTTGCTTTGGAAGGTTCCTAACTGAGTCAAATGACCGAAAGAATCTAAGTGGCAGCCATGTTAAGTACTGTTCGAATTCTCTAAGTGCTAAGAAAAGGTGCTTCAATGATTCCTAACTTGTGTACTTTAACATATGATACACTGGACCACCCTTTACGAAAGGAAAGAAGCAAATGCTGCCCCACAATTCCTTGTGGCAGCAATATTTAAAGCGATACACCACTCAGCCATCGATCGACATGACCCACGAGGGATGCCGATCCTATAGCCTAGTTGTTTAAGCATTTTCCATCTTATGTTATGCCCTATCTTGCTAATATGCTTATATGTTTTCAATTGTCAACATGTTAGAAACTTAAGAATCATAATATGTAACTACAGTAGCAGATTTGTGTGCCTAACATAAATGCATAACTTGCATACATTTGACGATTAGGCTTCATACAATCATATTAATTGGGATTCATGTGTGGCGATACATGAGTTGACAGGGTGATGAAGACGTGAGCAACCATTCTCAATGTGATATATTTAATTTTACTTTTGTGACAGGTAGCCTACATTCCCTTTTCGATATAGATATTCCCTTGAAAAAAATGTCTGGTTGCGTGATTATAGTAGCCTATTAACTACTATGAAAATAGCTCGAACTAATGGTTGGTAAATTACACAGCCACGAGCCTGGAATAACCTCCATTTTTTAGGTTCCTTTGAAGCTTTCATGATTTGTTTTTGTTAGCGCTGCAGTTAGTTTCACAAACAAATATTCAGGACCGACAACATGTTAGTAGAGGCTCAGACTGTCAGGACACCTGTGAAAGTAATCTAAAGTTGCACATCTTAAGATAGTTCCATTGTGTGGCAAAACCTTGGCTTTTGTTTTCACATAAATTTGGAACAAAGAGAAGTGAACAAATTCCCACACCCGACAGAAATGGTACAACCTATCAAACTTAATCATGTCAATATGTGTATACATATATATATATATATATATATATATATATATATATTGGTGTATTTGCTTGACATGATTAAGAATTATATATACATATATATATATATATATATATATATATGTAGGGTTACTGGCTTACTACTTCTTAGTGTGTAAATTACTTTTTATCAATTTTGTAGATTATCAATTAATTCATAAATTCATATTAGAATCGATCAATTTGATTAAAGAGTCATATCAAATAATTAAGGGGGCACCACCCAAAGACTTTAGCTTATTGCATGGCTCGATGGGAAACCAGGTTTGATTGGCATTAATTTAATAAGTAGTTGAAGTTTTAGTCTCAATTCTGAAGTAGTGACGTTATATGTTACGAGAATAAATGATTGTATGAAAACGAAGATATGACACAGCTGGGTTTGATTGCAAAGCAATTCTATTTATTTACTAGTCTAAAACACATGAAAATGACGGTACTACAAAGAATGACTAAATGATGACATTGATAAACTAAAATGGTTAATATCTAAACATACACAATATAACAGTTAAAACATTGACAAATTATGATAAGCACAACACAGCAGAAATTGCCTAAGTTTAGCATCAAAACGCTCAATGTGACAAGTGGGCTTTACGTTACTTTGAGACAATAGGTGGTGTTGCGTAGCAAAGGAGTGAATTTTAATTCTCGGCCCGCCGGTTGCTGCTGGATCGAGAAGCGGTCTGTGGTTTTAGTGGTAAAGTTCTGAAAGTTAGTTCCTTGTTTGAATAAACATGGAAAAGAAACGTGGGTTTTCGGTCTTCTTTGACGTGTTAATTGTCCTCTTCTGGGAAGGAGGACAAAGGTGCGCTGGTTCAGTTTGGGTGATCCAGCGGGTCCTCTGACTCAGTAGATTTGGTTAAAAGGTCTGAATCATTTCGTAAAACTGTGGAAGTTGTGAAGTCCCGAACGTGGTTTGAATAAAGGTCCCAGGCCTTAAATCTTAAATCCTTTGTTCAAAGAGTTGCTTGCAGACGCATGGTCAAGGAATAGGGGGGGGGGGGGGGGTCGCAATTATATTAACCCGTGTAACGCAGGGTGGCCTTCCGAGGTTACGTGCGGATCGTAAAAGCAATAGTTTCCTGGATGGGAACTCTATTTAAGATAGTTTGAGAAGGGGTGTCCAAAAGGTGGCGGGGGTCACCTGATTGACCACAGGCCAGTGAATAGAGGTGTTGATTATATCACTGTCCGAGATAACGGTTGCCAGTTTGCTTAGCTCAAATTATTTTGATTCTATTTATGCATGTATGCTTGGAATATGTTCTATATAACGTTTGCAAAGTTTACAAAATGTCATGGTGGACATTTTGATACCAAACATGACTAGGCTAACTATGTTAGTTCACTTAGAAAAACAATACAAAATATATAATTATTACAAAATACAAACGATTGATGTTACAATTTCTTCTCTTTGTCAATGTCCAATAATTTAATTGAATGTTCCTTAGGCGACAGTTTCTTAATCCCAATTTACTAATCCTTTGAGTGGACGCAGTGTGCTGCTCTGTGTAAATCTAAGGAATTGTGTGAGAGGAACAGGCTGGCCCCCCTGGAGTGTTCACTGGGGCCATTTGGGCGTGCTCCCTTGATCTTAACCAGAGAGGGGGGAATATTCGGGAATTGGTTCCCCTACATATATATATATATATATATATATATATATATATATATATATATATATATACAGTACTGTGCAAAAATTTTAGGCAGGTGTGAAGTCTTTAAAGTTATAAAAAAATATATAAAAATATAAATGTGAATTAAATTTCTTTTTTTTATTAATTCATGAAATACAAAGTGAGGGATAACCAAATCGGTATCAAAACAACATTTGGTGTGACCACCCTTCGCCTTCAACACAGCATCCCCTGGCTAAAACTTAAAAACCTTTGCACCGTACTCTGTATATATATATATATATATATATATATATACATATATATATATACAGAGTACGGTGCAAAGGTTTAAGGCAGGTGTGATGTCTTTAAAGTTAAAAAGAAAAAAACAAAAGAATAAATGTAAAAAGAAAATGTTTTATCAATTCATAAAATACAAAGTGAGGGAAAAGCAAATCTGTATCAAATCAACATTTGGTGTGACCACCCTTCGCCTTCAAAACAGCATCCCCTGCCTAAAACGTATACACAGTACTGTATATATACAGTGCTGTGAAAAAGTATTTGCCCCCTTACAGATACTTATTGTTTTTGCACATTTGTCACATTTAAATGTTTCAGATTATCAAACAAATTTTAATATCAGACAAAGATAACCTGAGTAAATACAGAAAGCTGTTTTTAAATGATGATTTAATTTATTAAGGGAAAAAAAGCTATCCAAACCAACCTGGCCCTATGTGAAAAAGCAATTGCCCCCCCCCCCTTGTTAAATCATGAATTAACTGTGATTAACCAAATTTTTTTGGAAAGCTGAGTTCAATTTCACTAGCCACACCCAGGCCTGATTACTGCCAGAACCGTGGAATCAAGAAATCGTTTAAATAGAACCTGTCTGACAACATGAAGCAGGCTAAAAGATCTCAAAAAGCAACACATCACGCCCTGATCTAAAGAAATTCAAGAACAGATGAGAAACAAAGTCATTGACATCTATCAGTCTGGAAAGGGTTACAAGCCATTTCTAAGGCTTTGGGACGCCAGCGAACCACAGTGAGAGCCATTATCCACAAATGGAGAAAACATGGAACAGTGGTGAACCTTCCCAGGAGTGGCCGGCCTACCAAAATTACTCCAAGAGCGCATCGACGACTCATCCAGGAGGTCACAAAAACCCAGAACAACATCTAAAGCACCGCAGGCCTCACTTGCCTCAGTTAAGGTCAGTGTTCATGATTCAACAATAAGAAAGAGACTGGGCAAACATGGTATCCATGAGAGAGTTCCAAGGCGAAAACCACTGCTGACCAAAATAAACTCAAAGGCCCGTCTCACATTTGCCAAAAAACATCTTGATAATCCCCAAGACTTGGGAAAATATTCTGTGGATTGACGAGACAAAAGTGGAACTTTTTGAAAGGTGTGCGTCCCTTTTCATCTGGCGTAAAACTCAGCACAAACACAGCATTTCAGAAAAAGAACATCATACCGACAGTCAAACATGGTGGTGGTAGTGTGATGGTCTGGGGCTGCTTTGCTGCTTCAGAACCTGGGCGACTTGCCGTAATTGATGGAACCATGAATTCTGCTCTCTACCAGAAAATCCTGAAGGAGAATGTCCGGCCATCAGTTCGTGACCTTAAGCTGAAGCGCACTTGGGTTATGCAGCAGGACAATGATCCAAAGCACACCAGCAAGTCCACCTCTGAATGGCTCAAAAAAACCAAAATGAAGGTTTTGGAGTGGCCTAGTCAAAGTCCGGATTTAAATCCGATTGAGATGCTGTGGCATGACCTTAAACAGGCCCTTCATGCTCGAAAACCCTCCAATGTGGCTGAATTAAAACAATTCTGCAAAGAAGAGTGGGCCAAAATTCCTCCACAGCGATGTGAAAGACTCATTGCCAGTTATCACAAACGCTTGATTGCAGTTGTTGCCGCCAAGGGTGGCACAACCATTTATTAGGTTTAGGGGGCAATTACTTTTTCACATAGGGCCAGGTTGGTTTGGATAGCTTTTTTTCCCTTAATAAATGAAATCATCATTTAAAAACTGCATTTTGTATTCCCTCAGGTTGTCTTTGATATTAATATTTGTTTGAAAATCTGAAAAATGTAAGTGTGACAAAGAAGCAAAAACTGAAAAAATCTGCAAGGGGGCAAATACTTTTTCACAGCACTGTATATTATTATATTATATTCTGCAGTATATTATATTCTTGAAACTAGCCATCATAGTAAAGATTAATGTATTTTACAATTGAAAAAAGCAGGGTATATGTAGAAAAAGCAAGATAAATGTAGAAAAATGAAAGGTAACTTGACTTTAACATCAACATTTGCTTACACAAAATGTATATGTATACATTTAAACAGTGCGTTATTGCTAAAATTTGTATTCTCTATCTTTTTGAACAGATAATAAAACAAAATGAGGTCTTCGACTCGAGACAAAAGAGACCAGCAAAATGGCCTGGCACACAAACCAGGTGCAGTGGCTGGAGTATTCTTGAAGAGGACAGATGAGAAGTTAACCATTTATCAAGCCATGAAAAAACATCTGTTGAAGCCAGGAACAGCACTAGCCCTGCTGGAAGCACAAGCCGCCACTGAGGGAATCATTGACCCAATAAACAATAAAAAATTCTTAGTCACTGATGCTGTCAAAGAAGGAGTTGTTGGACCAGAAATGAAAGAAAAATTACTTGCAGCAGAGAGAGCTGTAAGTGGTTACACAGACCCCTATACAAACCAAATTATTTCTGTATTCCAAGCAGTGCAAAAGGATGTGGTTCCAAAAGATTATGGAATGAGGTTGCTGGAAGCACAGCTTTCCACAAAAGGCATATTTGACCCTCTTGTAAAGCAATTTATCTCTGTTGAGATGGCAGTTCAGAACGGCTACTTTGAAAAAGGCATACTTTCTGACAAAACAGATGAACTCAACGTGTTTTATGATCCAAATACTCAAAGAAATCTCAATTATCCAGATCTAATAGAGAAATGCATGGTAGATCCTGAAACCGGTTTACTGCTGCTGCCAGTTTGTGTCACATTTAAAGGTCTGCGGAGAGGTGTTTCCTCCACTGAACTATTGGCATCAAACATCATTGATGAAGAGACGTATGGGGACTTGCAGAAGGGAAAAACCACAGCTCAGGATGTGATGCTCCTGGAGTCAGTGAAAGAGTACCTGCAGGGTAAAGGAAGTATTTCTGGTGTAGCAATGCTCTCATCCAGTAAAATAATGAGCATCTTCGAAGCCATGAAGCAAGGTATCCTTATGCCTGGAACTGCCCTGGTTCTCCTTGAAGCACAGGCTGCAACTGGATTTATGATCGACCCTGTTGCAAATAAAAAGCTCAGCGTTGCTGAAGCTATCAAAACCAAACTTGTGGGCCCAGAGTATCATGCAAAGCTGCTTTCTGCTGAGCGGGCTGTAATCGGCTACAAAGACCCTTACTCAGGTGAAACCATATCTCTGTTTCAGGCACTGTCTAAAGACCTCATAGTAAAGGAGCATGGAATTCGCTTGCTTGAGGCTCAAATTGCAACAGGGGGAATAATTGACCCCATAAACAGTCACAGGCTTCCCGTAGACATTGCCTACAAAAGAGGATTATTTGATGAAGATATGAACACCATACTTAAAGATGCAGGGGATGACACCAAAGGATTTTTTGATCCAAACACAAAAGATAATCTCACCTATCATCAACTGATAGAAAGATGCGTTGTTGACCCTGCCACTGGACTTTGCCTGCTTCCTATTCAAGGACAGTCCAAAGGCTTTAACAATAACTTCATTGATTATGAAACTAAACTAGCTTTCAAAGATGTTAAGGTGAAAATGACATGTGGCAAGTACATGGGAATGACAGTATCTTTGTGGGAACTGCTAATGTCAGAATACTTTGATCAACAGCAAAGGCAGCACTTCATTCAGAAACACAAACAAGGAAGTCTTACAATCAAGATGATCATCACAACAGTTATAGAGGTTGTGGAGAACTTTGTGAAAACCACCACAGCCACATTTGAAGGCATCAGAGAGACTGTCACAGCCAAAGAACTAATGGAATCAGATATAATCAGTGAGAAAGTCTTGGAGGAGCTGCAACAAGGAAAAAAGACTGTAAAGGACATCACAGAAGATGAAAACATACATGTTTATCTACAAGGGAAAAACAGCATTGCAGGTATTCTGCTTCCTGATAATCAGATCATGACCATATATCAGGCCAGACAGAAGAGGTTGCTGATGCCAGGGACGGCACTGATTCTACTAGAAGCTCAAGCAGCAACAGGATTTATTTTGGATCCCATAGGAAACAGGACGTTTTCCGTTGATGATGCTGTGAAGGCAAATATTGTGGGGGCTGATCTTCATGCAAAATTGTGTTCAGCTGAGAAGGCAGTGACAGGCTACAAAGATCCATATACTGACAAAAAAATCTCTCTTTTCCAAGCCATGCAGAAGAATCTTATCGTACAAGACCATGGAATACGTCTTCTGGAAGCCCAGATTGCTACAGGAGGAATCATAGACCCTGTTCAGAGCCATCGTATCCCGGTCCATGTAGCTTTTAAAAAGGGATATTTCAATAAGGAAATGAATCATATCCTGGAGGATCCAAGTGATGACACCAAAGGATTCTTTGACCCAAACACACATGAGAACCTGACATACTCGCAGCTCATGGCCAGGTGCATCACTGATCCAAGCACAGGCATGTGTCTTCTGCCTCTAAAAGCAAAACGAATAAACATTCAGAATCATATAAGGGAAACATTTATCGCAAAAACAGTCAATGTTAAGTATGGCAGGTTCAGTGGGAAGCATGTAACACTGTGGGATCTCATCAACTCTGAATATCTATGTGAGGACAAAAGACAGGAGTTATTTAAACTCTACAAGTCTAAGAAGATCACAATTGAACAAGTTATTGTAGCCATTTTAAAAAACATTGCTAGCAAGGAGATAAAGTTTATTGGACTCCGGGGCGATGTCTCTGTTGAGGCTCTTTTCAAGCAAGGAATTATAGATGAAGCAACGTTCAATCGCCTTGTTGAAGGAACATTGACAAGCACTGATGTGATGACCTGGGACACAGTAAAACCCCACCTCAGAGGAAGCAGCTGTGTAGCTGGGGTGATACTACAACCCACTAATGAAAAAGTTAGTATCTATGAAGCCAAGAAAAGAGGCATTCTTATGCCTGGTACTGCCCTCTCTCTCCTAGAGGCACAAGCTGCAACAGGTTTTATCATTGATCCACTGAATAACCAAAATCTGACAGTGGAAGAAGCTCTGAAAAGTAAGATGTTTGGCCCAGAACTTTTCCAAAAGCTTTTGTCTGCAGAGAAGGCTGTAACTGGCTACAAAGACCCATACACTAATAAAACAATTTCCCTTTTCCAAGCAATGAAAAAGAACTTGATCCTAAGGCAGCATGGCATTCGGTTACTTGAAGCCCAGATTGCAACAGGTGGCATCATAGACCCCTTGACGAGTCTGCATTTACCCCTTCAAATTGCATATAGAGAGGGATATTTTGACACAGAACTCCAGCAGATTCTTTCAGATGCAAGTGATGACACTAACGGGTTCTTTGACCCAACGACACAAGAAAACCTGACATACATGGAAATGTTGAACAGATGTATAAAGGATGCAAAGACTGGCTTATGTTTTCTACCCTTAGCAGACAAGGAGAAATCAAAAGAGCAGGCGGAAAAAGCATATTCCGATGCAGAGATAAAACAAGAGTTCGAAAAGACAACAGTTAACATGTCAGTGGGTCGCTACTCAGAAAACTCGGTATCTCTATGGGAGCTAATTAACTCTGTATACTTCACAGAAGACCAGAAACTTCAGTTTATAGAGAAATACAGAACAAAGAAGATAACAACTGAAAACATTGTCACTTTAGTGGTTTCTGCTATTACAAAACTGGAGCAGAAAGAAACACTCAAAACCACAATGGGTTTGAGAAAGTCCATCTCTGCACAGGACTTATTAGACTCCTGTATCATTGACTCAAATACATTTCAGAGTATTAAGGATGGAAAAGTTACTTTTGAAGAAGTAATTAATCTAACATCTGTAAGGGATTACTTGAAGGGAAAAGGAAGCATTGCTGGGGTTCTGATTCATCCATCTAAACAAGTAATGAGCATATATGAAGCAAAGACACAAGGCATATTGAGTCCTGGAACAGGTCTTGTACTACTGGAAGCTCAGGCTGCTACAGGATTTATGATTGATCCATTAAAAAACAAATTCTACTCCGTTGATGAGGCAGCTAAAGAGAAGGTGATTGGACTAGATATATATGAGCAAATGCTCTTAGCTGAAAGAGCGGTCACTGGCTTTGTTGATCCATACACAGATGCCACAATATCTCTGTTTGAAGCCATGAGAAAAGATCTGATAGTAAGAAATCATGGTATCCGTCTGCTTGAAGCACAGATAGCAACAGGTGGAATTATTGACCCAATTTATAGTCACCGGATTCCGGTTCATATTGCTAAAAAAAGAGGATACTTTGATGAAGAAATGGGTCAAATCATGGCTGACCAATATGATGACAAAAAAGGATTCTTTGACCCTAACACCAAGGAAAACCTCACATATCATGAGCTGATAAAAAGGTGTGAGAAGGACCCACAAACAGGGCTTCTACTTCTTCCACTGCATGAAAAAGGTTCATGTACCTTTCAAACAGATGAACAAACAAAACAAGTTCTTAAAGCAACCACAGTGACAGTGAACTCTGGGAAATTTAAAGGGAAACAGGTAACATTGTGGGAAGTTTTATTCTCTGAATATATTTCAGAGCAAAAGAGGGAACAGCTTCTAAAGCAATTTAAATCAGGAGCAATTAAACTGGAAGAAATCAAAGAAATCACAACAACCATCATTCTAGAAATGACAACTAAAGAAAGAAAGTTCAAAGGGTTAAGGAAGCAGGTATCAGCAAGTGAGCTGTATGAGTCCAAAATTATATCTCAAGAGATCTTTACCCAAATTATCACAGGAAAATTATCTGAAGAAAATATTGCAAAAATGGAATCCATTCAAAAGTTCCTTGGGGCTACAAACTGTATAGCAGGTGTAAGGATACAAGCAACAAAGCAGACAATGAGCATCTACGAGGCCAGGTTAAAAGGTCTTCTGACCCCCGGCACTTCACTGATTCTGCTAGAAGCACAAGCTGCCACTGGATTCGTCATAGACCCAATTAACAACAAACATCTCTCAGTGGAGGATGCTGCAGCTCAAGGTGTTATTGGAGCAGATTGGAAAAAGAAACTGCTCTCGGCAGAAAGGGCAGTGACAGGATATACAGATCCCTACACAGGTGGCACCATCTCCTTGTTCCAGGCTTTGAAAAAGGATCTCATTGTAAAGGACCACGGAGTCCGTCTACTCGAGGCCCAGATTGCCACTGGGGGCATCATTGACCCTGTGCACAGCCATCGAGTGCCGGTTGAAGTGGCATACCAGAGAGGGTATTTTGATGAGGAGATGAACCAGATTCTGTCTGACCCCGACGACGACACAAAAGGCTTTTTCGACCCCAACACACAAGAGAACCTCACCTATCTGCAGCTTGTGGAGAGGTGTGTGAAAGATCCTAGTACTGGCCTTAGTCTGCTGGTCATTGTAAAGAAAGGAGAGTTTTACTTCTTTGTTGATGAACAAACCAAACTCATCCTAAAATCAACAACCACTTCAAAGGCTGGGGGGAAGTATCAGGGAAAGACAGTGTCACTCTGGGATCTGCTTCACTCCACATACACTACAGAGGACAAACGTAGAGAGCTTGTGCAGCAGTACAAATCCGGAGCCATCACCATTCAGGGCTTAATGGACATCATCGTCACCATCACTCAACAGCAGACTACAACCACATCAACATCCTCACAAGCACAAGTGGTAACATCAAAAACTGTGACCCAAACGACAAAGAAAGAGCTGAAGCGTGGAACCAGTTTCCATGGAATTAGGAAGGATGTCACAGCTGATGAACTGTTGAAGTCACGCATCATCAATGAGCAAACGTATGAAGACCTCAATGCAGGAAAAGTCACAGTGACTGAAGTCAGCGAGATGGACTCTGTGAGCAAGTACTTAAAGGGCACCAATAGCATTGCAGGGGTATTTGTTCAATCCACCAAGCAGACAATGAGCATCTACCAGGCCAAATCCAAAGGTCTTCTGACCCCCGGTACTTCTCTGGTTCTGCTAGAGGCCCAAGCTGCCACTGGCTTTGTCATTGACCCAGTCAACAACCAGAAGCTCTCAGTGGAGGAAGCTGCAGCTCAAGGTGTTATTGGAGCAGAGTGGAAAGATAAACTGCTCTCAGCAGAAAGGGCAGTGACAGGATATACAGATCCCTACACAGGTGGCACCATCTCCTTGTTCCAGGCTTTGAAAAAGGATCTCATTGTAAAGGACCACGGAGTTCGCCTGCTCGAGGCCCAGATTGCCACTGGGGGCATCATCGACCCTGTGCACAGCCATCGAGTGCCGGTTGAGGTGGCATACCAGAGAGGGTATTTTGATAAGGAGATGAACCAGATTCTGTCTGACCCCAACGACGACACAAAAGGCTTTTTCGACCCCAACACACAAGAGAACCTCACCTATCTGCAGCTTGTGGAGAGGTGTGTGAAAGATCCTAGTACTGGCCTTAGTCTGCTGGTCATTGTAAAGAAAGGAGAGTTTTACTTCTTCGTTGATGATCAAACCAAACTCATCCTAAAATCAACAACCACTACAAAGGCTGGGGGGAAGTATCAGGGAAAGACAGTGTCACTCTGGGATCTGCTTCACTCCACATACATTACAGAGGACAAACGTAGAGAGCTTGTGCAGCAGCACAAATCCGGAGCCATCACCATTCAGGGCTTCTTGGACATCATCGTCACCATCACTCAACAGCAGACTACAACCACATCAACATCCTCACAAGCACAAGTGGTAACATCAACTACTGTGACCCAAACGACAAAGAAAGAGCTGAAGCGTGGAACCAGTTTCCATGGAATTAGGAAGGATGTCACAGCTGATGAACTGTTGAAGTCACGCATCATCAATGAGCAAACGTATGAAGACCTCAATGCAGGAAAAGTCACAGTGACTGAAGTCAGCGAGATGGACTCTGTGAGCAAGTACTTAAAGGGCACCAATAGCATTGCAGGGGTATTTGTTCAATCCACCAAGCAGACAATGAGCATCTACCAGGCCAAATCCAAAGGTCTTCTGACCCCCGGTACTTCTCTGGTTCTGCTAGAGGCCCAAGCTGCCACTGGCTTTGTCATTGACCCAGTCAACAACCAGAAGCTCTCAGTGGAGGAAGCTGCAGCTCAAGGTGTTATTGGAGCAGAGTGGAAAGATAAACTGCTCTCAGCAGAAAGGGCAGTGACAGGATATACAGATCCCTACACAGGTGGCACCATCTCCTTGTTCCAGGCTTTGAAAAAGGATCTCATTGTAAAGGACCACGGAGTTCGCCTGCTCGAGGCCCAGATTGCCACTGGGGGCATCATCGACCCTGTGCACAGCCATCGAGTGCCGGTTGAGGTGGCATACCAGAGAGGGTATTTTGATAAGGAGATGAACCAGATTCTGTCTGACCCCAACGACGACACAAAAGGCTTTTTCGACCCCAACACACAAGAGAACCTCACCTATCTGCAGCTTGTGGAGAGGTGTGTGAAAGATCCTAGTACTGGCCTTAGTCTGCTGGTCATTGTAAAGAAAGGAGAGTTTTACTTCTTCGTTGATGATCAAACCAAACTCATCCTAAAATCAACAACCACTACAAAGGCTGGGGGGAAGTATCAGGGAAAGACAGTGTCACTCTGGGATCTGCTTCACTCCACATACATTACAGAGGACAAACGTAGAGAGCTTGTGCAGCAGCACAAATCCGGAGCCATCACCATTCAGGGCTTCTTGGACATCATCGTCACCATCACTCAACAGCAGACTACAACCACATCAACATCCTCACAAGCACAGGTGGTAACATCAACTACTGTGACCCAAACGACAAAGAAAGCGCTGAAGCGTGGAACCAGTTTCCATGGAATTAGGAAGGATGTCACAGCTGATGAACTGTTGAAGTCACGCATCATCAATGAGCAAACGTATGAAGACCTCAATGCAGGAAAAGTCACAGTGACTGAAGTCAGCGAGATGGACTCTGTGAGCAAGTACTTAAAGGGCACCAATAGCATTGCAGGGGTATTTGTTCAATCCACCAAGCAGACAATGAGCATCTACCAGGCCAAATCCAAAGGTCTTCTGACCCCCGGTACTTCTCTGGTTCTGCTAGAGGCCCAAGCTGCCACTGGCTTTGTCATTGACCCAGTCAACAACCAGAAGCTCTCAGTGGAGGAAGCTGCAGCTCAAGGTGTTATTGGAGCAGAGTGGAAAGATAAACTGCTCTCAGCAGAAAGGGCAGTGACAGGATATACAGATCCCTACACAGGTGGCACCATCTCCTTGTTCCAGGCTTTGAAAAAGGATCTCATTGTAAAGGACCACGGAGTTCGCCTGCTCGAGGCCCAGATTGCCACTGGGGGCATCATCGACCCTGTGCACAGCCATCGAGTGCCGGTTGAGGTGGCATACCAGAGAGGGTATTTTGATAAGGAGATGAACCAGATTCTGTCTGACCCCAACGACGACACAAAAGGCTTTTTCGACCCCAACACACAAGAGAACCTCACCTATCTGCAGCTTGTGGAGAGGTGTGTGAAAGATCCTAGTACTGGCCTTAGTCTGCTGGTCATTGTAAAGAAAGGAGAGTTTTACTTCTTCGTTGATGATCAAACCAAACTCATCCTAAAATCAACAACCACTACAAAGGCTGGGGGGAAGTATCAGGGAAAGACAGTGTCACTCTGGGATCTGCTTCACTCCACATACATTACAGAGGACAAACGTAGAGAGCTTGTGCAGCAGCACAAATCCGGAGCCATCACCATTCAGGGCTTCTTGGACATCATCGTCACCATCACTCAACAGCAGACTACAACCACATCAACATCCTCACAAGCACAGGTGGTAACATCAACTACTGTGACCCAAACGACAAAGAAAGCGCTGAAGCGTGGAACCAGTTTCCATGGAATTAGGAAGGATGTCACAGCTGATGAACTGTTGAAGTCACGCATCATCAATGAGCAAACGTATGAAGACCTCAATGCAGGAAAAGTCACAGTGACTGAAGTCAGCGAGATGGACTCTGTGAGCAAGTACTTAAAGGGCACCAATAGCATTGCAGGGGTATTTGTTCAATCCACCAAGCAGACAATGAGCATCTACCAGGCCAAATCCAAAGGTCTTCTGACCCCCGGTACTTCTCTGGTTCTGCTAGAGGCCCAAGCTGCCACTGGCTTTGTCATTGACCCAGTCAACAACCAGAAGCTCTCAGTGGAGGAAGCTGCAGCTCAAGGTGTTATTGGAGCAGAGTGGAAAGATAAACTGCTCTCAGCAGAAAGGGCAGTGACAGGATATACAGATCCCTACACAGGTGGCACCATCTCCTTGTTCCAGGCTTTGAAAAAGGATCTCATTGTAAAGGACCACGGAGTTCGCCTGCTCGAGGCCCAGATTGCCACTGGGGGCATCATCGACCCTGTGCACAGCCATCGAGTGCCGGTTGAGGTGGCATACCAGAGAGGGTATTTTGATAAGGAGATGAACCAGATTCTGTCTGACCCCAACGACGACACAAAAGGCTTTTTCGACCCCAACACACAAGAGAACCTCACCTATCTGCAGCTTGTGGAGAGGTGTGTGAAAGATCCTAGTACTGGCCTTAGTCTGCTGGTCATTGTAAAGAAAGGAGAGTTTTACTTCTTCGTTGATGATCAAACCAAACTCATCCTAAAATCAACAACCACTACAAAGGCTGGGGGGAAGTATCAGGGAAAGACAGTGTCACTCTGGGATCTGCTTCACTCCACATACATTACAGAGGACAAACGTAGAGAGCTTGTGCAGCAGCACAAATCCGGAGCCATCACCATTCAGGGCTTCTTGGACATCATCGTCACCATCACTCAACAGCAGACTACAACCACATCAACATCCTCACAAGCACAGGTGGTAACATCAACTACTGTGACCCAAACGACAAAGAAAGCGCTGAAGCGTGGAACCAGTTTCCATGGAATTAGGAAGGATGTCACAGCTGATGAACTGTTGAAGTCACGCATCATCAATGAGCAAACGTATGAAGACCTCAATGCAGGAAAAGTCACAGTGACTGAAGTCAGCGAGATGGACTCTGTGAGCAAGTACTTAAAGGGCACCAATAGCATTGCAGGGGTATTTGTTCAATCCACCAAGCAGACAATGAGCATCTACCAGGCCAAATCCAAAGGTCTTCTGACCCCCGGTACTTCTCTGGTTCTGCTAGAGGCCCAAGCTGCCACTGGCTTTGTCATTGACCCAGTCAACAACCAGAAGCTCTCAGTGGAGGAAGCTGCAGCTCAAGGTGTTATTGGAGCAGAGTGGAAAGATAAACTGCTCTCAGCAGAAAGGGCAGTGACAGGATATACAGATCCCTACACAGGTGGCACCATCTCCTTGTTCCAGGCTTTGAAAAAGGATCTCATTGTAAAGGACCACGGAGTTCGCCTGCTCGAGGCCCAGATTGCCACTGGGGGCATCATCGACCCTGTGCACAGCCATCGAGTGCCGGTTGAGGTGGCATACCAGAGAGGGTATTTTGATAAGGAGATGAACCAGATTCTGTCTGACCCCAACGACGACACAAAAGGCTTTTTCGACCCCAACACACAAGAGAACCTCACCTATCTGCAGCTTGTGGAGAGGTGTGTGAAAGATCCTAGTACTGGCCTTAGTCTGCTGGTCATTGTAAAGAAAGGAGAGTTTTACTTCTTCGTTGATGATCAAACCAAACTCATCCTAAAATCAACAACCACTACAAAGGCTGGGGGGAAGTATCAGGGAAAGACAGTGTCACTCTGGGATCTGCTTCACTCCACATACATTACAGAGGACAAACGTAGAGAGCTTGTGCAGCAGCACAAATCCGGAGCCATCACCATTCAGGGCTTCTTGGACATCATCGTCACCATCACTCAACAGCAGACTACAACCACATCAACATCCTCACAAGCACAGGTGGTAACATCAACTACTGTGACCCAAACGACAAAGAAAGCGCTGAAGCGTGGAACCAGTTTCCATGGAATTAGGAAGGATGTCACAGCTGATGAACTGTTGAAGTCACGCATCATCAATGAGCAAACGTATGAAGACCTCAATGCAGGAAAAGTCACAGTGACTGAAGTCAGCGAGATGGACTCTGTGAGCAAGTACTTAAAGGGCACCAATAGCATTGCAGGGGTATTTGTTCAATCCACCAAGCAGACAATGAGCATCTACCAGGCCAAATCCAAAGGTCTTCTGACCCCCGGTACTTCTCTGGTTCTGCTAGAGGCCCAAGCTGCCACTGGCTTTGTCATTGACCCAGTCAACAACCAGAAGCTCTCAGTGGAGGAAGCTGCAGCTCAAGGTGTTATTGGAGCAGAGTGGAAAGATAAACTGCTCTCAGCAGAAAGGGCAGTGACAGGATATACAGATCCCTACACAGGTGGCACCATCTCCTTGTTCCAGGCTTTGAAAAAGGATCTCATTGTAAAGGACCACGGAGTTCGCCTGCTCGAGGCCCAGATTGCCACTGGGGGCATCATCGACCCTGTGCACAGCCATCGAGTGCCGGTTGAGGTGGCATACCAGAGAGGGTATTTTGATAAGGAGATGAACCAGATTCTGTCTGACCCCAACGACGACACAAAAGGCTTTTTAGACCCCAACACACAAGAGAACCTCACCTATCTGCAGCTTGTGGAGAGGTGTGTGAAAGATCCTAGTACTGGCCTTAGTCTGCTGGTCATTGTAAAGAAAGGAGAGTTTTACTTCTTCGTTGATGATCAAACCAAACTCATCCTAAAATCAACAACCACTACAAAGGCTGGGGGGAAGTATCAGGGAAAGACAGTGTCACTCTGGGATCTGCTTCACTCCACATACATTACAGAGGACAAACGTAGAGAGCTTGTGCAGCAGCACAAATCCGGAGCCATCACCATTCAGGGCTTCTTGGACATCATCGTCACCATCACTCAACAGCAGACTACAACCACATCAACATCCTCACAAGCACAGGTGGTAACATCAACTACTGTGACCCAAACGACAAAGAAAGCGCTGAAGCGTGGAACCAGTTTCCATGGAATTAGGAAGGATGTCACAGCTGATGAACTGTTGAAGTCACGCATCATCAATGAGCAAACGTATGAAGACCTCAATGCAGGAAAAGTCACAGTGACTGAAGTCAGCGAGATGGACTCTGTGAGCAAGTACTTAAAGGGCACCAATAGCATTGCAGGGGTATTTGTTCAATCCACCAAGCAGACAATGAGCATCTACCAGGCCAAATCCAAAGGTCTTCTGACCCCCGGTACTTCTCTGGTTCTGCTAGAGGCCCAAGCTGCCACTGGCTTTGTCATTGACCCAGTCAACAACCAGAAGCTCTCAGTGGAGGAAGCTGCAGCTCAAGGTGTTATTGGAGCAGAGTGGAAAGATAAACTGCTCTCAGCAGAAAGGGCAGTGACAGGATATACAGATCCCTACACAGGTGGCACCATCTCCTTGTTCCAGGCTTTGAAAAAGGATCTCATTGTAAAGGACCACGGAGTTCGCCTGCTCGAGGCCCAGATTGCCACTGGGGGCATCATCGACCCTGTGCACAGCCATCGAGTGCCGGTTGAGGTGGCATACCAGAGAGGGTATTTTGATAAGGAGATGAACCAGATTCTGTCTGACCCCAACGACGACACAAAAGGCTTTTTCGACCCCAACACACAAGAGAACCTCACCTATCTGCAGCTTGTGGAGAGGTGTGTGAAAGATCCTAGTACTGGCCTTAGTCTGCTGGTCATTGTAAAGAAAGGAGAGTTTTACTTCTTCGTTGATGATCAAACCAAACTCATCCTAAAATCAACAACCACTACAAAGGCTGGGGGGAAGTATCAGGGAAAGACAGTGTCACTCTGGGATCTGCTTCACTCCACATACATTACAGAGGACAAACGTAGAGA
This sequence comes from Galaxias olidus, assembly GCA_026901105.3. Classification (NCBI taxonomy): domain Eukaryota; kingdom Metazoa; phylum Chordata; class Actinopteri; order Galaxiiformes; family Galaxiidae; genus Galaxias; species Galaxias olidus. The sequence continues at coordinate 3,793 of JAPMUY010002725.1, read as the reverse complement.
GCTTGTGCAGCAGCACAAATCCGGAGCCATCACCATTCAGGGCTTCTTGGACATCATCGTCACCATCACTCAACAGCAGACTACAACCACATCAACATCCTCACAAGCACAGGTGGTAACATCAACTACTGTGACCCAAACGACAAAGAAAGCGCTGAAGCGTGGAACCAGTTTCCATGGAATTAGGAAGGATGTCACAGCTGATGAACTGTTGAAGTCACGCATCATCAATGAGCAAACGTATGAAGACCTCAATGCAGGAAAAGTCACAGTGACTGAAGTCAGCGAGATGGACTCTGTGAGCAAGTACTTAAAGGGCACCAATAGCATTGCAGGGGTATTTGTTCAATCCACCAAGCAGACAATGAGCATCTACCAGGCCAAATCCAAAGGTCTTCTGACCCCCGGTACTTCTCTGGTTCTGCTAGAGGCCCAAGCTGCCACTGGCTTTGTCATTGACCCAGTCAACAACCAGAAGCTCTCAGTGGAGGAAGCTGCAGCTCAAGGTGTTATTGGAGCAGAGTGGAAAGATAAACTGCTCTCAGCAGAAAGGGCAGTGACAGGATATACAGATCCCTACACAGGTGGCACCATCTCCTTGTTCCAGGCTTTGAAAAAGGATCTCATTGTAAAGGACCACGGAGTTCGCCTGCTCGAGGCCCAGATTGCCACTGGGGGCATCATCGACCCTGTGCACAGCCATCGAGTGCCGGTTGAGGTGGCATACCAGAGAGGGTATTTTGATAAGGAGATGAACCAGATTCTGTCTGACCCCAACGACGACACAAAAGGCTTTTTCGACCCCAACACACAAGAGAACCTCACCTATCTGCAGCTTGTGGAGAGGTGTGTGAAAGATCCTAGTACTGGCCTTAGTCTGCTGGTCATTGTAAAGAAAGGAGAGTTTTACTTCTTCGTTGATGATCAAACCAAACTCATCCTAAAATCAACAACCACTACAAAGGCTGGGGGGAAGTATCAGGGAAAGACAGTGTCACTCTGGGATCTGCTTCACTCCACATACATTACAGAGGACAAACGTAGAGAGCTTGTGCAGCAGCACAAATCCGGAGCCATCACCATTCAGGGCTTCTTGGACATCATCGTCACCATCACTCAACAGCAGACTACAACCACATCAACATCCTCACAAGCACAGGTGGTAACATCAACTACTGTGACCCAAACGACAAAGAAAGCGCTGAAGCGTGGAACCAGTTTCCATGGAATTAGGAAGGATGTCACAGCTGATGAACTGTTGAAGTCACGCATCATCAATGAGCAAACGTATGAAGACCTCAATGCAGGAAAAGTCACAGTGACTGAAGTCAGCGAGATGGACTCTGTGAGCAAGTACTTAAAGGGCACCAATAGCATTGCAGGGGTATTTGTTCAATCCACCAAGCAGACAATGAGCATCTACCAGGCCAAATCCAAAGGTCTTCTGACCCCCGGTACTTCTCTGGTTCTGCTAGAGGCCCAAGCTGCCACTGGCTTTGTCATTGACCCAGTCAACAACCAGAAGCTCTCAGTGGAGGAAGCTGCAGCTCAAGGTGTTATTGGAGCAGAGTGGAAAGATAAACTGCTCTCAGCAGAAAGGGCAGTGACAGGATATACAGATCCCTACACAGGTGGCACCATCTCCTTGTTCCAGGCTTTGAAAAAGGATCTCATTGTAAAGGACCACGGAGTTCGCCTGCTCGAGGCCCAGATTGCCACTGGGGGCATCATCGACCCTGTGCACAGCCATCGAGTGCCGGTTGAGGTGGCATACCAGAGAGGGTATTTTGATAAGGAGATGAACCAGATTCTGTCTGACCCCAACGACGACACAAAAGGCTTTTTCGACCCCAACACACACGAGAACCTCACCTATCTGCAGCTTGTGGAGAGGTGTGTGAAAGATCCTAGTACTGGCCTTAGTCTGCTGGTCATTGTAAAGAAAGGAGAGTTTTACTTCTTCGTTGATGATCAAACCAAACTCATCCTAAAATCAACAACCACTACAAAGGCTGGGGGGAAGTATCAGGGAAAGACAGTGTCACTCTGGGATCTGCTTCACTCCACATACATTACAGAGGACAAACGTAGAGAGCTTGTGCAGCAGCACAAATCCGGAGCCATCACCATTCAGGGCTTCTTGGACATCATCGTCACCATCACTCAACAGCAGACTACAACCACATCAACATCCTCACAAGCACAGGTGGTAACATCAACTACTGTGACCCAAACGACAAAGAAAGCGCTGAAGCGTGGAACCAGTTTCCATGGAATTAGGAAGGATGTCACAGCTGATGAACTGTTGAAGTCACGCATCATCAATGAGCAAACGTATGAAGACCTCAATGCAGGAAAAGTCACAGTGACTGAAGTCAGCGAGATGGACTCTGTGAGCAAGTACTTAAAGGGCACCAATAGCATTGCAGGGGTATTTGTTCAATCCACCAAGCAGACAATGAGCATCTACCAGGCCAAATCCAAAGGTCTTCTGACCCCCGGTACTTCTCTGGTTCTGCTAGAGGCCCAAGCTGCCACTGGCTTTGTCATTGACCCAGTCAACAACCAGAAGCTCTCAGTGGAGGAAGCTGCAGCTCAAGGTGTTATTGGAGCAGAGTGGAAAGATAAACTGCTCTCAGCAGAAAGGGCAGTGACAGGATATACAGATCCCTACACAGGTGGCACCATCTCCTTGTTCCAGGCTTTGAAAAAGGATCTCATTGTAAAGGACCACGGAGTTCGCCTGCTCGAGGCCCAGATTGCCACTGGGGGCATCATCGACCCTGTGCACAGCCATCGAGTGCCGGTTGAGGTGGCATACCAGAGAGGGTATTTTGATAAGGAGATGAACCAGATTCTGTCTGACCCCAACGACGACACAAAAGGCTTTTTCGACCCCAACACACAAGAGAACCTCACCTATCTGCAGCTTGTGGAGAGGTGTGTGAAAGATCCTAGTACTGGCCTTAGTCTGCTGGTCATTGTAAAGAAAGGAGAGTTTTACTTCTTCGTTGATGATCAAACCAAACTCAGGGGGGAAGTATCAGGGAAAGACAGTGTCACTCTGGGATCTGCTTCACTCCACATACATTACAGAGGACAAACGTAGAGAGCTTGTGCAGCAGCACAAATCCGGAGCCATCACCATTCAGGGCTTCTTGGACATCATCGTCACCATCACTCAACAGCAGACTACAACCACATCAACATCCTCACAAGCACAGGTGGTAACATCAACTACTGTGACCCAAACGACAAAGAAAGCGCTGAAGCGTGGAACCAGTTTCCATGGAATTAGGAAGGATGTCACAGCTGATGAACTGTTGAAGTCACGCATCATCAATGAGCAAACGTATGAAGACCTCAATGCAGGAAAAGTCACAGTGACTGAAGTCAGTAGAGATGGACTCTGTGAGCAAGTACTTAAAGGGCACCAATAGCATTGCAGGGGTATTTGTTCAATCCACCAAGCAGACAATGAGCATCTACCAGGCCAAATCCAAAGGTCTTCTGACCCCCGGTACTTCTCTGGTTCTGCTAGAGGCCCAAGCTGCCACTGGCTTTGTCATTGACCCAGTCAACAACCAGAAGCTCTCAGTGGAGGAAGCTGCAGCTCAAGGTGTTATTGGAGCAGAGTGGAAAGATAAACTGCTCTCAGCAGAAAGGGGCAGTGACAGGATATACAGATCCCTACACAGGTGGCACCATCTCCTTGTTCCAGGCTTTGGAAAAGGATCTCATTGTAAAGGACCACGGAGTTCGCCTGCTCGAGGCCCAGATTGCCACTGGGGGC
>JAPMUY010002720.1:0-233091 GCA_026901105.3 Galaxias olidus | reverse complement strand
TGTACGTATTTATGTCCACTTTAGTAGTTATAAGATGATGTAAAAGTCGATGCAAGTAATTTTTTTGCTGCTAACTGCGTTTCCAATTCTCCATTAGCTACATTACGGTCCGAATGTTTGACCTGTCTAATTAAAGGTTGTTTCACACATTTGTATGATTGAATTTGTGTTCAAATGGAATTTTGGCAGCCGGTCAAATTTCGACACAACACCGGTATTAACGTCAAGCGACGTTAGTCAGAAGTCAGTAGGTTAAAACTGAAAAAGCATGTGTACTTCCAATACACTAATCAACGTGGATCAATCAGGCAGAGATTGTCTTTAGCCAACAAACTATCGTCTCCTAGCAGCAATGTGAGGACGTCACTCATAAACAAATGCTTCTTAAAGGCACAGAACACATATACGGGATACGAATACACATGCGCCATGAATTTCAACCAAAAGAGGAGACTGTTCAATTTAATGTTTAATTTTAATCTCTTTATCGATTAAATTCTTAATGAAGATTAACATCCCTATTCAAAAGTGTTCAGTTATTTTTTTATTATGAAGATATCTTTGTTTCCCTGGCCCAAAAGGGGGAATAAATAACAAAAACAAAAGAGGCCTAAATACATCGTATCGGCTATCGGCCAAATTGCTATTTTAAACATTGGTATCGGCCCAGAATTTCTCGTTCAGTGCATCCCTAGTATTTATTTGACTGCTGTTGCACCTCTCCCTTTCGTGACCTGTTATCCTCTGATTATTCTGGTCCATTCTATATCATAATGCAAATTCTAATGTAATTCAAATGTAATCTTGTACATTTGGTATTATTTGGATATATGGTTTTTAGGAATGCACCGATGTATTGGCCGTACATCGGTATCGGCCAATGTTGATCTTGTTGACTGCCATCGGCCTATCGGCAAATCAGATGGCATTCACCAATGGCAGTGGCCGATGATTATGTCGCATCAATTTGCGTGGTCTAAATGTTGTTGCCGCTGTTCAATCAATCAATCAATCAATCAATCTGTTGTTATATTAAACATCTGCATCGGCCCAGAATTTCATGATCGGTGCATCCCTAATGGTTTCGCACACTTTGGGTAGGCCACCATTTCAAATTTTTTGGGAGGCATTTTTGCTTTATTTGACAGCACAGTAGGTAGACAGGAAAGGTGGGAGGGAGAGAAGGGGAAACATGCAGCAAAAGGCCAGAGTTGGAATCGAACCCAGGCCGCTGCGTTAAGGACTAGCCTTTGTGGTGTGCACCTTAGCCCGATGAGCCACCAGGGCACCGCTACCATCTGTTTTTTTTTTAAACAAATAGTTATGGACTTCATAATTTAACATGGGTACCAGCGTAGTTTCTTCTCACTGCAGTGGATAAGGTCTGAAAGTTTCAGATCTGTCGACCAAAAGGCCCATCTTGGACAATTTCTTTAAACTTTGAAATTTAAACACCTGCTATAGCACCACCAATTGGTATAATGAGGCATGGGGTGTATTCTTGAATGGACCTGAACGTGTGCCAATTTTGGTGTATTTTAGAGCATTGGAAAGTAGACTAGCTACTACTAAAACTAATAATAATAAAACATACAATTACAATAGGTGCCCGGCTGCAAGAGGCGGCGTCCCAACAATTACCCTGTAACATTAAAATGATGTATTCTATATCTGCGTAGTTGGGCCAGTCTCTCAGTTGTAGCTGAGTTGGTGTTTCACCTTCCTGATGTGAGATTTTATACGAATAAGAAGTCATCTATTTTTTCTAAATGTGTTTTTTAGACACTAGAGATGCTCTTCCGGGGAAATGGAGCTATTGAATCCATTCGATTTCGATCAGTGGTAAGTAGTTATTCTGTTTTCAGAGACTCAAAATAAAATGATTTTCTGTAATGTGACCTGTCTAACAGTGTTTGGCCTGTAGGTAGGTGAGGATGTAGCCATGTCACACAAAGTTGCAGCTATACAGTAAGCCACTTTCTGTCACAATTGCTTCAGCAGACTTTCTTTCTTCTTGTCATATTTCTCATTGTTTTTATTTCATTCTTCATATATATTTCTTTGCTTTGTATTTGCCTGCTTGCCTTATGCAAATCACTTTGAATTACCTTTGTGTATGCAATGTACAGTACAAATACACTTGACTTGATTTGACCATTGACCGCCATAGTCCCAGTTGTTGTGTCCCTGTTTGCTTGCATTTGATTGTTGTATGCATGCCTGATATACCATAGTCATCTTGCATGTACTAAACAATGTTAATAGAATTGTCAAAATGTTGTGTTGTCAAACAGGCGCAAAGTTCACCCCAAGAAACAGAATATTAATGCCTATGTAGTATTCAAAGAGGAAGAGGGTGCCAACAAAGCATTGGAGAGGTACAGTATGGCAAATGTTTACTTTAAATAACCACAAAAGCACTGTACTACGGATGTCCTTATCTGGTTCAGACATAGTAGGGTAGAAAGTGTTTAGACGCCTTCATTCACATTTTGATATCTTATTGGGCTTTTGAATTTAATTAGTATTCATAAAATAACTTTCTTGCCATCAATCTATAAACCCATCATGAAAAAGTTCAAATATTTTTTTGGACAATTTAACAAATGTATACAAATCTTAAATTGAAATATGTTCGATAAGTATTCAGACCTTTGCAGACCTGCCAACCTGCATGGATTTTGTGTACCAACTACGCAATTCTTGGTCTTAGTGCGCAGGTAGGAAATGACAGCTGAAACTACGCAAAAACTAAATATTGTAATTTAATTACGGAGAACAATCAATCAATACCGTACAATACTATTTATTCGGTATTTAAACTACAGCTTTTGCCCTTTGTACAAACTATGTGCGTGTGGTTCTGTAACCCCTCCCCGGCCCAAATACTCGAATTCACGCAAAGTTTGCGCACTGAATCAGTGACTGATGTGCATTTTTGTCATACTTTTTAACAAGTTTATGTAAATATTTGGAAATGAAAACATATGTACAATCTGCAAAATAAATAAAACTTTAATTAAAGCGGCTCTATGCAACTTTTTTGTACGATTATCGATACCTTTCTACAGTTTGCACATTGTAATGTTTATGGGAGACTGAAAAAAATTGCCTATCAGATCTTGTAGTCTCAATATTTAACACTCACTTTGTCTGCCACCGGTTACGACCTCCCGAGAAACTGTGCAGAATTGCTTTATTTAAATTACATTACATTCATTTAGCAGACGCTTTTATCCCAAAAAAATAGTGACTACAAAAAGAGAAGGTAAGAACTACAAGTCAGGTAGATAAAATAAGTGCATCCCTGACCTAATCACCTAGATAAGGGCTAAGCAAGTGCTATATTTAACATCAGGATACAAAACAGAACCATCGCAAACCAACTAAAAACAATGAGTACAAACAATTACTTAGTATAACTTAGTATATAAGTAGAAGTGCCAGGTAGATGCAGTCGAAACAAGTGAGTCTAAGTTTCGGTGGAAAGTGTACAAAGACATTGCGGTCCTAATGTTTGTGTGGAGGTCATTTTACCACTGAGGGACAAGGACAGAGAAAAGTCGTGAACGGGGCGCCAGGCTGTCCTTTCCACGGAGTGAGGGGGCAACGAGGTGACATCCAGTGGCAGAGGGCAGTGGTCGGGATGGGGTTTAGGGTCTGAGCATCGACTGTAGGTAGGAGGGTGCAGGTCCGGTCATCGCCCAATAGGTTAGACAAGGGACTTGAATTTGATGTGTGCAGCCAGTGCAGTGTGTGAACTTAGAGAGGTTAAAGACCAGACGAGCGGCTGCGTTCTGGATGAGCTGAAGGGGTTTGATGGCACTCGCAGTCGACCCAGCTAAGAGGGAGTTGCAGTAGTCCAGGCACGAGATTACTAGGGCCTGGACTATGACCTGCGCAGCCTCTCTTGTAAGGGTTGTATCCTCCTGATGTTGTAGAGAAGGAATCTGCAGGAGCGTGTTACTGCTGCAATGTTAGCTGAGAAGGACAACTGGTCGTCCAGGGTGACCTCCAGGTTTTTTGCCGTACTAGTGGAGGAGACCACGGTGTAATCAACGGTGATGGTTAGGTCTTGGAACGAGCTGAACTTCCCAGGGATGAAAATAAGTTCTGTTTTGTCAGAGTTGAGCTTCAGGTGGTGATCTGCCATCCGTGCTGAGATATCAGCCCGGCATGCCGATATGCGTTGCACCACCTTGGTGTCAGAGGGAGGGAAGGAGAACATTAGGTGAGTGTCATCCGCGTAGCAGTGATAGGACAGGCCATGCGAAGGTATGACTGAGCCCAGTGACTTTGTATAAAGTGAGAAAAGGAGAGGGCCCAGTACTGAGCCCTGAGGGACCCCAGTCGAGATGCTGCATGGTTTTGAGACCAACCCTCTCCAGGCTACCTGGTACGATCGGCCCGTCAGGTAGGATGCAAGCATCAAGAGCGCAGACCCCGAGGGTAAGAAGGAGAGTCTGGTGTTTCGTGTTGTCAAAAGCAGCAGAGAGGTCCAGGAGAATGAGAACAGAGGAAAGGGAGTCTGCTCTCGCATTGTGGAGCGTCCCCGTAACCACGAGAAGGGCGGTCTCTGGCGAGTGGCCCTCCTTGAACTCTGACCAGTGGGGATCTAGGCGCTTGTTCTGATTGAGATAGGAAGAAAGTTGGTTGAGTATAGCTCGTTCAAGGGTTTTGGACCGGTAATGGAGAAAAGAAACAGGCCTGTAGTTGTCAACATCAGATGGGCTGAAAGGATTTCTTGAGAAGGGGTGTGACTCTAGTTATTTTGAAGGCAGGTGGGAAACACCTGTTGACCAGGCATGTGTTAAAGAGGTGGGTGAGTAATGGGAAGAGGTCTTAGATTCTGCATGTCTTCTTTGCGACTGTTAGGTAAAATAATTACACTTACCAAACTGTAGGGGTTCCCAAAACTAGAAACTACATTCAGCCACTTTAAGTAATTGAATGCATTTATTAGTTTGGATACGCACACATATATTAAACATGAAAAAAGGTTATCATTTAGCCCGGTGCAGTTTAGGTAGGTTAGAATCAGGTTAAATTATAAAATTGTCCCATGTGAGCTAAGCGTTACACTATTGTGGTACTCAAAATATTTTCCCAAGGTTGGCAGGTCTGCCTTTGCTATGGAACTCCAAATTGAAATGCAGGGAGTAATCAATTAGAATCCTAAGTATATTCTAGCTACACTTTTTGTTTGTTCCAGAAATGGCCTAGAGTTTGAGAAGGACTTATTCATCAGAGTGGACCGGGTCTCCCAAAAATCATCTGTAAGTCCCATAAGAAATAAAGAAACAGCACAGATAAACTTTTAACTTTTAACTTTTAAACTGTTACTTTGTCTTTCAGCATGACCACAAAAGATCTATATTTATTGGGAATTTGCCATTTGGTAAGACCTTTTTTATTTTGGTTGGTGGTGGCTGTTTTATATTTGCATGCTATTTCATAGATGACATATTTCTTTAACAGCTAGGGGTAATTGTACTAATGGTGACTGCTATTACCTTTAGATTTAAATGAATTGCCTTTACGGCAGCACTTCAAAGAGTGTGGCAAAGTGGAAGCAGTACGTTTGGTACGAGATAGAACATCTGGAATGGGCAAAGGCTTTGGCTACATCTTGTTTGAGGTGAGAATATATAAGCGCATCCTATTACACCCCACAATCAAAAAGGCTCAAGTGTTATGTTAGTAGATGTTATTCCAAATTTTAAGATGCTGGATTGCCATCTTTTTAACACCATTTATCCTTCAACTTCATTACTTTATTTTACCACATGAGCAGAATGCGGATTCTGTTCAGTTGGCATTGAAACTTGAAGGCTCCAAAATCCAGGGAAGGTCCATCAGAGTAAAGAGGTCTGTCAAGAAAGCAAAAGAAAAGAAAGGTGGTGCCCTCAACAGAGGACCAAAAGGGAAGGCTCGCATGGGTGCCAAGGAGGGCAGACAAACCAAAACTGCTGGGAGCAATGTAGGGCCTACAAAGGGATGCTTCAAAGGGAATTCTGGACAAAAGCCACCAAAGACGGCTATGAAGAAGCCAGTCAAGAAATTTAGAGGTAAGCTGCCACAAGCCTCATCTTCCTTTCAAGGCCAGATGACAGACTCAAACAAAAAGCCAAAAAAAAGCAAAGGACAGAGAAAGACGAAACCAGGGAAGAAGAACAAGACTGTCCACATTTGATGAAAGAATGCTTTGGTTTGTTTATTATGGATTGGTTTGTTAATCATGTTTAATTACATTGGAAAACCCAAATATAAGTGGTTTTAGTCTTAGTTGCTGAAGTCCTCTTATTGCTATTTAACATTGGGGAAGTAGAACTACAAAGGTATGTCGTAGACATCTTATCACACTATAAAAAAACTCTTAAAAATGTCTTGTTGCCAAATCATATTTGGATAATAAGGACCTCATCTTTTACCATCAACTAGTCTGATGAATTAAGACTTATTTATGGGAAGAAACTAATGTTCAAGTTTGCCTTGTTTGACAGGCAAACACTTTAAATCTAGTGAGTTTGGGTCCGATCAAGTTTGGCCAGCTCAGTAACTTACGTTCGAGAAAGGGAGAGAGGTATGAGAGTTTTAATGCAATTTTGGGCCCCTGCATCCAGATAGTGAGGTGACCTTTGCTCCATTCCACAAGAAATGTATCCTGCAAATCTATTTGTATTGGTCACTGGCATGTTAACAATAAACATATTTCGGCAATAACATCACCCTTTACTGGTTTTCTCCAATGTTTTGTTGCTATGATGTACACACATGTTCACATGCCTAGCTCTGTCATTAATTTGATTATCTTCCACTCGCATCCCAGAAGAGTGCACTGCATTGGAACATAAATGAATAGCAATGTACAAATTAAGAAGGTGGTAGATCCACTTCCAATGAACATGTACCATAATACCATTTTGTATTACCCATTGATCATAAATAGCCTATAGCGTTTGTTAAATGTCTTTTTTATCCAATTATCATACAGCTTTTGAAAAACACTACTAGAAAGCGAGGTAACTGGCTTATGCAGGTGACTTCAGGAATCGTCTCGCGAAGCCATCCATCCATCCATCCATCCATATCACGTTCTCCCAAACTCAACTGGAGGTCTGGAGCATAGATATACATACATAGATCCCTCGAAGGTCGCTGCTGTATGTCGGCGCTATACGTCTGCAGGTCCGCCATCTTGGAGCGGTCAAGATCCACGGTAGAGAAATACAATGTGTCTCGAGAGAAGGCAACAAAGCAGACAAAATTGACTAACTCGCCTTAATCTGAACTGATTTTCAGGAAATTTGTTTTGATATAAAGGTGGAAAATTTAACATGACACGGGTTACCTCTTCGAATTAAATTCAGTTACTGGGGGCGGATCTAATCAGCTCTATGCCAACACATTAACCTTCTGAATAGCCACAACTTCCACTGGGACATGCAGACTCCGATTTCTGAATAGGAAACATTAGAAATTATTTAGAATATCAACTTTTGTGAGTTTCTCCAAAAATGTAGGTTTCTATATCTATTATATTGTTATAAAGCCGTTATTTATTTCTTATTAGTCTAATTCTCAGGCTCAAGTTAAGAGAAGAACATCTGGTCAGTTCAGCCGTACACCCCAAGACACATGTTAAATCCACATCTGCAGGCTAGACAGTTGCCACTGCACAAACAATGTCACAAATATTGTAGATCTCAAATATTTAATTTTCATCCTCAGTAATTCACTTCAGACACTGACAATATAATACTATAATATAAGTACAATATAATACAATACTATAATATAATAATGCCACAATACAACAAGACCAATGTTCAAAATCAGTTCAGTCATGTGAACAAAAATAATTAGCATCTAGAGCAACGAGGCAAAAGGTAAGTCAAAGTAGTTCCCTGTCTTGGACAAACTCAATTCCTCTCCATCTTATACTTTTCAGCAACATGTGAACACCTTTAATTAATATCCTTTAAACAGCACAGTTTTACAGAGCTTTTTTCTCAAGCTACCGCTTTGCAATTGCGGAGTGTGACGTTTTGTGGTACTGCCTTAACGTGTAGTAGTAGTAATTTATTTTCTGTCATTATTTTAAATTTTCCAAAAGGAATGCACATACAAATTTATTTGTATCAAAACCATTAAACAGGGTGATAAGTATATTATTACATTATCGGCACCAATTATTACATTTTTATATATGTTTAATCCAGCTAATGTAATCAACATAGATTTATGTTATATGTAATAACTTATTACATTATGGGAAATTACAATTACTGGCAGATTATTGTCTGCTACATACCTGCCTGTAGCGTTATTTAACAGGTCATGCTACAGTGTTGAAACAAGATTTGCTGGTTTGTTAGGAGGGGTATGGGTCTATTTTTTTTAGACTAGACAAACTTAAGTCGTGCTGCCATATTCTTTTTGGAGAAAAGGGGCTTTTTCCTAGCCACACTTCCATGTATGCCATGCTTGTTCGGTATTTTTCTAATTGTGATGTCATGACTATAAATATGTAAAGTGCTTACAGAGGCCTGTAGGTCACGTGAAGTAGCTCTTGGGTTTTGCTTTATATGTCTGACCACTAAACGGTATGATCTTGGACAGAATTTGCTGGGACGCCCACTCCTGGGAAGATTGGCAACTGTCTTGAAGGCTCTCCATTTGTAAATAATCCTTCTCACTGTTGAATGGTGAATTCCAAATTGTTTGGAGATGGCCTTATAACCCTGCCCAGATAGATGAGCAGCAACAACTGCTTCTCTGAGGTCATGTCTGATGTAATTTTTTCTTGGCATGATGCAGACACACACCAGAGTGCCAGAACACCAAACTGCCAGAAGTTCTGCTTTTATAGAGGCTGTTACGACCCCTCAGCTGTGGCTGACCGAAGGCGCTGAAGGATCGAACACTTTCCAGAGTAGCGTGGTGGTGGGGAAATGTGAACACAAATACACAAACCACGAATGTAAAAATGTATATGGGTTTATTCACAGGGACAAAACAAAAGGGATACCACGGCGTTATGAACGGTGCCAAATCAAAGAAACAAACAAAGAGCTAAGCTGCCTATAACACGCTTGCTGTCAAAACTACATGGGGTGGCACCGCTCCTAAACTAATGTTCCTAAACAGAGAATACACTACGTGATGTAAAATGTAAACCCTCGGGTATCTAAACTAGCTGCGCTCCGGGAGAAAATAAAGCACAGTACCGCGTACTGGCAAAACAGGGATCAGAATTAACAAAAACAAAACACAGTACCGAGTACTGGTAATACGGGGGAAAGGGTAAAGAACAAAATAGACGCTGTATATAATACAGGATCAAAAAGGGCAACAGGGAAACCAAACAAAAGCTATATCTAATACAGAAACTAACTAATCATCGAATGGGGGAATCTAACTTACTGAATGTTAGGGTTAGCACTTGCTAACAAACAACGAACAGACATACATGTGACACAGGGGATTAAACCCTCTACTGAATGAACAGAACACAGAAGACAGAAAACCAAAAGGATATACCGTATCTAATTGAGAGTGAGCTAAACATGAACACCAATACAAACACAGGATCAGAAACTAATCTCGCTCTAACGAGACTGCCGGGGAGAAGGGTTTAAAAGTAGACGGATCGGCTCTAGATTGGTCCGTCAACGGATGGCAGATGGTGTGTGATGAGGGGGAGGGAACCAACGGAAAGCGGGCAACAAATCTGAATGCAGAGAATAGCGAAGGGAAAAAACAGAAAAGAAGACAAAACACACATATACACACGCAATACAAACTATACGGACACCAAAATATGGGTGGCCGCAACAGAGGTAGTCACAATTTTTGGGGGTGGGGGGTCGCGAACACCAACCTCGTTGTTCTGGGGGGTCGCGACTCAAAAAGGTTGAGAACCACTGAGCTAACGTTAATTTCATAATACTATTCCCCTATTAGTATGAGCTAGTGCATGACAATCGTTTTTATTTAGCTGCGATTGGCACCGTTGGTTGGTTCCCCGGTAGATACTGTGGGAGGTGCTGCGAGAGTATGGGGTGAGGGGGTCTCTACTCAGGGCCATCCAATCTCTGTACTCCCAAAGCGAGAGCTGTGTCCGGGTTCTCGGCAGTAAGTCGGACTCGTTTCTGGTGAGGGTTGGCCTCCTCCAAGGCTGCGCTTTATCACCTATCCTGTTTGTGATATTCATGGACAGGATCTCACGGCGTAGCCGCGGGGGAGGGGGGCTGCAGGTTGGTGGGCAGAGGATTGCATCACTGCTTTTTGCAGATGATGTGGTCCTGATGGCATCATCGGTCTGCGACCTGCAGCACTCATTGGATCGGTTCGCAGCCGAGTGTGAAGCGGCTGGGATGAGGATCAGCACCTCCAAATCTGAGGCCATGGTTCTCAGCAGGAAACCGATGGATTGTCTACTCCAAGTAGGGAATGAGTCTTTACCCCAAGTGAAGGAGTTCAAGTATCTCGGGGTCTTGTTCTCGAGTGAGGGGAAAATGGAACGAGAGATGGGCCGGAGAATTGGAGCAGCGGGTGCGGTATTGCAGTCGCTTTAACGCACCGTTGTGACGAAGAGAGAGCTGAGCCAGAAGGCAAAGCTCTTAATCTACCGGTCTATCTTCGTTCCTACTCTCACCTATGGTCATGAAGGGTGGGTCATGACCGAAAGAACGAGATCACGGATACAAGCGGCGGAAATGAGTTTCCTCCGGAGGGTGGCTGGCATCTCCCTTAGGGACAGGGTGAGAAGTTCAGCCATTCGTGAGGGACTCTGAGTAGAGCCGCTGCTTCTTTGCGTAGAAAGTAGCCAGTTGAGGTGGTTCGGGCATCTAGTAAGGATGCCATCTGGCCGCCTCCCTAGGGAGGTGTTCCAGGCACGTCCAGCTGGGCGGAGGCCGCGGGGCAGACCTAGGACCAGGTGGAGGGATTATATCTCCACACTGGCCTGGGAACGCCTTGGAATCCCCCAGTCAGAGCTGGTAAATGTGGCCCGGGAAAGGGAAGTTTGGGATGCCCTGCTGGAACTGCTACCTCCGCGACCTGACCCCGGACAAAGTGGATGAAGAGAGATGAGATGAGATGGCACCATAGCTACTATACGTTGCCGAGTATATTCAACATATGCATGTAAACAAATAATGCCTTTTTGACATAAATCTGGCACGATACTTCCTAACGTTCTAAAACTGCACTTGGCGATTTGACAAGCCAAGTCTTTTGCGACGACATGCATCAACTTCAGCCGCCTTGTAACTACTACTAGTTCACATCGCTGCTACTTTTGTCTGCAACGCGAATTGTAAAAAGCTTGTTTGGAGGGTGAGGCTGTAAGCAGGAGGACCTAGGAATGTGCACGCGAGGTGATTGACAGGCAGGTAGCCCTTACTCTTTGCAAAAACTCTCCTGATTGGTTGGGGAAAGGTGGGCGTCCCTAGATTTTTTAAAAGCTGAATACAGGGCCCAGGGCGCTCATATATAGGGCACCTTCTCTCTGAGCATTTGGTTTAATGATATCCTCCAGGAAGTATGTAATAAACGTAAAAAAAACATAAAAAATTGTATTCATTGCTAGAAATTCAAACTTACATACTGCACCTTTAAGTCTTAATATTTATCTTGTTTGTCACTGGGTACAATCTCCAGCAAAATTGTGACGAATGGGACAAGAAAGTGTGTCACTAAATCGTGAAGATTTATTTTGGCAACTTGAAGTCGTTGATCATGCTAACGATAGACTGACCGCAAGCAAGACGCCTACCTACCTACCATATTAGGAGGCGGTGGACAAATGCCATTTATCGTCTGACCCCATTCACTGGATTGTTAGCACAGTCAATTCTATAGTGGTGACAAAATGCTAGCTGGTTTATCCCGGGGCAAAGTGATGAGCAGAGTGAGCGTAGCGTTGACAGTGGGTGTGTTGGATATTGCTGGGTTATCTTGTTTCCACTGTCGATGGCATTTGCGGCTACAGTTAATACTTGTTTAGCATTTGAAACGTGAGTGATTTTCAAATGGTGTTCTATTTAAGGACCCATTATGTAGACAATCATACATTTGTGTGATTCCTTAGTGTCTATGACGCAGACACCTATTTGTCTATTTTAAAATCTTTAATCACAAAAAATAATTATCTTATAGCCTATCTTATTAATTATTCTACGGTGCCTCTTTCTTCCCTTCCAACTTAGATACCGTTTTCAATAGTGAACGTCCACTAGTAGTGAGTGAGCCCATTGCCCATTAACATTCATTAGCTGACTTATATTATTGGCTAGGGATAGTAATGGTCAGCTGCTAGCCTGAGTCTGTGATTGGTCAATTACATTGACTTCCATTTTCTACATCACAACAGGCGGCGATTCAGAACGGCTTGTAAAAGGGGTGGATGTGTCAAAATCTGACATTATGGATCCTTTAAATGTCATATCGAAATAACTGAAACAATCAACTACGTTGTTTTCTTTTAGCTTATGCTCAAACCGACAAGGCCTAAATCTCTGGTTTCATGCAGACATTTTATTTGCGTGCATAAACAAAAACGTGATTAGTGCAATGAATATCTGAATTGTTAGTTGATTATAATTCAATGAATATAAAGCTTTGACTATGGGGTCATTATTGTAGCAAAACTATTTGCAAATGCGAGTGAAGAATTGTGTGTCTGTAACTCAATCCGTGTGTGCGTAATCAGATTGACAAATGTGTACCTAGACTTGTGAATGTGTACAGTGATTTGCTAATGTGTTCCGAATCCGTGCGTGCGTAATCAGGTTTGTAAGTGTGTATAAAAAATATTCGTCTGTTTTCAGATTTGCAAGTGTATTGAGATTTGTATATGTGGACCAATCTGTAAATACGTACATGGATATTAATGGCAAAAAAAGTACAAGTATTTTGCTGCAAGAGCTGGAAATACAGACAAGCACAAGTTACAACGCACGCGGGCCTCTCAATTGGATGTTTTTACACGTGACTTATGTTACACTTCTGTCCTGGAAGAGATCTGCGTGAGCAGCGATTCGTATGTGTCGAGGTTCCGCTGAGTAGAAATGTCTATGACACTCCCAAGGTGCACTTAGACATGTGACATCCAATCAACGCGTTTAAAATTATGTCACATGAGCCTGTAAATAAGATGTAAACTAGGCTACATTTTAAACTAGGCTATATAGGCTACATTAATCGTTACATTTGCTGAGACTGCAAATGAATGGAATCTGTTGCTGTTTCGCTCCCAAGTTATTTTTTCTTAAATATTCTAACTAATGCCATTAGTAATGGTTATTTATAGTTAGTTAAAATTCTCAAACCTAAAACGTATGCTTTCTTGCATAATAGCTGAACGATTTGAATATTGCAGTATTAGCATATAATGTTAACATTTAGTTTACCATGTCGACTCAACATAACATAGGTGTTTCTTGTTGACATAAATAGGATGACTAAATAAGACTTAATTCTAGAAAAGCGCTGGGAAATTGATGGTATGTGGAGGCGCAGTGGTACAATGCCAGCGTAAAACCTGCATTTAGTTTAAATTCTCAAACGTAAAAACATTCATATGATGTCTTGCATAATAGCTTGACGATTTTAATATTACATTATTTGCATAAAACTATTCAGGTTCATTTTTATTCAAACACGCATAAGAAAAAGAGGCAGAGGCTGGATTCGAGCCTGGTCAAAACGATTTTACGCTGGCATTCTATCGCTGAACCTCCCTTTGCCTACCATGAACTTCCCAGTGCTTTTCGAGTGTTATTTAGTCATCCTACTTATATCAGCAAGTATGGAACACCAAAAGCGCCTTACTGAACGTGTTTCAAAACAACGTGTAGACACGCAAATTTGAGTGTGGACACGTTTTTGTTCCCTCACACCCAATCAAGCTACAGAAAACTGAAAATATTAGCATATGTATGAGTTTATGACATTACCCCATACAGGGCTCTACGTATTATGTTACACATGCATGAGATAATTAGGTAGGGCCTATGTAGGTAAATTTATGCTACCTCACTACCAGTGCTGACAACATAGCTTCGTCACTCATATCTTGTTTACGATAACGGTATGTAATTCTGATGAGGAGCCTACAAACAAGCGGGAGGAGCTCAATAAATTGTTAGTAGACATTTTCCATAATAAATACGATTTGTCTTGTCCGAAATTAACGAAGATTCCATTGACCCTGCGCTAACCCTAACTTTGTGATATTATTAGCTTGGCCTAATTAACGTTAGACAGGTAGGCCTATTTCTTCATTTTTCATCTTTATTGACAGACTGCAGGGCCCAGAAGAACATACAACATAAACAACAACACAAACAACTGAGTCACGTAACATACATAGATCAGCAGTACCACTTACTCCTTCAACAGACATTGATACCAATGCTTCTACATAGGGGATTGATACCGCACTACACTGAGTTAGGATCTACCAGCAGCTTTATTGTGGAGTTCTGAGAGTTATTCAGCCTACATATACATTTGTACATCAAATTCCTTAACAGAGCATGGAAAGAATAGATTCTTGCTTCACAAAACAAAACACTTGCACCACTCCACCTAGACTTTCTAAGTAAAATCCTCAAACAGTCATTATAGGCAACTCTAATCTTATGAAAGCTTGCCCTTTTAAATTTCACCCACAGACTGGCAGTATACAGTGGAGTGCAATAAGCACGAAACAGACTTATTTTGACATGATCCGAACACATATTGAATTTCCTAGCCAACATGTTAGCTTGAGCATATAATATACGGCACTGCCTGTACATGTCATCGTCATCATACAATGTATCAGTAATGAAGTGCCCCAAATATTTTGTTTTAGTAAAACAACATAACTCCTGCTCTGCCAAGTAAAACACAGGGAAGATAAGATCCGTATCTCCTTTTGCTCTACATATCATGGCAACACTTTTTTTTTGCATTGTATTTAACATCATGTTTTACCCATAATCAGAACATATAGTCAGTAACTGTTGAAATCCAGATCTGCAAGGAGAGAAAATAGCTAAGTCATCAGCATACATAAAATGGTTAAAAAGGGTGTTACCAATCATACAGCCAGTTCTGCAGCATGTTAGCTGTTCAGAAAGATCATTCATATATACATTAAAAAGAGCAGGAGAAAGTAACCCTCCCTGCCAAACACCATTACCAACTCCAAAGGGAGCAGAGACACTATTGCCCCATTTGACCTGCATAGTTTGGTTTGCATACCAGAATGCCAGGAGTCTTATCAGGTAGTCAGGCACGCCCCTTTGACTCAATTTAAGGAAAAGTTTAAGGTGGTTCACCCGGTCAAATGCTTTGGAGGCATCAATAAAACCTATTAACACAGAGGAGTTCTGCCTCCTATATGTTTCAACCACTTCTTTCAAAGCATGGATACATACAGTGCATCCGGAAAGTGTTCACACCCCTTCACTTTTTCCACATTTTATTATGTTACAGCCTAATTCCAAAATGGATTAAATAAAAAAAAATTCTCAACATTCTACATACAATACCGCATAATGACAAAGTGAAAAGGAAGGTTTTTAGAATTTTTTGCAAATGTATTAAAAATAAAACAATTAAATATCACATGTACATAAGTATTCACACCCTTTGCTGTGAAACTCAAAATTGAGCTCAGGTGCATCCCGTTTCCACTGATCATCCTTGAGATGTTTCTACAACTTGATTGGAGTCCACCTGTGGTAAATTCAATTGATTGGACATGATTTGGAAAGGCACACACCTGTTTATATACGGTTCCACAGTTGACAGTGCATGTCAGAGCACAAACCAAGTTATGAAGTCCAAGGAATTGTCTGTAGACCTCCGAGACAGGATTGTATCGAGGCACAGATCTGGGGAAGGGTAGAAAAAAATGTCTGCAGCATTGAAGGTACCAACGAGCACAGTGGTCTCCATCATTCACAAATGGAAGAAGTTTGGAGCCACCAGGACTCTTCCTAGAGCTGGCCGCCTGGCCAAACTGAGCAATCGGGGAAGAAGGGCCTTGGTCAGGGAGGTGACCAAGAACCCGATTGTCACTCTGACAGAGCTCCAGTGTTCCTCTGTGGAGATGGAAAGACCTTCCAGAAGGACAACCATCTCTGCAGCACTCCACCAATCAGGCCTTTATGGTAGAGTGGCCAGACGGAAGCCACTCCTCAGTAAAAGGCACATGACAGCCCGCATGGAGTTTGCCAAAAGGCACCTAAAGGACTCTCAGACCATGAGAAACAAAATTCTCTGGTCTGATGAAACCAAGATTGAACTCTTTGGCCTGAATGCCAAGCGTCATGTCTGGAGGAAACCAGGCACTGCTCATCACCTGGCCAATACCATCCCTACAGTGAAGCCTGGTGGTGGCAGCATCATGCTGTGGGGGTGTTTTTCAGCGGCAGGAACTGGGAGACTAGTCAGGATCAAGGGAAAGATGAATGCAGCAATGTACAGAGAGATCCTTGATGAAAACCTGCTCCAGAGCGCTCTGGACCTCAGACCGGGGCGAAGGTTCACCTTCCAACAGGACAACGACCCTAAGCACACAGCCAAGATAACAAAGGAGTGGCTTCGGGACAAGTCTGTGAATGTCCTTGAGTGGCCCAGCCAGAGCCCAGACTTGAACCCGATTGAACATTTTTGGAGAGATCTGAAAATGGCTGTGCACCGACGCTCCTCATCCAACCTGATGGAGCTTGAGATGATCTGCAAAGAAGAATGGGAGAAACTGCCCCAAAATAGGTGTGGCAAGCTTGTAGCATCATACTCAAGAAGACTTGAGGCTGTAATTGCTGCCAAAGGTGCTTCAACAAAGTATTGAGTAAAGGCTTTAAAAATGGCTGAAAAAAATGCTTATGTGCATGTGATATGATTTTTTTTATTTTTAATACATTTGCAAAAAATTCTAAAACTTTTTTCACTTTGTCATTATGCGGTATTGTGTGTAGAATGTTGAGAACATTTTTTTTATTTAATCCATTTTGGAATTAGGCTGTAACATAATGAAATGTGGAAAAAGTGAGGGGGTATGAATACTTTCCGGATGCACTGTAATTCAGTACCATGATTAGGCTTAAAGCCAAACTGATTATCTGTGGTACCAATATAATCACCTAGCCGGACTAATAAAATGATTTCTAAGACCTTGGATAACACACTGGCTAGTGCGATAGGCCTATAATAATCCAGGCTACCAGCTTTGTCCTTGACGACAGGAACAAAAGTGACTGACAACATAGAGTCAGGCAACAGTTCGTGGGTCATAAAGCCTGTAAAACATATGGCCAGGAGGACAGCAACCTTAGGGCTCGCAAACTTGAGGTGTTCTGCAGTGATGTGATCTAGACCACTCGCTTTGCCTTTAGAAAGTTGCATTATTGCCTGATAGACCTCTCTAGTTGTGATTCCTAGGGCATACAGATTGGAAATGTTACCCACTTTGTAGGGGTCACTTTTAATACAGTTAAATAAGGAAGAGTAATGTTGCCTCCACAGCTCAGCTATATTATCGGCTCCTGAAACTCCCTCAACGGAGCATGGTAACAATGGTACCCTTATTCAGAGCACTCACCCCCTTCCAAAAGCCAACAACATTGTTACAGAGTAGTTTGTCAGCCATAGAGTCTGCTCTCGTAACTTGTTCTTGTTTGGAAATATAACGTACTGCATATTTATACCTAGCATTGGTGAACTTTTTATGATCCAGGACCGACCCCTGTCATGATGGCCTCATTGGGTAAATATACATTACTCAAGAGATTATCAGTTTTCCAATAGTATGACAATATATCATCATTAGTAAATTTAGACCAATCCAGTTTAGCTGAGCAGGCACTATTTACCTCATAAGCCATTTCAGGTAGACTACCCACCTCAAGAGTCATAACAAATGGCACATGATCAGACAAAGATGCCTCATACAAGATTTTCATAGATCTCACAATAGCATGGGCTTCTGTAGTGCTTATACAATGGTCAAGCCAAGATGTTGTGTGCCAGGCATCACTTATGTAAGAAAAGCTATCTGCAGGTAACAACAGTTGGTTTGATAATTTAAGATTATTATCATCACAAAACTGCAATATATGTTTAGCAAATTGGCTACTTTAAAATATCAGTTTAGTAAGGACTGTGTGCAGGGTTATCATGTTCTTGGCTTGTTGGCTAGCTCTAATTATATTGTATTTGTTCGTTGTAAATGTTGGAACTTTTCTTAGTGTAGTTTTTGATTTTCTGAAACTTAAAAGCTTCGTTGCAATCTAGGTAGTCCGCTGATCTCCGATTTCTACCGAGGCGATCACACCAGTTTGTAGCATTATACTGTATGTGCCAGTTGACCTATGTCGATCATGGCTCATTTTTTTAAGATGCCTGCAAGATTTATCATGGGTGAATATCAGAATTGCCAACACACTTTTACCTGCACCCACCAGCAAACGGGAGAAAGGTTTTAAGTTGTACATTTCAAGAAACTTCCACAATTCCGAAGGTGATTAATTAAGCCTAAACTGGGATCACATACAGCTGTAGTGTGTGTGACATCGTTACGCTACAGGTCCATGGGGAAGTCAAGCCCCATCGTAGTCTGAGTGTAGGATGAAGATGGCAGCTTCATTTAGGATTTTTTCTGTTTGTTACCGTTTGGTTAACCATGTTAATGGGGATTTGGCTGATTTAAAAAAAAATGTTAGAGCCAATAGTTAACCTAAACCTTAATTTAATTGAAAGAGCACAAGGTCCCCAGAAACAGGCTTACTTTTATTTTGTTTTTGCATGTACATTCCGTTTGTTTTTGTCCCAGTTCTGTTTGAGTTGTTGTTCTTCATTCATATAGTGTGTAGGGAAACCAATCACCGAATCCCCCCCTCCCCCCTCCTCTTTGGCTAAAAGGAACAGACCCAAACAGGCCCTGGTGAACATTCCAGGGGGGCAGCATGTTTGTCTTTCACAAAGAATTATAAACCTTGACTTTACTCCAGCAGCACACAGCTGCAACTCTAAGGATTCATAAATTAGGATTAAGAAATTGTTGCCTAAAGAACATTCAATTAAATTATTGGACATTGACAATGAGAAGAAATTGTAATATCAATGGGTCGTATTTCTAATAATTATATATTGTGTATTTGTTTTTCTAAGTGAACTATCCAAGCTAGCATAGTCAAATTTGGTATTGAAATGTTAACCATGACATTTTGTAAGCTTGTCGTTACAAAGACGTTATATAGAACATATTCCTAGTATATAAGCTTAAATAGAAACCAAACAACATTGTAAGGTAAACTGATATTTCACTGATAAGGCTAATTCACACCTCTGCTCATTGGCATGCAGCCAATCGGATGACCCAGCCAGCCTTCACCCCTTTCTAAACCACATAAATAGGGTTCTCGAACAGGAAGCTAGGCTTTTTAACACCCGCAAGTAACCTAGTAGGCCACCTTGTTACCACGGAAGGATAAAAATTGCACCCCCTTTCCTTGAACCACGCGGTCTGCCAGCAAACTTCAGAACAAAGGAATTAGGCCTTTGACCTCACAATAGACCGGAAAACCCCTGCCACACTTTCGAACTTAACTTTATAATTTCAGAGCAAAGGAACCGTTATTCAAACCAAGTTCGGGACTTCACAACTTCCAATGTTATTCGAAACGATTCAGAGCTTTTCACCAAATCTACGTGAGTCGGAGGACCTGCTGGATCACCAAGACGGAACCAGAGATCACCAAGACGGAACCTTTGTTCTTACCCCAAGTGGTCAAATACCACGTCAAACAAAACCCATGTTTTAAACCTAAACCAACGAAGAACATTTCCACCTTTATTCAAACAATCAACTAAGTTTCAGAACTTTTCAACTTCACATAACGAACTGAGGTTCAGAACTTTACCACTAAAACATCTCCACTTTGGAGGATCGGAGGACCTGCTGTACGTGATTCGGAGGACCTGCTGTATCATGCAATTAAGGACACATGGTTAGCTTTGCATTGTGTTGTTGGTAACGAGTCTTTCCGACTGGCTAGCTAAGTACGGTTAGCTAACTATCTCTGCCAGTAAGCCGTGCTGCATGTGTGCGCAGATTTTCCGCTCTATGCTGGACTGTTGGCCGAGTAACCTGGGTGTTCTCAGTTTTTAACCCAGAAGCGCAAAAGTAGTCATTTGATATGGACATGTTCATTAAGTATTTTACAACCCTCCACCAAAACAGTAGAATACGGCTATTCTAAAAGAGTCCTATTCATCAGATTCTAAGAGATGATGTGTATGTATTTTTTTCTCATTATAAGGAAAGCTAAACAATATTTTCTGTGCTCTCAAAATCTACGTTATTTAGGCATAGTTGCCTCTTTACTGTTTGAAATATATGGAGTATTTTAAGTAGTGGTGGAGTAAAAGCTGCAAATAGCACTTGTTTTAATTTATACTTTTCTTTAATCAATTTGCGACTCACCTGCCATTCAGTTTGTAAAAGGTTGTCTGTTTATCTTTATTATGGTGAACAAAATAAAGTGTTAAACTGATGTTATCAATAGCCCTGTCTATTTTGGTTTGACTATAAGGTCTTATTAGTTTTCCTGTAACACTTGAAACATCCTGGGTTAGGCTATACTCAGGCATGTTAGAAAGTAGGCAAGCGAATCACCTCCTATAGACAAATCCATTAGGTTTAGGATAGACATGATAATGTTCCTATAACTAGTCGGGAAACACTGCAAATTACAGGATATTTGACTTCTGTTCCAATACCGTTATTTATATGGCCATATTTTTTTTACTTTAAATAGAAACTTGGATTACTTCATGTCTTTATATGAGCTGGAGCATGTTAAGTGGCCAGACGCTACAGGTGAATAGGGTAAAAATGTTAACTAATAGATATCACCATGAAACCTCCCCAGTTAACTTGCATTAAGATAATTATTATTTGTATTACAAGTTTTCTGAAATGTTATGTTTCAATATGTAAGTTATGCATTTGCATACATTTCCAGAACAAAATCAAAACATTAGGTAAAGCCAGGTTAAAAGTTATTGTTTAATTTCGTTGACATATTATACACAAAGGCTTTTACAAAAGGATATTTGGATGTGTCTTTCCCTCAATAAATCAAAAAATACTGCTTTAGAAATTCTTTCGACATTTTTTAGGGATTACGCTATAAATTATATATGAGCAAACCCTTCTGTAAAAGCCTTCAGTAAATAAATAGTAATACAACTGGAACGTTTGGTGTATTTAAGTGCTACTGAAGTGTAGATTTCGTTCTCAGAGTAAGAGAAAAGATTGAGAAAACCACTGTCAGGAATCTTCACCGGCCAATGAGATAGCATGTTTAGGTGTAAACCCCCCTTTGTACATTCACGATTGGTTACTGAAACAAAGGAAATTACCATATTTAGATTTGATAACGTTGTGCTCCAGGAAATTTGCTTTACACAGAAATGCTACACTATTGGTTTGTTAAACTGCAGAACTAAAACATCACTCAAACGCGCCAACACTTGATAAAGTTACGATACATTTGTGGAGGCAAGTCCACAAAATACTGTATAATACACATATTTTAGTGTAGTTTTATATTTGTACAATATCAGTTTTATACATTTATACAATACATGCTATAGAAGCAATATAGCGTTATACAATACATGCTATAAAAGCAAAATAACAAAAAATCTGAAAATTGATGAGTGAATCTCAAAACGTCATTTCTGCCTACCATGCCTCGTCTTAAAGATGTAACGCTTGTCGTGTTGCTTAAGTAACTTATCCTGAGCTTCTGACTCCAATATAAATTAGATTTTCTCAGCCCTCTTTCACTTGACCTGTGTCCCTCTTGGCCTAGTAGGCTGTCCGTTCTTGCTCAATTGCTTTAGCGTTGTGTGCGCTCTCTGGTGCTGAAAGAGCAGCGGCGTACAGGCTGCAGTGACGTGAAAACTAAAGCTGTCAAAGCTCAAGCGGTTTTGGATTTTTTTCTTCAGCAGCAAAAGACGCAGCATAATTTTAAGATTTGGAAAAAAAACCTGGCTGCATGCATGCCGTTAAGCCTTATGGGCATAGGCGTAGATTTAGGGCTGAACGGTAGGGGCATGTCCACTGAATTGTCCCTACCAATAATCTAGCCCAAGGCTTTCGTAAAGTCATTTTATCAACTCCACTGACCCCACAAAAGGGTAAACAGTAAACTTCGTAGACGTTTCTCTTCCCACCCCCTACCTAAATAAATCGTTAATTTGTTTGGTTTAGCAGAGTCGCTCATTCAAATGTCGCTCATCTAAATCGTGCAACAGTCTGATGTTGTACAACCCGCGGCAATAAGAAAGCAGACAAGAGGGAAACCTGGACAGGAATGTGATTTGTGAGCTTGTAGTCAGCGCGACACATTGTTTACATTAATACATTTTCTAATCACATTATGATAGTACAAATCAGTATATTGCATTACTAGTAGGCTACCGTTCAAAATAGTTTGTATGTTTGCCGGCAATAAATTAGAACTAGAAATGCATTTCCCTGCGCAAATGCGATGTGATGCATCGCAGTTATTCGACTGACCGCTTTAGCGCGCAGAACCTGCCCCTGCAGCACAACCGGACTGCGGTCCAAACCCTGTTTGTTGACAAGGGGGCTTATTGCCGCTAGACCATAGTGCCTTTTCATCATAATATAATGGTGGACACATATGACGATGAAGTACTACCGTTTGGTTTTATTTTCAACAAGGTCAGGCTTTCACCGACAATGCTTTAATGTGTTCAAAAAGTATGCATTTGGTTCAAAACAGGGTAGCGCATGAGCAGTCATTTCTCCCTGTCAAAATGGGCTAGCTCATACTATTCAATTGAGGTAGCCCATTTGGAGGGGAGGCTCAATTTTCAGTTTCAGTACAACTATAAGTTAAGTTCCAAAATGACTTTATATTCGACCACACAAATAATATAAGAAAAATAGGTCGAGCCTGGTCAAAACTGAAATATCCGAAATTACGGCAATCACGCGCTACCGCTCTACGCCACCATACAAGTGATGCGTGCAGATAATAAGTTTTAACCTTAAAAGACAATAACGTAGGAGCGAAACAGCATTCGCTATGATCACATCCTTTATTTGCCAACTGTGACAAACAACAGCCTTTTAATAGCAGCATGGGCAAATATAGTCAGAAAGGTAGTCTCCCTCCACACAATTCCAGTGAAACCTGAATTAACACGACGAACATTAAAGCTGAATCTTAATGACAACATAAAATGGAGGCGTTTAGAACGTATCAGTGCATGAAACATTAAAGGATTTACGTCTGTTATTGTTATGACAAGGCATGTTACTGAGTCTAACCCGATAACCAAATAGCCTATTGGCCTAACACAGATTTTTAAAACCTAGAAGTCTTACCCATTGCTTAGTTAGTGATAGTCTAGTTTCCAACGTGGGCTTCTCCCCAACAAAACATATACTTCTGACAGGTAATCCATATGAAATGCTGCTCAAACTACTAGGCCTATTAGGGAGGGTTCAGCTTCACAAAAGTATGAACAACAATTTCCAAACATTTGTTTACATGTATAACGTTAGGTCTACTTGCATCTCTTATGAGTTCGTGGCCCACGAGTCTGGATTTGAGCCCGAGCAAAACTGATATTCACGAAATTACTGCACTGGTTCTTTACCGCTATGCCATGGTAGACGCGGTGCCACTGCTGGCGCTTTCTTTAAATCAACTCTTAATATATTTGGTTATGCTCCATGTCAACATGAGAAGCCTATATGAACTTGGGTCGACATGTAGCCTAACTAAATGTTAACTTTGCGTCGGCAAATGACGTTAAAATGTAGGCCTTCAACCTTTTATTAAAGAAATTGTTTGAACGTTAGACTTAAGCCTACATCTTGAATTGAAAATAACTGATTATCCATTAGTTGGAAGACTAAAAAGAAAACATGGGAGAGAAACGGCGTACGATATGACATAAACTACTTGGCAAATGTGGCGAATAGATCCCTTTCAATTGCAGCCTCTCAGCAAAAAAACTGAGCTTCGGGGGGCAACAGGGAACGAACTCGTAAGAGATAGCTACAAGTAGACCTAACGTAGCCTAATAATTTAAACAAATGTTTGGAAATTGTTGTCCATAGTTTTGTGAAGCTGAACCCTCCCTAAAACTAGTTAGAGCAGCGTTTCATGGATTACCTTTTCTTCATGACTAAATTGTAACGACAACGTAAATTTTAAAATATTGAAGACGAAACTTAATACGAAATCTCTGTTCATTTAGTCCGGACGAATTAAGACAAGACAAAATAGCTGGCTCTATTCTAGCGGACAACCTAAATTGCCGTCTCAATGCATTGATTGTTTTACTTTTTAACGATTCACTTAATACAAATTCCCCTTGCCTTCTTGGCTTACCGTGAGATCCATGGCCAGTTGTCAAGCAATTTGAAAAACAACTACAGGACCCTTTCTGTGATAGCACACCAATCACAACTCCTTTGTTTCATGTCCAGTAGATATTCAACAACGACACTATAACAATTGCTGTGATTGGCTTACATTTGCCCTGTACACTACCTGTAGGAGCCTAAATGCAGTTTATTGATGCAACATGCAACAATTTAAGTTCATACTTAAAATTAGTAATTTACGTGGTTCATTGATTTGAAAGGAATTGGAATGTTTACAGTATTTACAGGTTGATGTATTTACAGTAATGCAATAAGTGAATTGCTTATTCCTTGCACTTAAAATGTGTGTGGAGAATTTAAAATAGCCAAAATGTCATTTATGTCAAGATTTGTAATGTTTGGGAATACACTCATCATCATCATCATCATCGTCATCCGCTTTGTCCGGGGTCGGGTCGCGGAGGTAGCTGTTCAAGCAGGGCATCCCAAACTTCCCTTTCCCGGGCCACATTAACCAGCTCTGACTGGGGGATTCCAAGGCGTTCCCAGGCCAGTGTGGAGATATAATCCCTCCACCTGGTCCTAGGTCTGCCCCGCGGCCTCCGCCCAGCTGGACGTGCCTGGAACACCTCCCTAGGGAGGCGGCCAGGTGGCATCCTTACTAGATGCCCGAACCACCTCAACTGGCTCCTTTCTACGCAAAGAAGCAGCGGCTCTACTCCGAGTCCCTCACGAATGGCTGAACTTCTCACCCTAACCCTAAGGGAGATGCCAGCCACCCTCCGGAGGAAACTCATTTCCGCCGCTTGTATCCGCGATCTCGTTCTTTCGGTCATGACCCACCCTTCATGACCATAGGTGAGAGTAGGAACGAAGATAGACCGGTAGATTGAGAGCTTTGCCTTCTGGCTCAGCTCTCTCTTCGTCACAACGGTGCGATAGAGCGACTGCAACACCGCACCCGCTGCTCCAATTCTCCGGCCCATCTCTCGTTCCATTTTCCCCTCACTCGAGAACAAGACCCCGAGATACTTGAACTCCTTCACTTGGGGTAAAGACTCATTCCCTACTTGGAGTAGACAATCCATCGGTTTCCTGCTGAGAACCATGGCCTCAGATTTGGAGGTGCTGATCCTCATCCCAGCCGCTTCACACTCGGCTGCGAACCGATCCAATGAGTGCTGCAGGTCGCAGATTGATGATGCCATCAGGACCACATCATCTGCAAAAAGCAGTGATGCAATCCTCTGCCCACCAACCCGCAGCCCCCCTCCCCCGCGGCTACGCCGTGAGATCCTGTCCATGAATCCCACAAACAGGATAGGTGACAAAGCGCAGCCTTGGAGGAGGGCAACCCTCACCGGAAACGAGTCTGACTTACTGCCGAAGACCCGGACAGAGCTCTCGCTTTGGAAGTACAGAGATTGGATGGCCCTGAGTAGAGACCCCCTCACCCCATACTCTCGCAGCACCTCCCACAGTATCTCCCGGGGAACCCGATCATACGCCTTCTCCAAATCCACAAAACACGTGTAGACCGGATTGGCATACTCCCAGGCCCCCTCAAAGATCCTCGCGAGGGTAAAAAGCTGGTCCGTTGTTCCACGACCAGGCCGGACACCGCATTGTTCCTCCTCAATCCGAGGTTCGACTATCGGTCGAACCCTCCTTTCCAGCACCCTGGAGTATACTTTCCCGGGGAGGCTGAGTAATGTGATGCCTCTGTAGTTGGCACACACTCTCCGGTCCCCCTTTTTGAACAGGGGAACCACCACCCCGGTCTGCCACTCCTTAGGTACTGTCCCCGACTTCCACGCAATGTTGATAAGACGTGTCATCCATGACAGTCCCTCAACACCCAAAGCCTTCAGCATTTCTGGGCGGATCTCATCAACCCCTGGGGCTTTGCCACTGTGGAGTTGTTTGACTACCTCAGTGACCTCCGCCAGGGAGATTGATGCTGATCCCCCATCATCCTCCAGCCCTGTCTCTACTGTGTAGGGTGGGTTTGTCGGGTTCAGGAGTTCCTCAAAGTGCTCCTTCCACCTCCCAATCACCTTGTCAGTTGAGGTCAACAACGTCCCATCCTTACTGTATACAGCTTGAATGGTTCCCTGCTTTCCCCTCCTGAGGTGTCGGATGGTCTTCCAGAACCGCTTTGGCGCCAGCCGAAAGTCCTTCTCCATGGTTTCTCCGAACTCCTCCCACACCTGCTGCTTTGCTTCTGCCACGGCCGAGGCTGCAGTCCTTCGGGCCTGTCGGTACCTTGCAACTGCCTCCGGAGTCGCCCGGGACAGCATGTCACGGAAGGCCTCCTTCTTCAATCGGACGGCTCCCCTGACCACCGGTGTCCACCAGGATGTTCGAGGGTTACCGCCCCTTGAGGCACCTAAGACTTTGAGACCACAACTTTCAGACGCAGCTTTAGCAATGGAGGCTTTGAACATCGCCCACTCCGGTTCAATGCCCCCAGCCTCCACAGGGATGCCAGAGAAGCCCCGCCGGAGGTGTGAGTTGAAGGCCTCCCGGACCGGGGACTCCTCCAGACGTTCCCAGTTCACCCGCACTACACGCTTGGGCTTACCAGGTCTGTCCAGAGGCTTCCCCCGCCACCTGACCCAACTCACCACCAGATGGTGATCAGTTGACAGCTCTGCTCCCCTCTTCACCCGAGTGTCCAAAACATATGGCCTCAGGTCCGATGATACGATAACAAAATCGATCATCGACCTTCTGCCTAGGGTGCTCTGGTACCAGGTACACTTATGAGCATCCTTATGTTCGAACATGGTGTTCGTTATGGCCATTCCATGACTAGCACAGAAGTCCAATAACAAGCCACCACTCGGGTTCAGATCGGGGAGGCCGTTCCTCCCAATCACGCCTCTCCAGGTGTCTCCATCATTGCCCACATGTGCGTTGAAGTCCCCCAGCAAGACTACTGAGTCCCCCTCAGAACCCCATACAAGGCTCCATCCAGGGTCTCCAAAAAGGCCGAATACTCCGAACTGCTGGTCGGTGCATAGGCACAGACAACAGTCAGAGTTTTCCCCCCCATGACCCGCAGGCGTAGGGAGGCGACCCTCTCGTCCACTGGGGTAAACTCCAACATAGAGGCACTTAGCCGGGGACTCGTAAGTATCCCCACACCAGCCTTGCGCCTCTCACCCTGGGGAGCTCCGGAGAAGAATAGAGTCCAACCCCTATCCAGAAGTGAGGTTCCAGAGCCGAGGCTGTGCGTAGAGGTAAGCCCCACCAGATCCAGCTGGTAGCGCTCCACCTCCCGCACAAGCTCCGGCTCCTTCCCTCCCAGAGAGGTGACGTTCCACGTCCCCAAAGCCAGCCTCTGCCACCCGGGTCCGATCCGTCGAAAACCTCTGCCTTCACTGCCACCTTTCTGGCAGCGCACCCGACCCCCTTGGTTTTTCCCGCGGGTGGTGAGCCCACGGGACGGAGAAGAAGAGATGTTGTTGTTGTCCACGTTGCTTTTTCGGGCTATGCCCGGCCGGGCTCCGTGGCAAGCCCAGCCACCAGGCGCTCGCTGACGGGTCCTCCTCCTGGGCCTGGCTCCAGAAGGGGACCCCGGGCTTCCTCCGGGCCGGGTATCATCCTCTCTTATAGGTTTTTCCATGAGGGTTTTTGAACCATTCTTAGTCCGGCCCCTCGCCCGAGACCAATTTGCCATGGGAGACCCTACCAGGAACACAAGGTTCCAGACAACACAGCCCCCAGGTTCATAGGGACACAAACCTCTCCACCACGATAAGGTGATGGTTCCCGGAGAGGTCACCACACTGTAAAAAATTATTTGGCCTTTAAGTTAGTTCAACTTGTTTTAATAAGTTAGTTGTACTAAAATTAAGAAAACATTGAGTCAACTTGTAATTTCAAGTTGGAACCCGCTCAACTGATCACGCAAAACATATTAGTCAATGCAACTTAGACATTGGGGCAGCACGGTGGCTCGGTGGTTGGCACTTGCCTCACAGCAAGAAGGTCCTGGGTTCAATCCCCACCTGACCCAAGGGCGTTTCTGTGTGGAGTTTGCATCTTCTCCCCGTGTTCGCGTGGGTTTCCTCCGGGTACTCCGTAGGTGTGAATGTGAGTGTGAGTTGTTGTCTGTCCCTATATGTCGGCCCTGTGATAGACTGGCGACCTGTCCAGGGTGTACCCCGCCTCTCGCCCTGTGTCCGCTGGGATAGGCTCCAGCCCCCCCGTGACCCTGTACAGGATGAGCGGTAAAGTTAATGGATGGATGGATGGAACTTAGACATTCAAGTTTACTCAAGAACAATTGAATTAACATACTGAAGACGTCACCTGACTCTTGACCGCGTGAAGTACTGCTATCCTGATAGGCCATTGAGGTAATATATTTGCATATATCCCAGCAAGTTGTTAAATGTAATATTAGTGATAATACACTTTATTTGGATTGTGCTTTACTTTGCAAGAGTAATCTCAAAGTGATACAATCCCTATTAAACATACATAGCAAATTATATAAGGCATGTGAAAAACATATTTCTTGCAACTCTTACTCTGAACATCGTTATCGTTAATGACAATCCCTGAAATTCCCGCCAATAGTGGTCATATAATCCGCGGTTCAGAAGTGCGCGGACTATGATCGCCTCTGGGTTCAAGTGACGCATCAGGCGACATCACAGACATGTTGACGCTGCGAATGCCAGACGGAGCTCCACTTACAAGCTATAAAACTCGGAAATGCAGTCTGAAGTACCTGAAGGGGACAATTCAGACGTGTGTTTCCCTCCTGATATCTATTGTGAAAAAAAAGTAGTATGTTGACCTGATGTGTTTACGTTAAGGTGCTGTAAATAGAAAATTAATTTATTCAACTTACAAATACATGTCAATATCATTAAATAATCAGTTTAGTGTATGCCAATTTTGTCAAATTGACTTTTCATAGTGAGTTGCATGAACTTAAATTGAAGTACATCAAACTAAAATAACGAAGTTTGCCAGAACCTATATTCTTTGCTCATCTTACTTAAAATCTTAAGGCAGCCAGGTTACTCATAATTATAAGTTGAGCCAACTTTATTTTTTTTACAGTGCAGTTGGCTGATTGTTACTTAACAGTAATTGCGCACCTTTAATTGCCTTTTTTATACTCTCACGAGAGGAGAGCGGGGGTTATCAGGCTCAGTCAGGAAAGCAGTGGAGCCATACAGTTTTTTGACCTCTCTCTGTCTCTCTCTCTCATAAAACGAGTTTTGCTTTAATTTTGATAACTTTGGAAATTGATCATCGTTCTGTACACATTTTTCATTGTGTCTAAGTAAACTGTTAAAACTTTTAAGAGTTGTCCGGTGGATTTATTCGATGTGGATTATGACCAGGGGGAATCGTTAGAGCGTCAAGCTAAGGCTTCATTAATTGGAAACCTACACTACCCATACTCAACCTGATGTCCCACTCTACCTGAATTCACCCTACACTGTAAAAAAAATAAAGTTGGCTCAACTTATAATTATGAGTAACCTGGCTGCCTTAAGATTTTGAGCAAGATAAGCAAAGAATAGGTTCTGGCAACTTCGTTATTTTAGTTTGATGTACGTTAATTTAAGTTCCTGCAACTCACTATGAAAAGTCAATTTGACGAAATTGACATGCAGCAAACTGATTATTTAATGATATTGACATCTAGTTGAAAGTTGAATAAATACATTTTCTCGATACAGCAATTTAATGCATACACGGCAGGTACCCCCAATATTCACCTATTTTTTCACAATAGAAAACAGGATGGGAACACACATTTGAATTGCCTTCCACGGGAACTTCGAAATGTTTTCCCAATTTTCACTTCATGCCATACAAGCTCCGCCAAGCACAAGTACCGATACAACATTTGTGTAGCAGCTTTATATCTCCTCCGTTTAACCCACGCGAGAAAAGGTGCGCGAGCTACAACTCACGCAATCTCAAGACACAGCTGTGGAAATTTAGAACCCTGCAATTTCAAGGGTTGTCATTAATGATAACAGTGTAACAGTGTTCAGAGTAAGAGTTGCAAAAAAAAAAAGTTCCCTTTTTATTTTATATAATTTGCTATGTATATTTAACAGGGATTGTATCACTTTGAGATTACTCTAGCAAAGTAAAGCACAATCCAAACAACATTTATTATCATTAATATTACATCTTATAACTTGCTGGGATATATGCAAATGTATTACCTCAATGATCTATCAGGATAGCAGTAACGATGACTATTACTTCACACGGTCAAGAGTCAGGTGACGTCTTCAGTATCTTAATTCAATTGTTCTTGAGTGTCTAAATTGCATTGACTAATATATTTTGCTTGATCAGTTGGTCAGGTTCCAACTTGAAATAACAAGTTGACTCAATGTTTTCTTAATTTTAGTACAACTAACTTATTAAAACGAGTTGAACTACCTAATAGGCCAAATAATTTTTTACAGTGTATAGCTTAACATAACAACATGCAATTACACAACATCGACGCTAGATGGCGGTAAAAGACCGCGAAAACTCTCTCCCCATTCATTTCAATGGGGCCAAAAACCGATTAAAAATAATAATAAAAAATATAAAACGTGAATCGATCACTTAGCTGTATGTTAGTTCAACGGACTGGAATACCCAAGACATGTGGAGACTGGAATGGAATCGATTGGGTCAAAACTGCGGGCATTGATAGGCGCGCAAAATTAGGCCAAATAATAATAATTATAATAGTAATAATAATAATAATAATAATTATAAGACTTTCCGGTAATAGTATGTGCTGCATCTGACAATGCATCACATAACTAGCCAGCCTGCTAATAGGGACCAGGGCCAGTTCTAGCCTGCCATAGTTGGATGGGCTGCCATAGGCCTATATAGTAAGTGGGCAATTTATCTAACAGCCAGTATGGTAGTACGGACTAGCAGGCAGAAGATTACCGTTTCAAAACTCGGGCCAGCTACGCAATTCAATTTTTTTATGCAAATTACCCAAATCTTCACTTATATAAGCAGCTAGTGCCACTGCAACAGTGGTTACAGAATTATGTCCCCACCAGTGTTGTGCTAGTTACTGAAAATTTATAATTAGTTATAGTTACTCATTACCTCTTCAAAAAAAGTAACTAAGTTACTTTACCAATTACTCCCTTAAAAAAGTAATGCGTTACTAATGTTTGTAACTTTTGCGTTTCCCAATTTACACAAACTCTGAAGTTCAGGCTTTATTTTTTATCCCACACTGTTAACTTGTGATCGTATGGTACTTCCTATTAGCCAATAGGTCCAATATATACATACATTTTAAAACAGCAACACAAATAATATCGCACCGTTGTGACGAAGAGAGAGCTGAGCCAGAAGGCAAAGCTCTCAATCTACCGGTCTATCTTCGTTCCTACTCTCACCTATGGTCATGAAGGTGGGTCATGACCGAAAGAACGAGATCGTATACAAGCGGCGGAAATGAGTTTCCTCCGGAGGGTGGCTGGCATCTCCCTTAGGGATAAGGTGAGAAGTTCAGCCATTCGTGAGGGACTCGGAGTAGAGCCGCTGCTTCTTTGCGTAGAAAGGAGCCAGTTGAGGTGGTTCGGCATCTAGTAAGGATGCCACCTGGCCGCCTCCCTAGGGAGGTGTTCCAGGCACGTCCAGCTGGGCGGCGGAAAAGGGGCAGAACTAGGACCAGGTGGAGGGATTATATCTCCACACTGGCCTGGGAACGCCTTGGAATCCCCCAGTCAGAGCTGGTAAATGTGGCCCGGGAAAGGGAAGTTTGGGATGCCCTGCTGGAACTGCTACCTCCGCGACCCGACCCCGGACAAAGCGGATGAAGATGATGATGACCTAAGGTTGCTCACTGCTTTTCATATTTTCTAATATCAAATCAAATAAAGTTTATTTATAGAAAACGTATAAAACAAGCACAGCTGACCAAAATGCTGTACAATGTATTCACATACAATTGTTTTCTGTATTGTTTGATAAACTGTAACATATAGCCTATATGCATAGGCTATGTACAAGCTAAGTGCATAGAAAACCATTAATATGATTCGAAGGTGATGCAAAGGCTATTGAAAATCAGCCTATTTGCTCCAGTTCATTGTGGCATCTGCGTTTTAATTTGTTTGGATACAGCCAAAATATTATCAAATATCTACTTGCTTCCTACCCTGCTCAACCAATCAGCGATTGTTTGATGCTTACGTTCGCTCAGTAGTTTGCCGACGTACTTCAACATAAGTTTAACGGGCCCACTGGGTGGCAGTGTCGCATTCAGTAATCCAAAATGTACAAAAAACCGTAGAAGAAAGCACAGACACGGAAACTCCCATGCACGTTCCGCGAAAGTACAAACAAAGAGAATGACGGTTGCTCACTGCTTTTCATACTTTCTTATATCAAATCAAATCAAGTATATTTATAGAACACGTTTAAAACTAGCTGAGCTGACCAATATATTCACATACAGTTTATCAAACAATACAGAAAACAGTTGTAACATATAGCCTATATAGGCTATACTACAAGCTAAGTGCATAGAAAACCACTAATATGATTTGAAGGCTATTGAAATTCAGCCTATCTGCTCCAGTTCATTGTGTCATCTGCATTTTAAGTTGTTTGGGTACAGCCAAAATATGACCGAATATCTACATGCTTCCTACCCTGCTCAACCAATCAGCGATTGTTTGACGCACTGAGAAGACACTTTGCGCGACGCGCTGTTAGGATTTGGGAGTATGGCAAGCCAAAAGGACCATATATCGTCACTAATCAAACGTGTTCTGTTGGACAAAACGCTGTATTTTACGGCATACAAAGTGTAGAGCGGCGCTTTTAACGCCGCTCAATAGTAGGGCGGCATTTTTTGCGGCGTAAAAAGGGCAAAAGAAAGGCCGTTTTGTACGGCGTTCTAGTGAGGTACATTAAAACTCAGCTTTTTACGTGTGTTAAAACCTGTCCTAGATGCCGTTTTCTTTAACGCCGTTTTTCATGTAGGCTAATGAGCCCAGCCCTCTGTTTTGCATAGCCAGTAAGTTCATATTTTCTGTAACCAATTTTGTCTGTAAAGCCAGACCAAAGCAATAAACACATCGATGAGAAGTGCCCGCCATTATTAGGCTGTATGTTTGTGCATCACCGTGACTAGCTAGCTAGCTAGCTAACTTATCTAGAAAGTAGGATAGCGAGCTAACTAACTAACGTATGTGTCCTAGCGAACTAAGCTGGCGTTAACTAGCTAATGTTGAGGTCACATTTAATCCGGCCTCATCTATCAAGTCAATTCAATTCAATTCAATGGTGCTTTATTGGCATGAAAATACAAAGTAAATATTGCCAAAGCATACATACATACATTTTCAAAACAAATATAAAAACAGTATTGATTATTATACATAAAAAACATAAAAATAACATATATAATTTGTAGTTCACTCAAGAAGTGACTGGTCTGGCGGTGTCTCTCTCTGATAAACGTAAAAAGTTAAACATGACACTGAACTGTTGCTCTACTGGATGTCCCTAAGGTTGTGACAGGTACATTTTGCAGCCAGAGTGCTGCACAAAAAAAATTCTCCTAATAGGTATTGCATTTTTATTTCATTTTTTAGGTTTTCAAATCCATTTAATTGGTTTTTTAACTTGTAAAATAAATCTTCTTGTTCGTTTTTGAACCTATCGCAGTATAGGAGGAAGTGGGTCTCAGTCTCCATTTGTCCACAGGGGCACTGCTGACACACTCTATCCTCCCTTGGTAGCCAAGTTTGTCTGTGACGACCAGGTTCAATAGCCAGGTTGTGCACTGAGTCTGTACATAGTCAATGTTTTCCTCGGTTTTTGATCTGGAAGATTCGTCAGATAATTTGCAAGTGTGTAATTTCTATTTAGGGCCGAATAGCATTGCAGTTTACTTAGATTTTTTGCGATGTTTTTCCAGTAA
The DNA here is from genome assembly GCA_026901105.3 of Galaxias olidus. NCBI lineage: Eukaryota > Metazoa > Chordata > Actinopteri > Galaxiiformes > Galaxiidae > Galaxias > Galaxias olidus. Next base: position 198,700 of record JAPMUY010002720.1, on the reverse strand, counting down.
TCAATATAATTGTCTTATTGTTTTTGTATTATTTGATTTGGCCAGATTGTTTGAGGGTTATCCTGAGGAGTTGCAGAATAGAGCTGGGTATTGAGGTTCTGGACTAATTGGTAAAGGGGACTTTTCGTTTAATCAATTTGATGGCAATGAAAGGCTCTGTGATGGTATGAGTGGGGGTGACTTGAGCTAAGGTGATTATAAAATTTTATGGTTCGTTTTTGAATATCAATAATCAGAGAGAATTGTCCAAGTTCCGCTCTGCACGCATTATTTGGGGTTTTCCTATTTACTTTCAGGATAGATTTACACGTTTCTAGATGTAGCATTTCAATTGGATGTTTATCCCATTTGGAAAAATCCTGATTTACAAGAGGACCCCATACCTCACTACCATATAGGGCAATTGGTCCAATGATTGATTTCAGTATTCTAAGACAGATTCTAATTGGAATATTTAATTTGATAGTTTTTTTTTTATCATACTCTATAAAAAGCCCTTCTTGCCTTCTCTTTTAGGTCATTCACAGCCAAATTGCAATTACCTGTGGAGCTCATTTTTAATCCTAGATAGGTGTATGAGTGTGTGTTTTCAATATTAGTTGAGCCCAATGCAAACTGTATCTATTTAACTGACATCTGGATCTTTTTTGGAATATCATAATTTTCGTCTTTTTAAGATTCACTGTCCGGGCCTAGTTCAAGACAGAATTGTTGCAATCCTTCTTCTGAGTTTGATAGCAAAACTAAATCATCTGCAAACAAAATACTTTTTATTTCTGTGCCATTCAGGTGTATACCAGGAGCTGTTGAATCCTCAAGTGTTTTTGCCAATTCATTAATATACGTAGATGTTAAATAGGGTTGGACTGAGGCTGTTCCCTTGCATCACCCCACGCCCCTGGGGAAAGAAGTCTGTCCGCTTGTTTCCAATTTTTACGGCACATGTATTGTTTTTGTACATTGTTTTGATGATATCATATGTCTTTGCCCCCACACCACTTTCTAGTAATTTAAACCAAAGACCATCATGCCAAACTGAGTCGAATGCTTTTTCAAAGTCAATAAAACAAGCGAAAATGTTTGATTTTATTTTGGTTAACATGTTTATCAATTAGGGTATGGAGAGTGAAAATGTGGTCAGATGTCCGGTAATTTGATAAGAATTAAATTTGACTTTCTCTCAGGATGTTGTGTTCTCTGAGAAATGTTTGTAATCGATTATTAATTATTGAACAGAATACTTTTCCTAAATTACTGTTAACACATATGCCTCTATAATTACTCAGGTCATATTTGTCATCATCATCATCATCGTCATCCGCTTTGTCCGGGGTCGGGTCGCGGAGGTAGCAGTTCAAGCAGGGCATCCCAAACTTCCCTTTCCCGGGCCACATTAACCAGCTCTGACTGGGGGATTCCAAGGCGTTCCCAGGCCAGTGTGGAGATATAATCCCTCCACCTGGTCCTGAGGTCTGCCCCGCGGCCTCCGCCCAGCTGGACGTGCCTGGAACACCTCCCTAGGAGGCGCCAGGTGGCATCCTTACTAGATGCCCGAACCACCTCAACTGGCTCCTTTCTACGCAAAGAAGCAGCGGCTCTACTCCGAGTCCCTCACGAATGGCTGAACTTCTCACCCTGTCCCTAAGGGAGATGCCAGCCACCCTCCGAAGGAAACTCATTTCCGCCGCTTGTATCCTCAATCCGTTCTTTCGGTCATGACCCACCCTTCATGACCATAGGTGAGAAAAGGAACGAAGATAGACCGGTAGATTAAGAGCTTTGCCTTCTGGCTCAGCTCTCTCTTCGTCACAACGGTGCGATAAAGCGACTGCAATACCGCACCCGCTGCTCCAATTCTCCGGCCCATCTCTCGTTCCATTTTCCCCTCACTCGAGAACAAGACCCCGAGATACTTGAACTCCTTCACTTGGGGTAAAGGTCTCATTCCCTACTTGGAGTAGACAATCCATCGGTTTCCTGCTGAGAACCATGGCCTCAGATTTGGAGGTGCTGATCCTCATCCCAGCCGCTTCACACTCGGCTGCGAACCGATCCAATGAGTGCTGCAGGTCGCAGACCGATGATGCCATCAGGACCACATCATCTGCAAAAAGCAGTGATGCAATCCTCTGCCCACCAACCCGCAGCCCCCTCCCCCGCGGCTACGCCGTGAGATCCTGTCCATGAATACCACAAACAGGATAGGTGACAAAGCGCAGCCTTGGAGGAGGCCAACCCTCACCGGAAACGAGTCCGACTTACTGCCGAAGACCTGGACACAACCTTAGGTCCCTTTGTTTATACATTTGCGGGACATGAGTTTCTGTGTCTGTGCTTCTTCTACGTTTTTTGTACATTTTGGATTATTGAATGCGAAACTGCCACCTAGTGGGCCCGTTAAACTTACGTTGAAGTATGTAGGCAAACTACTGTGCGAATGTAAGCGCCAAATGAACGTTTGCATTCGCTAACGCGCTCACGCAGAAGTATAAACCACGCTTTAAGCCTGGTTTATACTTCCGCGGAGGAGCACGTAAACGTCTCTGCGTAGTTTCGCAGAGGAGGGGCTTCTGGGAAGCGTAGTTTACCAAGGCCCGCCAACATGTTGACGGGGAGTCCTCCCAAAACCTTACGCCCTGTTCAAAATTAATCCGTTGCGCTGGCGCACTACGCACTGTCATGTCTGTTACAGCGTGCGTGTGGTCCGCACTCAACGCAAGTCAAGTGTAGACGAGAGGACAGCTTTTGTGCTACCGCAGCCAAGCTAGTCGGAGAGGCTGCTTGCTTAGTGATAGCAGACGAAGTTACAGTGGAAAGTAACACAAGTAATTTTAACGATCTTTTATAATATGCTTATATTATTATTATTATAAGGTTATAAATATTCAAATGTTAACTGATTCCATTATATCGATATATTTCATGTGTATTTAACGATAGTACAACAGTAAACAGTTCACGATAGTAGTAGAATTCCACTTCCTGTTCATTTCAACGGTCCGCTCTGACACAAAAGTTGGAAAAATCCAACGTGTCCGTCAAGATTTCGCAACGGAAACCGTTGTCCACTAGGGGGCCAGTCCGTCACGAAGTCCCCACAGAAATTAATGGACTTCCGGTGCAACGGACCAGCGCAACGGATGAATTGTGAACAGGGCGTAACGCATCAAATAATATAAGCATATTATAAAAGATCGTTAAAATTACTTGTGTTACTTTCCACTGTAACTTCGTCTGCTATCGCTAGGCAAGCAGCCTCTCTGGCTGCGGTAGCACGAAAGCTGTCCTCTCGTCTACAGTTGACTTGCGTTGAGTGCGGACCACATACACGCTGTAACAGACATGACAGTGCGTAGTGCACCAGTGCAACGGATGAATTGTGAACAGGGCGTAACAGCGCGTTGCGCGAAGCGTCTTCTCAGTGCGTCAAACAATCGCTGACTGTTTGAGCAGGGTAGAAAGCAAGTAGATATTCGGTCATATTTTGGCTGCATCCAAACAAATTAAAACGCAGATGACACAATGAACCGGAGCAGATAGGCTGATTTTCAATAGCCTTCGAATCATATTGGTGGTTTTCTATGCACTTAGCTTGTACACAGTATAGCCTATATAGGCTATGTTACAACTGTTTTCTGTATTGTTTGATAAACTTTATGAGAATATATTGGTCAGCTCTGCTAGTTTTAAACGTGTTCTATAAATACAGGCCTACTTGATTTGATTTGATATAAGAAAATATGAAAAGCAGTGAGCAACGTTCGGTCTCTTTGTTTATACTTTCGCGGGACGTGCACGGGAGTTTCCGTGTCTGTGCTTCTTCTACGTTTTTTTGTACATTCTGGATTACGGAATGCAACACTGCCACCTAGTGGGCCCGTTAAATTTACGTTGAAGTATGCAGGCAAACTACTGTGTGAATGTGAGCACCCAAAATGGGCTTTAATGTGTTAAAAAGTATGCATTTACATCAAAACACAGGGTAGCGCATTCTGAGCAGTAATTTCTCCCTGTCAAAATGAGGAGGCGCTAATTGTCTGAACACTGGCCTCGGATGTATTCAAGTTTGCTAAAACTGCTTGTTGGATATTCCCATTACACCAACATGAAAAAAAAACCAATTTATAGGTATATAACTATATTTAAAAAATTATATTTAGCAACAAAATACACAAATATAATGGAGCTGCAGTGTCAACTGGAATTTCCTGGGCAGTCACACTATCTGGACAGAGCTCGGAGTGGAAAGTAGGAGCAGAGCTAAAGGTTTGAGCACAGGCTAAGTAGATGTTGGGTCAAAATGAAAATGGTCTATATATATGCAAGTTGGTGGAATAAGCCACCCCATTATTTACTTACCTCACAATGTTTGCGGTATAAAATGTAATTGTATTCAAAAGCGCATTTATGGCCTGGTTTCATGAGCTGCACTAGCCATCTACAGTTACCTGTGTTGAGAAGTCATAGACTATGGAATTTATTAAGCTTGCTTCGCTTGTGTTGGCTCTCTTAATCTTTCAGTGGTTGTAGGCAAGCCTCAGCAGGGGGAAAGCCTTTTACCCTCAGACACAATCCTCCAGAAGTGACGGTAGACCAATATGAAGCAAAAAATTATTCCTCTACAAGCCACTTTTTGAAAAGTAAGTCACTCTAGCTCTATAGGACAGATTTGAGATTTAAAAAAACTATGGCTGTTTTAGATCAGCCACTGGAGTCATAAAACTGCATTTTGATTTTACAATAAGAAATGTACCATGAAACGGATGAATCATCAGTCTTGGACAGAATGCGGCTGATCGCTTGATGTGATTGTGCTGCACTGTTAGGTGCTCCCTCTTCCATGTTTATGCCCTGCGTGTGTGCCTACATTTCTGGAGTCTCGTTTAACAGTCGTTTCCTAAGACATCACAGCAATACATGCGCTAAAAGTAAAATCTTGCAGATTAAAGTGAAATGAAGTAAAATTTAATGGCTACAATTTGCCCAGGCCTAAAAAAGGTGTCGTGGAATATGCTCTGTACCTGTAACATTTGCAAGTCATAAGTCTAGGCTTTCCTTATTAAAGTACAATGAAAATAAGATTAATTCTGCAGGCCAACCTCAATGCAAAGCTACCTTCATTATTCCTTAAACCTTTGTGGACATCAACAACCACACAATACACATTGCCATATATATACCATTGTAAAAAGTAAAAAACCTACTTGCAAGACCTTTAATACTTAAATAAAAAAGAAGGTACCTACTCCAGTGTTTTATGCACCTTTTATTCTCACTTTTCCAAATAGAAACATCCTCTTTATAATAAACTGACCATTCAAATCACTTTTCTTTCCAAGTCAGAATAATAACAAAACAATAAATAGTTGAAGCATATGAGCTAAATTTAAAATATCCCTGCAGTTGAAATTGATATGCTAATACCATGAACATAGGTACATATAAAACCCTTATCAACTGTTTTTAATAACCCTTCTAATTGCCTTAAATGTTGAAGAGCAGAACATCTCTACATGGTAGACATTGGCAGCAGACCAAAATCATTGTTATGCCGTTTTATTTTGTTATTATTGTAATATTTAGTATGTTCCCCAATCTAGTGCTGTTGCGATGTAGGGGTTAAATAGAGATTGTTGCATGATATTCTGAGAAGACCTTCACCCTGCCCATTATTTGATTTACAAAACCAAATTTGTATTTTAGTATCTGTAGATATTTACAAAACATTGAGAGACACATAATGTGGATATGAGTCCTTATTTTGAGGAAAATAAATAAATGCACTAATTGAAGTCTCCCTAATAATGTAAAAATGAGTCAATAACTAAATTATAATATAGTTTCTCAGATCTATACTATAATATACAGTACTGTGCATAAGTTTTAGGCAGGGGATGCTGTTTTGAAGGCGAAGGATGGTCACATCAAATGTTGATTTGATACAGATTTGCTTTTCCCTCACTTTGTATTTTATGAATTGATAAAAAAAATAAACAATTAACATTTATCCTTTTATGTTTTTTCTTTTCTTCTAACTTTAAAGACATCACACCTGCCTAAAACTTTTGCACAGTACTGTATATCTGGAAATATTAATCAGAATGCCTCAACTGATGCCCACGTGAGCTTAGAGATAGTTTTCCCAGGCCATATTTGGAGGAGGTCCAGATAAGACAATTCATGATGGTCCTCTTCTTATTCTATATCATCTTCACCCAAGCTTTGTGCACTCACAATTCTCTGCATGAAAGAAAAGATTTAGATTGCATTTAACTTTCTTAAACAGTTTGGAACAACAGACTGCTTCCTAACCAAGGTCATTACCAAACATATTCCATTTAGAAGGTCCCTGAGCAATTTCAATGTGACATAATTGGGTTGCTGCTTAGTTAATTTAGCTCAGGTCTAGTTCAGTAGGTATGCAAGTGTAACCTGTTAAACAGGATGGTGTACCTGACTGATGGTGGGCAGCTTGGTAAGCAGCATCTGAAACACAGGAGGTGGTAGGGTTTGCTGCAACACCTGGAGTAGTTGCTGGGGCTGGCCACATACCGCAATGGCATTGGTCAGGTGGTCCACGCCGACTTCGTAGTCTCCTGAGAGGGAAAGAGGGGTAAGTATTACAGGAAAGTAAGTTCGTTTATGTTCAGTGAGAATTTTTAAGCATAGTGATGCCCAATTTCCAAGAATTTGAGTGGCGGTAGAATGTTGTGCGCAATCATCCTTTACATGATGCTTTGTGATGCTTTTAACCATCACTTTATAAAATCAAGCTCCTTTTTGAAGAATACAGTAGAGCTATTGGGGCACAAATGGCACCAGGAGATGCCGTTTACACTGGTGTAGAAAAAGATATTCCCATTTAATTCCCATGGAAATGGTGTTTCCTTCTCATTTAGACAATTTGATTGCTTGGAAGTTCTATATGCCTTATGCAACTCTAAGTGTATGAGAAGCTCTATGGGTGCAGATCAATTAGACCCTTATCTGCTAAAGCTGTCTGTCCCCTTCATAGCCGAGCCCCTGACACATATTTTTAAGTTAACAATCACTTCTGGTTTAATACCCAAGATATGGAAATCAGCTCTGGTTGCTCCTTTACATAAAAGGCGGATGCAAGTGACTTAAATATTTACAGACCTATCTCCAAACTCCCATGTATAGCAAAGATGTTAGAACATCTTGTAAATGAACAGCTTTATGCTTTCTTGTACACTAATAATATTTTAAGCCCTTTTCAGTCAGGTTTCAGAGCTGGTCATAGTACTATTACAGCAGCTACTCTTGTAGTAAATTATATAGTTACTGCTCTTGATGATAAGAAACATTGTGCTGCTTTATTTATTTGTCAAAGGTTTTTGATACACTTTGAACTGGGTAAATCAGCTTTCAGTTTTTCATTTTTTTCAGATAAATGGAATAAATTCAACAGGAATTTAAATTAGAGCAGTTTGTTTCTGTAGAACAATTTAAACTTTTACTGGAGGATTTTGGAGCTGAAGAGTGTTCTTGCTATGGTTGAAACTTAATTATTGTACTGTATTGTAAATATTGTATTGTAAAAATGTTTACTTATTTTTTATTTATTTTTTTGTTGTTGTAATTTATATATTCTGCCTTTAAAAGGGGCACTGCTGGAAAAGAGACCTGGTCTCAGTCGGTTAACCCTGTATGTATGTATGTATGTATGTATGTATGTATGTATGTATAAATAAATAAATACATACATACCATACATGCATAAATAATAATAATAATAACATCCCGACTTAGAATTGCATCAATTATCTAAATTAAATTGCTCAGTCAAAATGTTATGAGTTACATTTATTAAGTGATTTAATGCGATGGAACTGCATTTAAACCATTGTTTGCGTGAATTTCAATATGCAAACTATCTGCACCACCAGGTCCTATGGAATGGATGGAACTACTGCAGGATCACATCCAATAAATAAAATTATTTGTCTTTCATTTTAAATAGGCATCATAACAAAAACGTGTATTATGTTGAATTATTTTCTTTAAATAAATAAAATACCTACGCAAGTTACATTGTACCTTACCCTGTGCCAACAGTTCCTCTCCCAACTGGATCTCCTCCAAAAAGAACTTCTGAACTGCCTCAGCATCCTTCAGGTCAGGGAGCTAAATGACAACACAAAACTTTAATTCCTCTAAGATCCTTATTTCGATCAAGTCCAGTGAGTAAAGTATAAGCTTTCTTTACATTTACAATGTCATGTCAGAGGTGCAGTCTAGCTTAAGTTCAGGCAATGGGTGTGCTACAGTCATAGTCACGGTTATTAATGAGCTTGATCACTACTGGTTTTGGTAAAAAATGTCCTGTTGCCATATTTATTGATCTAGCCAGAGTAGATCACAACAGGCTAAGAAATATTGGTGTCACAAAACAATCACTCTTTTTTTAACCATTGTTTAACCAGGTAATTCCAACTGAGCACGAGTGCTCTTTTGCAGTGGCAACCTGGCCCTGTAGGGGGAAATTGACCAACTCCAGTTCTATGCCAGTGCTTGGTCAGGGTATTGACAGGAGGATTAGCCCTAAACATGTTTTTGCTGGTGAGAGGAAACCGGAACACCCGGCGGAAACCCATACAAACATGGGGAGTACATGCAAACTCCACACAGAAAGAACCTGGATTGACTCACTGGCTGCTTTATTAGGTACACCTGTTCAACTGCTCGTTAGCGCAAATATCTAATCAGCCAATCACATGGCAGCAACTCAATGCATTTAGGCATGTAGACATGGTCAAGACGACCTGGTGAAGTTCAAACAGAGCATCAGAATGGGGAAGAAAGGTGATTTAAGTGACTTTGAACGTGGCATGGTTGTCGGTGCCAGACGGGCTGGTCTGAGTATTTCAGAACTGCTGATCTACTGGGATTTTCACGCACAACCATCTCTAGGGTTTACAGAGAATGGTCCGAAAAAGAGAAAATATCCAGTAAGCGGCAGTTCTCTGGGCGAAAATGCCTTGTTGATGCCAGAGGTCAGAGGAGAATGGTCAAAATGGTTCTAGATGATAGAAAGGCAACAGTAACTCAAATAACCGCTCGTTACAACCAAGGTATGCAGAAGACAATCTCTGAACGCACAACACGTCAAACCTTGAAGCAGATGGGCTACAGCAGCAGAAAACCACACCGGGTGCCACTCTTGTCAGTTAAGAACAGGAAACTGAGGCTACAATTCGCATGGGCTCACCAAAATTGGACAACAGTAGATTGGAAAAATGTTGCCTGTTCTGATGAGTCTCGATCTCGGCTGCGACATTCGGATGGTAGGGTCAAAATTTGGCGTAAACAACATGAAAGCATGGATGCATCCTGCCTTGTATCAACGGTTCAGGCTGGTGGTGGTGGTGTAATGGTGTGGGGGATATTTTCTTGGCATACTTTGGGCCCCTTAGTACCAATTGAGTATCGTTTAAACGCCAGAGCCTACCTGAGTATTGTTGCTGACCATGTCCTTCCCTTTATGACCACAGTGTACTCATCTTCTGATGGCTACTTCCAGCAGGATAACGCGCCATGTTACAAAGCTCGAATCATCTCAAACTGGTTTCTTGAACATGACTGTAAAGCCAAACAGAGCCTAAGACTCCATTAAATATGTGAATGATGTGTGTGATTTGGATGATCGAAAAACAATATATGAAATTGTATATAGGACACAAAAAGCTTAATTTAAATACAAAATTCAATCAGTAATGGCACAAATTTCTTCATTTAAGTAAAAATTAAACCAGTAATGGGAATAGTAATTAAATCCATAATAAGAGTAGGCGATTCTCTTGCAAGCTGGGTGTAATCAGAGTAATCAGTCAGTCCCAGTTCTGCAACAGGAAGGAGATATAGATGGTGCGCGCACACCCGGGTGACAAATTGAAGTGTGCAGACGGGAGGCATCTACAAAGTCAGGACAGGCTGCCGGTAAGATACTGAAATCTGCAGCGTTGCGTGAGAGATCCGTGGAGCCGCGGTGCGCTAAAGTGAATTATGTTTTGATAATTTGCTTGTGTGGGTGCCACGTGTCCTTTTATAACTCTGCACGTTAGTGTATATTATGTTCAATTTCGTTGCGCAGAACACTAAGCTGAGACGCTTTGATATTGATATTATCAGGCACAAACATGCCACAGAAATAAGCATTTGTTTAAATTTTTTATAATTTTACTTGCCTAAAATTGCTCTAATAATTGGCAGAAGGAAATACAATTTAAAGCTATTTAAATAAGTCAATACATTTAATTTAAAAAGAACAATAAATAAATAAATACTATAAAATATTTCTTGTTAAAATTAATTCATTTCATTTACTAAACTTTCTAATAAAATCTTGTTAATTTTATTCGCTACATATTCCTGCTAAAACAGAGTAAAAATATTTCTTGTTAGAGAATGATTAATTTGATTCATTAAATTATAAATTCAGTTAATTTAATTTGAGATGAAAAAGGAGCTTAGTTTCTAGAGATTGGTTAAATATTTACAATTTAATGCTTCTGTGCTTTGTGAAATATTTGTAGATAAGGCAGCAGTGGTTTGTGTAGTGTTTGCATGCTTTACTATTTATTTTCTCATAACTAGTTCAAGTTTGTCTAAATTAATTTTTTCTTGTTCCAAAGGTTTTTCAACTAATGATAAAAGCAACTAGATGGAAATGTTGTTTGTCACGTGAAGTGCCAAAATAAATGACTACAGCATCTTGATTCTATGCCACGAAGAATTAAGACAGTTCTGAAGACAAAAGGGGGTCCAACCCAGTACTAGCAAGGTGTACCTAATTAAGTGGCCGGTGAGTGTATATTTTTGGTATTAATTCACATTTTAGGGTCCCTCTTTTCTGTCATGATTTTTTCAGAACAGCGTGAATGTGTAATTTAAAGTGAAAGTTTTTCACATTTGCGTTTATAGATTAAATCTGAAATGGTCAGACAGCTTTTTAAGCATAGTAACACTAGTTTGTCCGCCAGCGGCAGTATTACAGTAATTCAGCCAATTTTTTCCACTCAAAGGGGGCGTGGTCGTTCTGACAACAGGGGAGTGACGCGTGGTTGCTCTGGTCACCTAGTCACGTGACACTTGTCTGGCTCCCCAGTTTGTGGGATGGCAAAGCGAGAGAACCAAAATGATAAATTAGCATTCTAACCGTTTTTCCGTTTTGGGTTTAACATTTGGTTTTCAAACGAAAAAACTAAAAATCTAGTTGTTTTCAAATTTTTCCGTTTTCCCAGAAATCAAAAAACAAAAAATCGAATGATTATTGGTTTTCCCTTTTCCATTAATGTCCTGAAATCCAATGGCCGTTTCGGACACGGACCGGGCACAAACCACTGAAAACGTAGACATTGCCTAAAGCCAAAGAAGGTAGCTATCTAACAAATAATGCTAGCTAGCTGTATTTATTTCATGCATCACATTTATAAAAAATAAGCTGGTTAGCCCTCAACCGTAAAATAATATTCAGTAATTATGTTTGCTAGCTAGTTTTTTTTGCTAGATAGCTAGCAAACATAATTACTAAATATTATTTTGCGGTTGAGGGCTAATAACTTCAACGTTATTTTAAGGGCAATGTGGTTATTTTAAGGACAATGGGGTAGACACATTTATATTTAGGCCAGTGTTCTTGAACGCCATGTTATTTTCACATTTCAGACTTTGCTGACTTGGACTTGCTTTTGAAAAGTGTGTGGTTCATGGATGATTTGGTGTTAGTGTAAGAAAAGAGGAACGCTTCTTGTATTTCATTGTTGAACTTGACGTAACAATGTCTTTTTAGAGACTGAACGGTTCAAAAACTTTTGTTGAATTAAATAATTTATTAACCAGTGCCGATTTCTGCTTTTGAAGAGAGTTTGACCATACAAATCTGTCAACAAGATGTGGCTGCAACTAGATTTTATCTAATCTGACTCACAAGTGTCCAGTTTGTTATGTTTTTGTGCTATACAAAATATTATTTTGAAGAAAGTTTGTTCTGTGTTTGCAAAAACTAGACCACACATCCCAACTCCACAATAAGTTTTCATGGCATGTTACTTTACCTACAGTAATGAAAGGTAGGTTTAGATTACATATAAGCAATTACTAGTATGATTTACAATCCACAGCTGCATAGCAGCTCAATGGCAGTGTTATAACATTGTTAGTGTGTGTCACTTTACTTAGTGGTGGGAAGTATTTTATAAATTACATATAAGCCATTACTAACATGATATATAATCAACATATGCATATCAGATCATGACAGTTATAACATTGTCAGAGTGTATCACTTTACTTACAGTGGTGCAAAGTAGGTTATATATCACTTATAAGCCATTATACTTTTAAGACAATATATTGCTGAATATTCATAAGTGTTCAATTTCCCATAGTGGATAAAATGACTGTAAGAGACATGTTCCGGTGAGTTTGCAGGTGCCATTCGGCCATTAACATAGCTAACATTATTTAAACTAGCTGCTAAGGAGCTACTCTATTGATGTCCTAAGAGGCCAAACTCCCTGTTGACTTGCTTAAAGTTGTAGGCTAACAGAATAAAAAAAAAAACGACTCCATGAGTTGAATAATATAAGCCCTTATTTTAATGGATATACGTGTGTTTTTGTGAAATGGTTTCAATACGTGATAAAAATAATGTTCCAATCTGTTCTTTCCTAATGAAGTGTCCAAATGTGTGTGGGGTGAACATGTTTCGCAAATTGCTCACAGAGCTGAAGTATGCGCTCATAGAGATAAATATTTGCTCAGCTCAAATAAATTAGAGGGAACATTGATTAGCATGTCAACCTAAAACATTGATAAGAAACTATGAGCTAGGCAACTGCAAGGACATTTCAACATAAAAAAGCTAGCTACATGATTACCAACTTATTAATTTATTTATGTCAACAATGTGGTGGGATCATGTTTCTGTGAAAGTGACGCCCCTGCCGCTAACGTTTACGCTGCTAATCTTAATAACAGGATACAATACGTAGGCCTAAACCATTTCAACGATGTCTATGTAAAATATATTCTTATCTTACAACTTGTAGTCACGGCAAACGTTAGTTGGCTAACTTGTGAATTTAACAACAAGTCGGTGACTGGTTAACAGGCTTTTTGGTTTTGGGTGACGTGACCTTCCGCATAGATAAAAAAAACGCAAAAAACAACAACCACTTTCTCGTCAATAGAAGCAGCAGTCAGAGCAGTGCATTGCGTTAATTTGTAATAGCCTTTTCATCATTTTGGTTGATGTCTGAATAGGGCAAGTGGATACATATTTCTATTCGCACCGAAAAACTTTTCGTAGCAGATGCTACCAAAACTGTTGCACTGTACAGCCCTGAGATTTCATCTTTTAGATATCAGATCTGCCTAATACCACAATATGTGCTTCAGGGTGAAATAGACTAGAGCCCAGGGACTGGGAATGTCTGTGTGTCTAAATTGAAGGGATTGCACTCACCCGTGAAAAACCCCCCCTCTCTGTCGCAGCCTTCTGCTTTCTCCGTCCTATATAGTGGAAATGGATGGAAATTAATATGGTAAAATGCAGCAATAGCTTAGCTCAGAAGGCAGACACATTGTTTTTTTATCTACTTACATCCAGCATCAGTGCATACGCGTTGCAATTTAAATTGACTTTGAATGCAATGTGTGATATTGGATTTCCCAGTTCAGTGCAAGGCAAAATTGTAATCTTTTGTTTATTTTACCCCACAACTGGTAGGTCACACAGAACGCAGCAGGCACCCGTAAACGGGCTAATTGAGTGAACGAGATACTGCTCATCATGTCTGCCAAAGTAAATGCAAAACAAAACTAACAAGTATACTGCTTTTCTGTTTAAGGACTGGAAAATGTACTAATCAGCCCTGCCATTAGTGTGCGTGACCTGAAAATGTCAATTTATGGCCGTGAACGTTTCGATATTCGCCACGCCAGCCACGGAATGCCTGCCTGTTAAAGCTTGGTTTATACTTCTGCATGAGCGTGTTAGCGAATGTAAACATTCATTTGGCGCTTACGTTCACACAGTAGTTTGCCTACATACTTCAACGTAAGTTTAACGGGCCCACTAGGTGTCAGTGTCGCATTCAGTAATCCAGAATGTACAAAAAAACGTAGAAGAAGCACAGACACGGAAACTCATGTCCCGCGAATGTATAAACAAAGAGACTGAAGGTTGCTCACTGCTTTTCATATTTTCTTATATCAAATCAAGTTAATTTATAGAGCACATTTAAAACAAGCAGAGCTGACCAAAGTGCTGTACAATACATGTATACAGTTTATCAAACAATGCAGAAAACAGTTGTAACATACTGTATAGCCTATATGTACAAGCTATATGTATGTACCTATATGTACATTGGCTATACTATGTACACACTAGGTGCATGTAAAATCACTAATATGATTTGAAGGCTATTGAAAGCAGCCTATCTGTTCCATTTCATTGTGGCATCTGCGTTTTAATTTGTTTTGGATACAGCCAAAATATTACCAAATATCTACTTGCTTCCTACCCTGCTCAACCAATCAGCGATTGTTTGACGCACTGAGAAGACGCTCCGCGCAATGCACTGTATGGATTTGGGAGGACTCCCTGTCAAACCCTTCTCTACAAAGCTACGCAGAGATGTTTACGTGCTTCTTCGCAGAAGTATAAACCAGTGCTGCGTCTCAAATCGCATACTTCTACTTTTTTATTTTAGTAGGTACTACAGCTACCCTTGCAAAGTATGTACTATTGCTAAGTATTACATATACTACATTATTACTAAGTAGGCTAAAGGCATACAATTGGGATCCTACTTCGTCATAACATCCGTCGCAGTCCATAGTGCCAAATTTGAAAATCGTGGGTGCTCCATCGGTGTGGAGAGTCGATGTGGTATCTTCTGCTTGTGCATTGTGGGTCAGAAAAGCATGCTGACAACTGGCATACTGTCAAATGCGGCCGGATGTAGTAAGACATCATGGTATTTTTTGCTTACTACATTTGATGAATTTGTATTGGGATTTGAATACCATGTATTGGGGCACAATATAATGTATTTAATATGGGACACAATATTTTTCTGGCTTACTAGATAGTAGGCTAGTATGGGTATTGGGACGCAGCCCAGGCTTTAAGTGACGCACATTCAGACACTTCATTTGTACGCCGGAAGTAAATCATAGGTCAACGGACCCTTAACAGATCGGGCAGCTACAGGGACGTTCGAAGAATATTGTGGCTAGTTGCAAGCAAATATTGCAGACAGTCTGTAGTGCAAGGTCAGCTAGAGAACTCTCATCTACGATACCTCATGGTCGGATTGCATTATATGTCCACGACCTTAGATTAAGTCAACACTCACGTTCTCGCAGTCTGTTCTTGAAGTCGGGGTCACTCCTCCTTTTCTTGTCGAAGTAGATGCAGTATCCAACAAACAGAGCCCCGCAAACTCCGGCGGCAATCGTGCTTGATCTACCACCCATCATACCGTCCAAGCCGTTTTGTATTCTGTTGATAACTTAAAAAATAACTATTTTACATTAAATGATCTGTTCTTTTTCGATATGGTGCATGACCCTTTGGTAGTCTAGACTACTAGCAAAAAGAAGGACCTCTAGGGCCCGTCGCGCACTTATTTGGCATTTTGGGTGACTCTACTGAACGCCTGATTTGAAATTCAATCATGATGACTGGACAAAGTGGACATAAATAGTTCAATCCAAGTTGTGGATTTGATTTGTGTAAATCACATATGGGGCTTTAGAAATATATCACTCATTTACGTACAATGTACACCAGAAGCAACGAGCTCGCATGTTCTCGCTTGGTTCAGTACCGGGTCAGCGTTCTAGTGTTTCATAGTGATGGGAATTTCGGCTCTTTTGGGTGAGCCGGTTCATTTGGCTCCGTTCACCAAAAAGAGCCGGTTCACTTCGCTCTTATTTGGATCTCATTTGGCTCTTAGTTCAGTTATATGTGCCTGCTATACTAGCACTGCTAAGGCACATTGAATCAGTTGGTGTAGGTTTACATTTGTTGACCCTTAACTATCATATTACATAGCCAACCTGATAAAACAATTATATTGATATAAATCAAATAATGACTAGATAATCACTCCTGCGCAAAATTGTATAATAGGCGTAATTCCAATACATTTTGGCTGTATGTTTTTTTTAAATGTTTACAAATGAAAAACAAATCCATGGAGATCTGGTTTGAATTCCTTTTTTTAGACAGCAAACCAATTATGTGATTTCCTATGAAAGACAAATTAGTTGAAAGTGTTGTTACTTTATTGGCTTGTGTAAAACTGTCACGTCGATTGGGCTTAAACAATACATTTGATTGGTTGTTGGCATGCCAGTCACTGAGGCTGTTCAGGGGTTGTCACTTGACAGTCTGGGGAACAATGCAGAGAATATTACTTTGAGCAGTGCTACAAAATGTTTTAATCAGGGAGCCGAAAGAACGGCTTTTTTGCCGAGGTGATGCGGTTCCCTACGTTCACTGAAAAGAGCCGTTCAAAAAGAGCTGTTCATTCGCGAACGACCCATCACTAGTGTTTCACATAAGTGTCATAGTTGGTGGTACAAGGGATGCAACAACATTTGCAGTCGTGTGTGTGTGAGTGGTTTTGTATGATTATGAACATGCAATGTATTTTGATTAGATTTAGATCATGCTGCACACCAATGTATAGAAAATAGTCCAATACTACATGTATAAAGAGAACACATTCAGTATTATGCACAGATAGTAAAAAAGGTATGATACTCAATAACCCCCATCCTTACTAATCTGTTCCTCTTTGACAGCCAGTCACTAGGCTTCCCACAGGAGAAGGCCACAAATGAATCATTAAAGCATCCCCCATCAGATGAGTCAAGCAACAATGCCTCTTGAAAGGAGTTGCTGATTTCTTACTCCAGTGCACACACACGTACACACTCTGTGCTTGTACACAAAAATGCATCCAAATTAGCATGCAACTAAACATGGAAAATATCTCTCATGTGCACACACACTTGTCCTAAACAGTGGCAACATGTGTTCTATCTTTTTTGAGCTCTCTTTCACTTCGTAAAATAGCCTTCCTCCATTTCATCCCACAGGCCTCACAAACATTTCTACAGCTTCTGTAATAGGCTACTTGGTCATGTTCACTTACATGACACATATAAATATTCAAAGGGATAACATTTGTAGAACCTGATAGGGCCTTGTGTAAGTCAATAACAGGCTGTAGCCCGAGAACGTGTCCAATAAGATGTAGGCTACAGATGAACATGATTCAGACAAACGTACAAACACATACACTCATTCATACAAAGACAACAGAATAGACTGCAAATGCAATCATGCACATGCACATTCAGATAAACAAACCGATCATAGGAATGTATGCACACACTTCCTGCTACACCAAAGAAAAAACAAGAACTACAGATTAAGAATAATTGGAAAGAGTAGTTCATCCCTGAACTGGGTCTTCTGAGTCTTTCGTTCACTTGTAACGTGACTGCTTCATGCTTAAATTATGACTACGTTCATAAGTGATCGTTATTGATTTTTGGATTATTACACGTCAGTTTAAATGCATTAACCCCCCGTCCCCATCCAATGAACGAAATGAACGAAAACACGCGAAAAAACAGTAGTTAATTTTACTGAACGAGAGTTAAAGATCCAAGTCACTAAAATGATCCGATCTTCCCATCACTACCTCTAGCCCGTGTAGCTTCAGCTTCTTTCTCTTCTTTGTCTTCTTTTTAGTTGTTTACTGGTGGTTGGCAAACCGGTTAAAGGTGCACTACCGCCATCAACTGGACAATAAGTATACTACTAGCCTAGTAACAGGGCCCTGAAACCACAGACACACATACAGTACATAGATCCATCGAAGGCCACTGCTGCTATGCGTCTGCAGCAAAGAACTTACATTGACAAGAAGTGAAAGCTAATTGGTCGTTCCCAGGGGTGCAGCACAAACGTATGGACCCTATACACAAGCCATATCAGTGGGCCCCCTTCTTCTCCCCATTCTTTTTTTTTTTTTTTTACAAATAATTGAGCCTAACTTGTGCACATTAATCTGTAGTGGTTATCAGGGTAGTCACTGATGAACTGTTCATACCACAATTAAACAAGTGATAATAATCTTGTGCACAGTTTGAAATCTCACATTTCAACCCTCCTTTTTCAACATACTGTATGTAGCCTTCAATACTTATATGGTTAAATGATGTTTGTCTTCAGTAATATCATCAGGTGATATAATGTAATATAATATTGTAGCTATGATGCAGATGAATTTATAATTATTTTGATCATCATTTGAATGATAATTGAAATGGATTTGCACTACCCTAGACTATATTTGTGATATTTTATCCTGCCAAGTTTAAAATAAATTTTCAGGAACATTTTCACACTGTGTTTTTCCAGGGGAAGGTCATTGCTCCTTTCCAAACTGCTCCACTCTTGCAGTCTGTAGCTGTGTTGCCTATATCAGGCCCACTTTGAGTGATCAGTTACATTGTGCCCAAAAAAAGGTTATATTCTTAGCCTCGCGCATCATAAGGACATTATTAAGTACTTAATTAAACAAGGTAAACAATGTGTCACGTTCTTTAGTAGCCTAGTTCATTGCAAAACGGAATATTATTTCTGACATGACAATACATTGCATTGCTAGTATTGTATATGTAAAGTAAACCATCCCTTTTAAATATTAGCAAGCAAAGGACTGTACAGTATAAGCCAACCTAATTTCTTATCATTTCGTCTTTATTTTAAATATCAGGTTGTTTTGTATCATCTTTCGGTGAAGTAGGCAATTGTAGCCCATTTGCTTAATATTTGTTGTGATATAGCTAGCGCGCAACAGTACAGCGTCTTGGACTTAAAACAGTTTGGCTAAAGCCCCCAATGAGACACATAGCAACGCCACTACACAACTCGTTCAATCGGTGGTCAAAGTTTTTCCAACAAATAGGAAGTCAAAAGAGCAGAAAAGGTATGTAATGAAGGAGGGAATTTTATTTCACGTAGGGGATAATTTCTGATTATTATTGTTGACATGCAGTGGCGTGTACAGGACATTTTAAGTGGGGAGGGAGGCAAGAGGGACACAGGCCACTGTGAAAGGGGGGCCGAGAAAATCAAACTTATATGAGTCAGAAGCTCAGAATTAGTTAATTAAGCACCACGGCAAGCGTTACATCCTTAAGGCGAAACATGGTAGGCAAAAATGACGTTTTGAGTTCCCTTTTGAGAAATCAGATTTTTTGTTATTTTGCTTCTATAGCATGTATTGTATAACAATATTTTGCTTCTATAGCATGTATTGTATAAATGTATAACACTGATATTGTACAAATATTAAACTACACTAAAATATGTGTATTATACAGTATTTTGTGGACTTGCCTCCACAAATATACAAATCCACAAATCAAGTGTTAGTGTGTTGGAGTGGTGTTTTAGTTCTGCATAGTTTAACAAACCAATATAGTGCAGCATATCTCTGTAAAGCTCATTTCCTGGAGCACAATGTTATCAAATCTAAATGGTAATTTCCTTTGTTTCAGTAACCAATCGTGAAAGTCCAAGGGGGTTTAAACCTAAACACGCTACCTCATTGGCCGGTGTAGATTTCTGAAAGTGGTTTTCTCAAAATCTGTTCTCTTACTCTGAGAATGAAATCTCCACTTCAGTAGCACTTAAATACACAAAACGTTCCAGTTGTATTATTATCTATTTTCTGAAAAGCTTTTAAAAAGGGGTTTGTTCATATATCATTTATAGCCTGATTTATATAACAGTTTATCCCTAAAACATGTCGAAAAGCATTTTTTTATGGTTGTTGACAGTATTTTTTGATTTATTGAGTGATAAAGACATATCCAAATATCCTTTTGTAAAAGCCTTTGTATATAATATGTCTACGAAATTAAACAATAACTTTTAACCTATCTTTACCCCATGTTCAGATTTTGTTCTGGAAATGTATGCAAATGCATACTTCGCATATTGAAACAAACTTTCAGAAAACTTGTAATACACATAATAATAATCTTAATGTAAGTTATCAACTGGGGAAGTTTCATGGTAATATCTATTAGTTAACATTTTTACCCTAGTGTCTGGCCACTTATGTTTTGTACATGGCCCAGCTCATATAAAGACATTCATTAATACAAGTTTCTATTTAAAGTAAAAAAAATATGGCCATATAGATAACGGTATTAGAACTGAAGTACAATATCCTGTAATTTGCAGTTGTTCCCGACTAGTTATAGGAACATTATCATGTCTATCCTGAACATCATGCCTGAGTATAGCCTAACCCAGAATGTTTTAAGTGTTATAGGAAAGCGGGATCAATCAGATTTCAGATGGGGCTGTGTCCCCATCGGGCCCCCCCCCTTAGACACGCCAATGTTTACATGAAACATTAAATGGGTTCAAGTTATGTCTTCGTGTAGACATAACACAATCAGAAGAAGAGGGCCTTTATGTGCGACTGGGAGGGAAGGGAAAAGGGTTTCAGGGGGAGCTGAAGGTTAAGATCAGAGATTCAAATGAGTCTTAAAACTACAAGGCTGCCAGGCCTGATGGCATGCATCTGCCCGAGTGTGCTGAAGGTGTGTGCAGAGTAGCTATACAGAGTTCTTCAGCCCCTCTTTAACCTGTGCCAGAGACTTGAAAGGGTCTCAGTCCCCTGGAAAACGTGGATGTGGATGTTGCTGAATCCTACAAGTACCTGGGGGTTCATCTCGACAACAGACCACGCTAGGGCACCAACACTAATGTCCTATATGTGCCACGCGGATGGCGCTCAACTGATGTTCTACTTCCCTCAAGACATTGCTGAGTATGTTCTACCAGTCTGTGGTAACAGGTGCCATTTTCTATGCAACTATATGTTGGGGTAGTGGCACCAGCGCTGGTGACACCGAAAGACTCAACAAGCTAATTAGGAAGGCTGGCTCTGTCATTGGAGCTATGGACAGTCTGGAGACCATGGTGAAGCGCAGGTCACTTGCAAAACTCTTGACCATAATGGACAATGTCTCAAACTCTACATAACAGCATGGCATATTCAGCAATAGACTAGTTTAAGTGCTCTGCTCCAAGGAACACTATCTGAGGTCTTTGATGCCAACTGCAATAAGACTACACCAGTCCCCATACTGCAGGGGAGGGTTTGCTCCTTGTGATCTCAGTCAGCTTGATTTCTGAGTTTAAAGTGATTAAGCTGCTTCTTTAGAATTGTCACACTACCTGAACTATACACATATAGCCTACTGTAGATCCCTGGCACATTCTAATAACCTGTAAAAAAGATATACGAAGAAGTTATACGCCATTGTAAAGTATATTTCTCTGTACATTACTGACCACTGCAATTACAATTGCATTAGTTGGCACATGTAAATCAAATATCCTGTTACTTTGTACCCATAGAGCTATATATTGATAAATATTCATATATACATCAGTAAGTCAGTAAGGAAATATAGATTTAAAGTAAAAAATATTTTAAAAAGTAATATATATATATATATATATATATATATATATATATATATATATATATATATATATATATATATATATATATATATATATGCTGCAGTATATATAAAGGATACTATATTACACATAGCCTATCTGTTTGTGATATGTGAAGGCCAGTTCAGACCAAAGATTCGCGACGCGACGCAACGAAACGGTTTTAGAACGTCGCAGACAAAAGTTGCAGCGGTCTGAACTAGTAGTTGCAAGGTGGCTGAAGCCGTTGCATGTCGTCGCAGAAGATTTGGCTTGTCAATCGCCAAGGGGCAGTTTTAGAACGTTAGGAAGCATATATAGGGCCGGATTTATGTCAAAAGACATTATTCGTTAGTGCGTTTACGTTGGATTTGATATAATTTAAATAAGCTATTGTTTATTAAAATTATATGCTCGGCATCATATAGTAGCTATGGGGCCAATCGCAGCTAAATAAAAACATACACTAGCTCATACAATAGGGAAATAAAATTATGAAATAATTTTTGTTAACGTTAGCTAACTGTAGTGGGCTATGCCGTTACTATGGAAACGGTCATTTGTGTCTGTGCTAGTTGCTTTGGTGTGAACCACTCAGTTAGAGCGTTTAAGATCAGACGTTCGGACGCTTTTGCGAGTTGCAGCCGGTTGCGTCGCGAATCTTTGGTCTGAACTGGCCTTTAGAGGGCAGACAGAATTCAGATTTTCCACAAAGATATTAATGTTAATACCTTTGCAATGACATTTTTCCCAGTTCTGTATTTGTCTGTACTACTTTTTTTCTAATTTAGTTTTTGTTCAATATGAATTTATGAGTATGCTTTCTGTGCGTGTACATGTGAGATTGGTAGAAATGCAGGGGTCATTAAATGTGTAAAATTCAAGAGTCACGTATTTTTAGGCAATTTCTACAATGTCCATACTTGCACACATACTCCATACTCCACTTGCACACATATAAATGTGTATATGCCCTCAATCATGGCTGCAGGGCCACAACACCATTGACATATTGGTGTCCTAGAATGACCTCAGGAAGAATCTGTAATAGCCACCTCACTTCTTGTTTTGCACCAGGCAAGTAATTCGCTCCTGTGCAGAACAGAGTGATTCTCAAACATGCATGAAAACTGATAACCCGCAGAGCTGACCACAAGCGCCGGCTGCCGGCCAAACAGCCAACTACTCAATTAAGTCCAGCCGGCTATTTAATTGTATATTTGTACATTTTTATTAACAAGTTGCTATTTTCTATGCATGTAAATTTACGACCACGGGTATGATGATAGACTAGAGGAACTATAAACGAACTTTCTATGTCTTTAGCGTACTTTAGCATAGTCGGGACAGGCTCGAGGTTAGCTCGCTCGTTTGCCAGTTGCTTTGACAAGAGGCAAGTTTCTGTCTTTGAAAGGTAACGTGCAAAACCTGATATGAAAGCAATGAAATCTGAATGGCTTCATTTGGAGATTGACTCGTCTGTCCTGAGGTGATTGATCCATCTAGGCATGAAGGACGGTTATTAGAAAGACTTTTCACAGCCTATATCTTTTTTACCACTTGTCTTTGAGGTAGGATATGGTAACTAGTAGTTTGCTAACTTTAAAATCGGTGTAAAACAAGCTAGCTAACTATATAGTATAGCTTATGCTAAATTGGCAATTTTTTATTTCATTAATTTAATTTAGA
This sequence comes from Galaxias olidus, assembly GCA_026901105.3. Lineage (NCBI taxonomy): Eukaryota > Metazoa > Chordata > Actinopteri > Galaxiiformes > Galaxiidae > Galaxias > Galaxias olidus. Next base: position 175,425 of record JAPMUY010002720.1, on the reverse strand, counting down.
ACCAATGCATAAGCTTGATAGACATTAATGAAGGTGTCAATAAATAAATGGTCTCCTGATTCTTTATTACAAAAGCTCTGATCAGTCAGGAATTGACGTAGTTACATTTTAAAGGGATAGTTCACCCATTCAAAAGAAGACGTTTCATCATATACCACTGCTGCATTTTACACATAGTAGGCTGTCGTCATTTAGCGTTTCGCAATCAAACAGCAGTGTCACACCAGTTGGGAAATTGACTATATTGTATAATAGTAGACAGGACAAACGTGTTTTCAGTTTTTTTTTTAATCAAGTGATTGAACAGTGAATTCTCCAAATTTGTGCTACTTACTAAACGTTTATTAATAAAAACAAATTCATAAATTTTCAGTTGATCTAAAAGTGACTGTTTTAGTGTCGAAAAAAGGTTTTTAATTTTACCGAGTTGATACTTTGCTGTAGCCAAGCGGTGTCTTCTAAAAGCTCAAACCTCCTATGGCCAACTTTGACATTAGTTTACTTCTTTGTCTGGGAAAAATAATGTATATGTTTCTACAGATACTTTGAAAAACGAACTGCCTTTACAGTTACACGGTCGTTTACCTAAATTAAGGCTAAAATATTAAATACGTGTATGCTGAAAACCGCGAACGTGTCAAACAACTTAGCTTTTTTATGACACGGCCCTAGTCAACAACAATTCTAGGCTTCGAACGACAGTTTGCCAAGGTACTGCTTGCAATTGCGTTTGCACTCATAATCAGTGCCAGATAATCACCAGGTCAAAAACACATTTCAAAACATCTCAGTAAAATGTAGGTCCCATTGCAAGATCATTGCTCAGTATTATTTGTACATATCTGCTTATTTAGCCTATAAAGTGGTAATAAACAGGCATATTCTCTCGTTGAAATACTATCGTTTTCCCTGCCTCCCCCCACAGTTCTCGCCCAATCGATCTTGCAAAAGTCAAAGCTCTCTGCCCAACAAACTCCTACATTATAGCCTACATTTCATTTATCATTACGATGATGATCTTGTATTGTATTGATCTTGTTTTTTTAGTTGTCTGAGTAGCCGATCTGCTAATTTCTGCAGTCTGCTCTGCAAACCTTAAGGCAATAAACCATCTGACTAATAAATAGGTTTTCTTTTATTATTTCAGGCACGCATCCGTGGTTACAACTGATCATGCCACTCAACGCAATCTTTAAGGAAACCAACGCTTCGGTGGACATAGAGGAAAACAAAAGATGAAAGGAAAAGTCCCGATTTTCTCACGGCAATTGATATGCTACTTTAAACTCTTATCATGCATAGTTCTTCATAAGCAGAAGTATTTTAAATATGAACAATTTTCATATCCGCTGATCATTAATATATTCTTAACTGCCTTGATAGGCCTACTTAAAATTACCCCGCTCAAGAATGCAACAACTAGGTCGCCTTATCTTGGTACAGATAACGTTACCAATGAGCATCACTTACATTCACAATCAAACAGCATAGCTAAAATTAAAACTAAATGTGTTATAGGCCTATGTAATAGTAGCCAAACTGACTGACATATAAGCTTACATAAAACAATGAAAATAGGTCTGGCTTTATGGATTTCAATCCACGCAACTGATTTCTACATCAAAACAAACTATCTAGCAAGCTACAGTGGAAAATGACGTGTTTTACCGCTGTCCTGGAGAAGTGAAGGCACGGAAAACTTTGAGTGAGCAGTTATTTCTCTGCCTTGGATCGATTTTTATAATTTTTTCTGAGAATCTTTCAAAGGCTTTGGACTAGTCAGAGTTGAAAAGCCCCGACCGACGGATTTAACTGAAGTTAGTAGCGACTCAGATACTACTATAGTGGAGAATGGCGTTTGTTTGAGCTGTCCTGAAGAAGTGAAGGCATGGAAAACTTTGAGAGAGCAGTTCTTCCTCTGCCTGGATCGATTTTTTTTTTTTTCTGAGAATCTTTCAAAGGCCTTGGACTACTCAGAGATGAAAGGCCTCGACAGACGGATTACATTTAAGTTAGTAGCAACACAAGTAAAGGATATAGCACGTATTTTAAATAACAAATTGATGACTGATTGCTTATTCCACTTAAGGTCATGTAGGTACAGGGGTTTACTTCAAAATGAATCAAAGTTTGACCGTGAAAAAGTATGGGAACAGGTAGGCAAGAAGACTTCAAGACTTGGTGCGTGGCAAAATCGGTGCCTGTTTTTTTCCAAAATGAAGCATTTCGAACTAAGTTCAGCGTCGAGCACCATGCAGAGGCAAGTTTTGAAATTACAATATGATGTTATTAACAGTAAGTATATGGAAAGATTGAATTATCCATGATTTAAGAATAAATGCTTAAATCAGTACATCAGTGGTTTGATATTAAATAAAGCATAAATATTTTGATCAAACTGCTTAAAGATAAGGATTTGTTCATGCAAGAACAAAACCTGTGCACTTTGAAAGCTAAATGTGAATTAGCAAGAGCTCTATCGATGTTGACACGTATATGTTGTGAAACGAGGTTTACATTTGAATTACTGAATAGGCTCAGACCAACAAAAACATTATATTTGTGGTGATTCAAACAGTTTCAAAACGCTACACAGCGCGATTTTAGTCGCCGCTGCGTGAATTGTCCCGTTAAGACAACATTGTAGCGGTTGGAGTTGTCTAGCCTAATAATAGTGTCATTGGGGTGTACAATAAATTAACCATGTAAATACTGGTGTTCCAAAAAATAGGTGAATTTCTCTACAATTTATACTACTAAATTGTTCCATATACTTACATAATGTTGCATAAACAATATATATTATTTTAGCAGATGAGCGAACTATCCCTTTAATATTTATTAGCAGACTGGAAAGGCAAAAACGCACAAGAAGCCAACCTTTACAATAATTCACTACATGTTTAGAATCGGGTAGGCAAACTCATGAACATATGCAATTATTAAGATGAGTGTATGTGATGAAATAGTGGCATTAGAATGTGCCAGAGGTCACGGAAATTTAGATTTTACAGACAATCTTTTTCTTGGGGGGAGGGTCGGTGTAGCTGGCTACCTTCTACGACTGGTTGGCTACTACACAAGTATCTTGTGGAAAGCCCTGTAACCCGCTGTCTCTTTTGGTTACGTTCCTAACCTTTATACATTTGTTTTAAATGTGTCTCCTCTACTCAAACCTTGAAATAATTTCTGGGAATTGATTGCACTCAAATCTTTGAGAGCCAAACATTTTGTCGTGTTCAGCAGTTGTCATTTGCCATGCTGCGGAATAGGCGGGTTAACACAGCACATATTCACTTCAGGATAAGGAGGAATACAGTGGGAGAAGAAGGGAGGGAGAAGAGTTTGTACAAATAGTAGCCAACATAGAATTTTGATCCCCGCTGACATTAACATCTAAAAATTAGATATGGGCAAGGTGTTCCCAGGGGGCATTAATCATGTAAAGGAAGGGCTGGCTTGGTAGAGAAAATAATCCTGCATAAATTTTCGCTTCCAATTGATTGAAAAAGAAGATAGTGTTAGAGTTAGACAGATTGATGCAGATAAGGCTTCTGCATCCAAGTGGTGGTCCACATGCCACTGTGAGCAGACACAATGAGAGTGAGTAAAGGGTTAAAATCAGGAGGGCTTTCATCCTGTAGCGTAACTGAGGATCTTCAGATGTTAGTGTATCCTGCCTGGTCCCTTAAATGGTGACTCTCTATTGGAACTATCCAAGTAGCAACACGAGAAATCTCACAACCTCAATAAAACATAGACAGTGTAACCTATAAATCCTTTTCCCGTCCCTTTGAATACATTTGCAGTGTTGTGCCTTTTTCCTTTTTCAGACCTAGATTTCCCTTGCCCTGCTGTAGATTCCATTATCCATGCAATCGGATGACTTGGCAATGGCAGCCAAATCCAATGGCTCTTGGCATCTCTCACTGCTAATCATAAACAAACATGACCTGTTTTCTGTCAAAGTCAAAATAATTGTTAGCTATGTTATCTGACCTGTAGTTGCTAGAGAATGGTTTTATTTACATCCTTGTCGGTAATCACAAGCCCCCACTCATTGTTTGGATGGATCTAGAAAGCCAAACAATTGCTATTTTCATCAAGTTAGGGTGAATTGGTGTGACACACCAAGGGCCTTTCTCAAACTCAGATTGCGCGTTCATGTGGAGGGTCCACAAAGTGAGAAATTTGTCCCATAGCTTGCCGCTGTATTAATACCCCAATGAAGGGTGCTTCGCATACAGACTTGCACTCCATGACGGAGTAGGAAGGGAAGGAGGGTCCGGATGCGAAAAGCCCATAGACTGTTGATACTCTATCAGTCTATAAGGTCTCTTTGTGCACATCTCCCCATCCCTCAAGTCTACACCCTACTAGCAACCTAGGTCTAGCAAAGAGATGATAATATAACCAATATTAATGATACTCTTCAGAGGCTTTGGTGTCCAGTATTATCCAAGCAACAATCAGGTAGAGACAGTCAGGGAGAGCAACATGACACCAAAAACCAAACTAAATAGTAACTTCTATTTTCCACGGACCACAAAACAAAAAACTTAATCAACCAAGATAATCACTCTTATCCTACGGAATACAGACAGCAAAATGTTGCCAAGCAAAATGTAGAATAGCAAGCTGTTTGAGCTTTTTGTAGTTAGCAAACATGTGAAACAAACAAGCAGTAAGCAGACCATGAACATCAGTCTAACGTTAACTTTTTTTTCTCTGTAAAAAGTGTCCGCCATAGCTATGACAAATATGGTGGTGTTACAGAAAGAAAGATAATTCCAAGTTCAGCGTTCTGCTTAAGTATTGTAATTACTGTAATGTAACCAAAGAGGTTATGGAGGGAAGTGGTTATTTTCTTCAAGGGACATATTTCATGTTGTGTCCTGCACAATGCTATTTAATTACAAAGCACAGATCTCAGGAAGGCAAAACAAGCCCCCCACCACGAGACAAATCCAATCAAAGCATGAGATGCTGCTTTGTATTTAAAAGCTTCTTTAAAAGGCAGACAGACAGTGGGGCAGGAAGGACACAAGCTATCCTCTTTAGCCATGTTCAAAGTGTCAGAAAGCCTATGTAAACAAGACTTATCTGAAAGTAGTCTGCCTAAATGTTGCACTTCATCAGCCTTTCTGGAAGATGTGTAAACAAGATGATTGCATTTTCAATGAATCAATATTATGTGTAAAAAGCAAAGACCAAAAGATAATATGAAAGCATCTTCAGATGAATAAATATGAGTTTGGAAAATGTGCCTCAGATGTATTTACTTTTGCATTCAGTAACGGTCAATAATGCTGTTCAGACAATAACAGTTTTCTTCTCTTCTCTTCTTTCTTATACATTCAGCGATTCTCTGCGTAATTTAAGTCATAAATGCAAAAACTTTGCAACAACAATTAAGAAAGTAGCCATTTTCTGTATGCACATGAGAACATAGTACATCTACATAAACCTAGTACATCTACAAGTTTACTTTTCATTTGATGTACCCAGGCAAACAGGCCCACTTTTGCAACACACAAGGTTGAGCAGAGTGTGCGATTGCTATATTTGGACCTTCTTAAACCTCTTTCCCAGATAAAGGGCTGTGAGTCAACAGAATACACATTCCTTTCTTGGTGTTGGCTGCTCACTGTGATTAATGGCTGCACAAGCTTGTCTGTTTTCAGGCTAATTATAGTGAGGGCAGCTGCTGGAATTGACTGCCTTTCCCCTACCCTTCACTCGTGTCAGCTTCCCTCTAAACACTTTTCACATACCCTCTTGTTTTTTTTTATATAGCTGTGACAGCAAATACTATAGAATGTGTACAGGGCTACCCCAAACACCACTACCTTCCTAATCACCTTCTTCCCCCACACCCTTCAAGGCTGTTGGTCCACAAAGGATAAAAGAAAAGCCCCAGGCAAGATGTTTAAAATTGCTGACGTGGCAGAAGAACTTTCATTTAAAATCATTCATGTTCAACTGTTCAGTTAGTAGCACCGAATAACCAAACATAACTTCCCTTTCGGGTGGGTGATTAGAAGTTTAACTTTGGTATTATTGATGCATAAAAATGCAATGAGTTATGATATTTTGATTCAAGATGTTGGTATGCCGTTAATAATGATCAGGTGTTACTGTAAGAAGGGATGTTGCTATCTGTACAGTTGGCTTTTTAGTTTCGCTTCCTTAGTGTTTAATATCCCACCATGAAAAACTTAATCTTGTATTTCCTTCCCAAGCTCCTGTAGTTAAGAGTCAGGAATATAGGGATGGTACTGAATATGGACAGCTGAGCAAACAATAGATTAGGAGGTGAAAAAAGGCCTCACTCTCTGAGTGTGAAATTTGAGCAAACGTTCTATTTTCAGACAACTGGTTTTATTGCCCTCCTGGGTGTTGAGTTTCAGTGACAGAAGAAAAAGAATAAGATGGCTTGGCTGGAATTTGAGGACAAGCTTGCTCCAGCATCACAGAGGTCACTAAACATCCAACAAAAATAAAATGGAACAATATGACTTGATAATGGCCACGATTATATTCAAGAAATAAAAATTGTAATGATAGAACACACATAATAACCTGCAAGAAAATAAAATGTGTCAAAACAGTCTCGCTGTGTAGAAAAATACTTATCTCAAAAGAAGACAAAATCGAATTTCATACATCGTCTTATGATGTTGTACAGTGTTTGCTTACGCAGCTGACCATACATAAAAACACAGAGTAAGAACATGCTTCTGGATATACCAACCTTGCCGTGATATTTATTTAGGTCAGGAAAGAGTGTTTTTGCCGTGCATCTGAATGGCAGGTGAAAGCTAGACTTGGCCGCATAAACACAAGTCCCATTCACCTCGTCACTGTGCGATCAACCTTGAACAGAGGAAGGCGTGTTACTGCACCGGAGGCCCTGGCACCACAGCCTGACAGGGGAGGGAGCAGTGACTCAGGAATTCCACCAAGGTGCACGTGACCAGGCACAAGTAGTTATGTTCTCTTCTGCAGGGTATACGGATAGTCTAAAGGCTGTTTTACCATAGGCTATCATTGACACAAACCAATTTACAATTACTGTACTGAATGGCCAAGTATATCTGCGATGATTCATGGAGTTACATGCCATTCAACGCTAACGAAAAGGGAATAAAAAACTTGATATTTAGACTTAGATTTTTTTTTTATCAGAATAAGTAAATAACTTTAACCTTAACCTGATACATTTACAAATCCATGCCTATGAAAGCACTTTTTACTATTACCTTTGACAGTTTAGTTTAAAGTTATCTTTGACAGTTTTGTTTTACTAGCTTATGACAGGAGTTACGTATAAATAAACGGTCAACGAAAGCCGGTACATAAAGGAGCCTGATCCCCACATCCATTCCTGACCATGTAATTTCAATGTATAAATTATGTTAATTCTTTGAGAAAACTAGCAACCTAAATTATTGTTATAACTGGATCTGTTACAGACAAAATGTTTGTTAAACTTGACTATTATTTATTTTATTTTTATTTCCAGATTCAACTATTTAGAGACTAAATGACAGCAATATTAAAGTGGTGTTTAGCTTTAAAGCTCAACTGTAAAAAAAAAAAATTTTTTAGTTACCTTTGTTGCCTTGCCCACCATTTTACTACCTTTATGATTCCTCAAATGAATACAGTGAATTTCTGTTTGACTTTCCTTTCTCTAGAGCTCTTTCACCATCCACCTGGCTCTACTTTTTGTCCTCCCACGCCCACTTGGTTCTTGTTGAAGGTATTGCGTCACCATCCAAGAGTGAGTCATATAAGGACATGACCCTCATCAAAGCGTCTCATTGATTACAAAAACATACATGCAGATAAATAGACACAGATAAATAGACACTACAGGTATTATTACAAGTTCAGAAATTATATTTGGCAAGTATTTTTAAACAAGTGCATTCATGTACAGCTAAACGCATTTCAATGTTACCAAGTGCTTGTATAGTAGCATTCATCACAATTTATGTTGACAGGGACTGCCTTCAGACCTCAAAGTACATTGATAGTACATCAAAAAAAACTAAGCAGGGGTTGGAATAGTCTGTTATAATGAATACATACCTTTTTGTCATAAAAAAATATCGAAACATAATGTGTTGAAAAAAAAGACAAAAAATTATACACTTCCCTTAGTGTCCAAAATGTACAAGTCCATCAGTTTCTTTTGAAGGGTATGTTTGATTCATTTTCGTCTTGTATGGGTGTATATGTTGCTGTATAGTTTATTGTCATATTACAAATAAACATAAAAAAGGAGTTGCTGGCAAAATCAAGGGTCCCTCTCCTTTTTTACTTTGACGTCCCCTGCCAAGATGGTGGCTATTTCACCCTGCATGAAGGCCCAGGGTACATTGGAGCCCACCAGTGGGCACTTCTCCCCGCTGGGGCAGTATACCTCGCCATTGGCGCCCTGCTGCTTAATACTCTCCCTGGAACAAGGGAAACAAAACTTGTGTGAGGGCACCGATGGGCACTGAACAAAGTGAGTGTCCTCCAGGTGCTCGTGGCAAAGCGTGCAACACAGGGGCACACTGCCTGGCGGCACTGAGGAGTCTGGAATGCTTTGCAGGGGCGTCCCATTGAGGTCCATGCTACCCGGTACATGGGGGGTAACGGTGGCAGTGCCCCCTCCTCCCAGCACCTCTCTCTGGGTAACTCTCCTCTGGTTGGCTGAGGACGGAGACAGAGGGCTGCCGCTGTTGCGGCGACCAGTGGCCGTGGTGGAGTGCACTTGGTTGGCCTCCTTGGGGGAGCCGGTATTGCCAGCGTTGTCGGCAGCCAGGATAAGTGCTGCCATGGGCGACTGGCCGTTTTGGGCCGTGGCTGCCTCCGGAGGGGTGGTGCGACAGTGTGGAGAAATGGTGGAGGGGTGAGTGATGGAGAAGCCAGGCAAGGTGGCCGCGGGCATCTTCAGCACTTCAGAAGGTGACGGTAGCCACGGCTGGCCCTCACTGCCATTCATCTTGGGGACGGAGCCCTCACCCTCAGGCTCTGGTGAAGCTTTCCTCTTCATGCTCCGTGGGTGCTTTCCCCTGTCTGTAGATAGGGCAGGGAAAGAGTAAGGAGATTGATAAATTGCTCTCAAAATTGTCATTGATCAATGTCAATCAAGTGTGTTTTATGGATTTTTTTTCATCTAGTTTATATTATGTGAAAAAGATAACAAAACGTTTATTTTTAGCACAACCAATCATGCAATTGGTTGCAAACGTTATTTATATATATATATTATATATATATATATATATATATATATATAACCGTGTCATTTTTAGTGGTTAACAATTCTCAAATGTAAACTTGGGTTTCTAAGCATGTAATATATTCCAGAAATGGTGTCCTACCAGGTTTTGAGGAAGTCGCACTTATTTCATACCCCAGAGCTCTCTGCATAGCCGCGTTGTCTTTTTTAAACCTGTTATCGAACGTATGGAGGGCCATCAAATCTCTCACTGTCTTGCCCTTGCCCATCCACTCCTCTGCTCGTTTATGGCAGTCTGACATGTCCAACATACTGTCTGGCTTGTGCTTTTCTTTAATTTCCTCCGACCGCTTTCCGTGCTCTACAAGACCAGGCGCAATCATCGCGCCAGGAATGCCCATTTGCGCGGGGCGGCCATTGAGGCCATGAACAGAGGACATGCCTCCGTTAACCAAAGGCACCATATTCGGAGGGACCGTGCTAATCCTGCGAGGGTTAGGGCTTTGACGATTTAGCTCCGGTGGGTCGTCTGGTTTCGAAAATCCATTTGGCACAGGGATGCCATTAGCTTGTCTACCTGCCTGGTACTCTGATCCCAACCTAGGCAGCCGATCAGAGAGAGGATGGCGATCAAAGGTCTGGGGCAGACGCGACCCGGGGTCTACTGTCCAATGATTGAGAAGCTGAATTTCCTTCCCCGCGTGCTGAGTTTTTCCCGGCCCCGGAGATCTCCCCTCCTGAAACCCATGAGCTCTCTTCAACTGTCGGGCGGTCTCAATAACAAATTCAATCCGGTCGGCTCCCTCATAGTTGACACAACCTCTGCAAACTGGTTCAGTAAAATCCCAGATCATCGCCCACGGCATGCGGGGCAAGTCACACAAATAACACGACTGCCTTCTCGAGGCAGCAACCGCCACGGAGGACATCATTTGCGTAAAAGAGAGCGGTAAATGATCCAAATTAATTCCGTGTTTTTTCGTCTGTATAAAATAAATAATAAAATAGCTAGGAATATTCCTCAAGCCGAGCAGCCACAAAACAGCGACGCTATACTGACTAGTCCATTGCAATTGTGCCTTTTACTACGACGCGCCTAGCTCTTTCACTTACTACTGAACTCGAGCTGAATGTAGGGCTGTGACGTCATCGTAGTCGCTTCACTGGTGGTTCCAGCTATTTAGTCAACCTCTCGAGGGCATGCTCACCCTTTCTCTATTGATGTACACCGTTTGTGAACAGGGGCACCGTAAGGGGGAGGGGGGGGGGGGCTGGGGGTAGGAGGAGTCTAAGGGTCTGTGACTTACAGGGGCCCAGAAAAAATATTAGAATAGTAGGTAAGAATTAATAGGTTTAATTAGGTAATTTATTTTATTTACAATGTACTAATAAGACGAACAGCAAAAAGAAAACATCGAGAACCTCTGTATTGCCCCCCTCCCTCCCCCTCCCTATTTACATGAAATGGTTCGGTCCTGTCTGCCCCGAAACCAAGCGAAAGGTATGGTAGTAAGCAGTGAATTGCGACGAGTGAGGGTCGCGCATCATGTTTCAGTTTAAAGAAAGGTCTGACAACCGGAAACGAAAACGAAAGAAAAGAAATACAGGAGACTGAGGAGCGAGAGAAGAAAGGGCGATGTCACCCAGTTTTTAACAAAGAAAGGTGGGTATAGTCCGTGAGTGATGGGAATTAACCAATTAGCTATATCGACAGAGTAACAGGCTACTTTTGCTAATATCGTCACCGAAAATTTTGAATGTTTACATTTGGCTCCTTTGTTAGCCGACATTAATCAATGCGGGCAAACTATTAGCAAGCTATTCATACTAAATCAGTTTCCCCAGCCCCTGCCTGGTGCGAGGCCAAACAGGTGCAGCTTCAGGCTCAGCAGCCCTGTCTCCCGATCCCCATACATATCCCTACATATAAACCAGCCCTAGTTCCAACTGAAGAAGATTAGCAGCATGGTGTTGAATGTCAGTTGGCATAATCGCAGGGGGTTCTTGGGATTTTTTTTATTATTAATAAAGAAATACAAAATTATTAAAACCTTGTCAATTATAAGATTTCTAACACTGTACACTCTAATCCACATAATGATCATTGTATGAAACAAAAAGAGCCCATAGTCTGTATTAGATGCTGGGCAGTTTGAAGCATTGACAGCAGTCTGTGTAAGTGACAGTGTTAGAATAATACCTTCAAGTCATATGGCCAAGTCATGTCTCCATGGCTTTGATGCAGACTGAAATATGCACTGAAAAAAGGAGAACTTGAAATTGCTCATCTTAATATGATTTTTAATGTAACTGAACAAAAAATATTTAATTGGACTGTAAACTATACCAAAGTAATTGCTTCAACTCACTTGTTTGAATGTATTGTTAAAAGTTGGCCACAATACATAACCTATGTTGACAAAATACAAAATGTCAGTTGAACACTAGTTGAGGCCAGGCCAACTACTTTGCGCATACTCATTTCGACTCCTTAGTTGAACGGGGTCTACAGAGCAATTCTGCAGTGGGTTTTGTCCAGAGTTTCTAAGTCTGCTTATAACAAGCAACTTTGGGCTTTTTTTTTTCAAAGTCGCTTAAAAAAAATCAGGAGTTGCGGGTTGTGGTTATTTAGGCTAGTTCGTCAGGCATGCATCAGTAAGGCGCTTGGACACGAACTTTGTTTATGTGTTAATTGTATTTGTTCAGAGTACTAATTGATCCTTGTATGTTGCTGTGTTATCCTTACCTTTACTGTTCATTTAGATATGTAATTATTAAAGTCGAGTTAAGGACCATGAGTGTGCATGTTGGCTCCACAGTCTAGTCTCCTTGATCGAGCATGAGATAGGAATGGAAAAGCTCATTTGGACATGTCTATTGGAATGCCTATTTGCAATAAAGTGGGTAATTTCCTGCAACGCAGCGTTGTCTTGTGTTCATCTTGAGTGACATAACCGAAGCTCACCACATTGGTGTCAGAAGTGAGATTCCCAAAATGGAAGACGCACTTCGAGAGATCGGGGATTTACTCAGCGACCTGGACAGGAACAAGCCCATACACACAGACTCAATGCGAATAAACACGATAAACAGTGGACACCCTTGCAATTTATCACTATTACATTATTTAATCGCTTGACAGCCTTATTTTATACATATAACAGATACAGTCTCTGAACAAAAGAAAATTAGTTGGCACAACTTTTGTTCTTTCAAATTCATAGTATGTAAAATTTAAACATTGAAGTTCTTATAGCTACATATGAAAGATAAATAGTTTGGACAAAAGATAATTGGCACAACTATAGGTGGTTTTCTTCAAAACTTAGGAGTTTGAGTTGGCCTTCTTCTCCCCATTTGTTTTATTTTTTTTTACAAATAATTGAGCCTATAATGTGCACATGAATCTGTTGGTAGATATAATGTTGGTAGATATAATGTTGGTATGCTATGTTGGTAGATATAATGTAATATGTAATATAGGCCCAATGTTGGTAAATATAATGTAATATAATATTGTAGCTATGATGCTGATTCATTTATAATTATTTTGGTCATCATTTGCATGATGCCTAAAGTGGCTTTGCACTACCCTAGACTATATTTGTGATATTTTATCCTGCTAAGTGTAAAATGAATTTTCATTTACATTTTCACACATTGTTTTTCTACGGGAAGGTCATTGCGCCTTTTCAAACTGGTCCACTCCTGCAGTCTGTTGCAGTGTTACCTATCAGGCCCACTTTGGGTGATCGGTTACATTGTGCCCCAAAAAAGGTTATATTCTTAGCCTCGCGCATCATATGGGTATTATTTAGTTCTTAGTTAAACAAGGTAAACAATGTGTCACGTTCTTTAGTTGCCTAGTTCATTGTATAATGGAATATTATTTCTGACATGACAATACATTGCATTGCTAGGTCTACATGGTAGTAAAGTAATTACCTCTTTAATTAATTGATTGTAATGTAGACGTATGTAATGTAAACCGTCCCTTTTCCATATTAGCAAGCAAAGGAAGCAAAGGACTGTACAGTATAGGCCAACCTAATTTCATACCATTTCGTCTTTGTTTTAAAGAGCACGTTGTTTCGTATCATCTTTTGGTGAAGCAGGTCATATAGCCCATTTGCTTTATATCTGTTGTGACATAGCGCGCAACAGTACAACGTCTAACTAGACTTAAAACAGTTTGGCTAAAGCCCCCAATAAGACACATATAGCAACGCCACTACACAACTCGTTCAATCGGTGATCAAAGTTTTCCTACAAATAGGAAGTCAAAACAGCAGAAAAGGTGAATGAAGGAGGTGATTTTAGTTCACGTACGGGATAATTTCTGATAATCCGTCAATCAGGGTATTGCTATATTTTGGTATCCACGAAGGGGAAAACGATTGTCGGGCTAGCGATTTTATCAGCCCTGCAAATATGCTCCAACAGCTATATTCCTGGCTGACAGCCTTCAATCTTAAAGGGGCCATATTATGCAAATTTTCAGGTTCATACCTTTATTTAGGAGTTTTACTAGAATAGGTTTACGCATTTTAATGTTCAATAAACAATTCATTTTATCCAAACTGCCTGGATCTGCAGCACCTCTATTCACCCTCTGTCTGAAACGCTCCGTTTTAGCTCCTGTCTCTTTAAGGCCCCCCCTCCCAACGAGCCCAGTTTGCTCTGATTGGTCAGGTGGCCAAACAAAGGGAATTTGCCTTCACGCTTACCAAAACAGCGTTTTCACGACAAGGCGAAACCACCCGGCCTCCGCTCTGACTGGCTCTGGTTGACGGCGTGCCAAACATTATTCAAATGTGTGACTTGGTGACATAGATAAGTTACGGAAGAAAACGCTGGACTACAAACGAGTCGATTCAGGAAGTTCAAGAGCAGTGTTTTCTGTGTGAGAGAGTAGCTCCCTTTGGCGTTGACCATGGGCGTTTGTAACTTTTCAGACCTTTTCCATGCACAAAAAGCTATATAACATACTAAATTACACTAATTACACTAATTACTTAGAAAAACAAATTGCAAACAAAAACAAACCTTTCATTCCTGGCTTCCAAGGTCCCCCACCCCCATTGGGGCCCTGGGTACTCAGTCCATCTTTTCCTTGACAAGAGCCAAGTTTCTGTCACTGCAAGGTAGCGAGCAAAACCTGGTATGGAGTATCATAGAGGTGGCTATTTTCACACAATGAAAGTGGAATGGATTCATTTGAAAATGTACTTGTCTATCCTGAAGTGATTGATCCATCTTGGCATTTAGGACCGTTATTATATAGAATGTACAAATTAGATTTTTTCTTTTTTTTTTACCACTTTGTCTTTGAGGTAAGATATTGTAAGTAATTCAGATGGTAGCTTCCTATGCATGTGTAGTTTTCATATTTGTCTTGTTGGGGGACCCTAGCCTTAAAGGTGTGTGCATGTAAGCACACATGCATGGATAAGGTTTTTCTGTGATTTTTTTCTTAGAGTTGGTGGCTTGTGGGTGAGGTAGTACTTAGATGTTTTACCTTGCTAAGAGGTGGTGCTTTGTTCAAAAAGTTTGAGAACCACTGGCATATGCAAATGAAACTCGAGACCGCTTGAAAAGTTTCTTTGACAGAGACTATGACAGTTTCTAAGCCAACAGGATGCATCTCCACAAAAAATAACAATAGAACCACGGGAAACTTTTTCTGCAGCAATCTTACTTGTTACTTGTCATGGTCAGTCAGTCAGACAGCACAGATGGCCGAGTGATAGGTCGATGGCAAGGTAGGGAGAAAAATAGGTTCGAAACGGACAGGTTTAATAACAGAAGGTAAATTGCTCTGATATTTAAACAATGTTTTGATTTTCAAAATGATACAATAATCCTAACGCAAGATAGTTTGCGGCAGGTTGCCTCTAATCTTTGGTAGCTAACTGTTACATTCAGCCAGCTGGCAAGCTCTAGTTCCAGTTAAACTGTTAAGCAAGCTAGCACACATTGAAATCTCTCAGCATTGTCAGGACAATCATGGTTTGAGCAGAATATCAGAGCAACTCCAATTACACAATGGCTAGGTAATGCAGGCTAGTTTGACAATTTCCTAGCTATAACATTAATTAATGACAAGGACCGCCCAGGTAAAAAAATCATACTTAAAATATACTTTTTAAAGAATTTACTAAGTACACTATGCTTTCTTTGTCACCTTCAAGTATACGGAAGTGTACTTAAGTACTACTTGAGTACTACGTGAGAGCTACTTGAGTATACTTTAAGTGTAAATAGCATGCTAAATTGGCACAACGTTTTGTAAACTTTAAGTGTTCTGACGTACACCAGCAAAAAGCATGATTCCGTGGCATTCAAAACACACTTGCAGTACAATTGTATTATATCATCAGTGTGTTGGAAGTATACTTATAAACACATTATAGTTCAGTTCATTCATCATTCTAGCATGCCTCCCTAACTTTCCATGGTTGCTAGGCGCCCTTGCAGGCTGACTCGAAGTGGTACTCAGCTTTCTGTTTTTTCAAAGATTTAAGTTTTTTGCACATTTTTGAAAATTATTTTTGTATTTTTAGATAGCTAATGCTATGCTGTTTACGAAGATAAATTTTTTATGATTGCGTAATGGTAGATTTTTGTGAAACTGATTGATTCGTATCAGCAGTCACGATGTTACAGACGAGTTGTTATTATTTAAATTCTTCACATCTACCCTTAGGTTGTAGCAAATCTGTTCTATCAAATAAGATACTTAGTTATTCACAAGATTGTTTAAGATCTTTAAACAAATGACCTTATAAGATAGATGGACATTTGAAAGAGTCCCTGGCTTTTTCGGAGGAATTGTGACGGGAAACGGAGGCGAGGAAGCAGAAGTGGAAAGACGAGAAAATTCATCCAGCGTCAGCATTATTCTGGAGAGCGGAGCCGCCTGCAGCCTGGCCTCGTTGATCTGCAGCCTGTGAACCATCTTGACACAGAAGATCGTGGCTCTGTTGGGTGCAGAGTGGATGCGGACGTGGAGGGGCCGAGTCGGCGCAATCTTTTGGTTCTGCAGCCTTCTGAAGTGGAGCCTGTTGCGCATTGTTTAGGAGATGCTACCGAGTGTTCATGACAAGGGACTTAAATAATTACAGACCTATCTCCAAACTCCCATATCTAGCAAAGATGCTAGAACATCTTGCATGGTTGTAAATGAACAGCTTTGTGCATTCTTGTCCAGTAATAAAATTTTAAGCCCTTTCCAGTCGGGTTTTAGAGCTGATCATATTACTGTTACAGCAGCTACTCTTGTAATAAATTATATAGTTACTGCTCTTGACGATAAGAAATATTGTGCTGCTTTGTTTATTGATTTGTCACAGGCTTTTGATACAGTTAATCACAGATTACTTCTGGATAGTTTAGCCTTGCTGAGATTTGATGATGCAGCCTTTTCAGGACTACCTCTCTGATAGAACACAGTGCTAAAGTTTGGAAATCAAAGATTGTAGCCATAGAAAATGGTGTGCCACAAGGTTTGGTATTAGGTCCTACATTATTTACACTTTATATTAATGATATATGTGCCTCTGTAAAAGACAGTAAAGTACATTTCTATGCAGATAATACCATTCTTTATTCCTGTGCTCCATTCATGGAACAGGCAATGTCAAACCTGACAAGGGCATTTAATTGTGTACAGAAATCCCTTAGAAATCTAAGATTAGTCCTTAATGAGTCAAAAACTAAATATTAGCTTTTTTCAAAGGCCAAAAGGTTAGATGATAAGGTATATAATATTTGCTCCCTTAATGGGACCCAAATTGAGCGTGTTGCAGTTTACAAATACTTGGGAATTTCACTAGATGAAAAGTTATCATTTAAGACGCATGTGCTTGAACTCACAAAGAAGGTGAGGATCAGACTTGGAGCTCTACATAGAATAAGATCATGCTTTTCACTTGAAAATAGAAAGACAACTGTAAAATCTACTCTCATGTCAGTCATGGATTATGGTGATATTGTGTATATGCATGCAGCCTCAACTATTTTAAAGTCCCTTGTTGCAGTTTACCACAGTGCTTTGTGTTTTGTAGCTGGCGATAGTTTTAGAACTCATCATTGTACACTGTATACAAAAGTAGGATGGTCTTCCCTTAGTGATAGAAAAACATTGTCTCTTTTGTTTACATGGCATTGCTGGGCAAGTTACCTTATTACCTTACTTCATTATTAAAACACAAATCGAGTAGTCATAGGACTAAATCACCCTTGAAAGCTGCAAAGTGAACACACAACTGGGTAAATCAGCTTTCAGTTTTTTTGCCTCGGATAAATGGAACAAGATTCAACAGGAATTGAAATTAGAGCAGTTTGTTTCTGTTGAACAATTTAAACTTTTACTGGAGGATTTTGGAGCTGAAGAGTGTTCTTGTTTTGGTTTGAAACGTAAATATTGTTCTGTATAGTAAATATTGTATTGTAAACATTATTATGTATTTTTGCTTATTTTTTATTTATTTTTTGTTGTTGTAACTGATATATTCTGCCTTTAAACAGGGCACTGCTGGAAAAGAGACTTGGTCTCAGTCGGTTAACCCTGTATAAATAAATTAAAATAAATAATAAAATAAGGTAATGAGCAAAACCTGGTATGGATTTCCTAAGAGTTGGCTGTTGTCACTCAATGAAAGCGGAATTGAATCATTTGGAGATTGATGCTGAGCCAAAATTGGCATAGGTTTATTTGATTATTTTAAGGAAGCGAAGGTGTCAATAAATAAACAAAAAATAATAAATAAGGTCTAATGATTCTCAATGGCAAAACTTATGAGTCAGGAATTGGTGTGTTTTTGACTGCTACTACTACTAATAATAATACATTTAATTTATAGGCGCCTTTCTAGACACCCAAGGTCACCGTACATTGCATAGAATATTAAACAGTAAACACAAATATACACAAAAAATGGTACAATATAACATTTGAAATTCAAGAAAAACAAGACAGAAAAGGTATTGAGGCAGGGAACATCAAATATATACACACACATATATATATATATATATATGTAACATACATACCTATCCCTTATATATATATACATACATCAAATTTAAATAAATAGTCAAAGAGAACAAACTAGGGGTAAGCTAAGCAACACAAGTGGGTTTTTAGGCGGGATTTAAAAATGTTAATGGAGTCAGAGTTCCGAATAACAGGGAAGGGAATTCCAGAGAATGGGAGCAGCAACACTGTCCCCCATCTAACTGAGTCTAGTTTTGCGGGTGGTGAGGAGACCAGTGTCAGAGGAGCGGAGGGTACGAGAAGGCGTTTAGGGTTGGAGGTCAGAGAGGTAGAAAGGGGCTAGTCCATGTATAGATTTATAGGTGAGAAGTAAAATTTTGAAGGAAATGCGAGATTTGATGGGAAGCCAATGCAGATGAAGAAGAGTGGGAGTGATATGTTGCCAGGGTTTAGAGCGAGTTAGAATCCTTGCTGCTGAATTCTGTACACACCGGAGCCTATCCAGGGCTTTATTTGATGTCCCGAATAGGACACCGTTGCAATAATCCAGGCGTGAGGTGACGAACGCGTGAATTAATGTTTCAGCAACTGCATCTGTTATTAATGGTCTGAGTCTGGAGACGTTTCTCAGATGAAAGAAGGCAGACTTGGTGGCAGCTTTTACATGAGGTTCCGTAGAGAGGGTGGAATCCAAGACCACCCCAAGACTTCTGACCTTGGCAGAGGAGCAGATAGAGGAGCCGTCAATAGTGAGAACCACATCACCAACGTTTTTGAGCAGAGCCTGAGGAACCACAATCATCACATCAGTCTTGCTACTATTGGGCTCCAAACAATTTTGGGAAATCCAGGATTTTATTTGAAGTAGGCAGTTTGTGAGTGAGGGGGTAGGGAGGTTTGTGTTGGGTTTGGTTTGTATGTAGAGCTGGGTATCGTCTGCATAGCAGTGGAAATTGAGTCCATGCTTTCAAATTATTTGTCCCAGAGGAAGCATGTAGATAGTGAACAGGATAGGCCCCAGGACCGATCCCTGCGGTACATCCTGGCAGACTGGTGCAGGGGAGGACTGGGCCTTTCCTAGATCCACCCCATGGTACCTGCCAGATAGATACAACCTGAACCATGCATGGGCAGCACCAGTGATGCCCAGGAGCCTATCAAGGCAGTCAAGGAGGATGGTGTGACAGATGGTATCAAAGGCTGCTGAGAGGTCTAGAAGGATGAGCAGAGTTAGGTTGCCGGAGTCTGCTGCCAGGAAAAGATAATTGATGACATTGACCAAAGCCGTTTTTGTGCTGTGTTTTGCCCGGAACCCAGATTGCATAGGTTCATACAACTCATGGTGAGACATATGGGACTGTAGTTGAGCAGCTATGGCGCGCTCCAGAATTTTGCTAATGAATGGAAGGTTGGAAATAGGCCGATAATTATTGAGGAATTCTTGTGCTGCGGTGCAGGTTCTGCGAGCTAAGGCAGTCAGTTTAATCACTGGACACATCACTTCCGCATTTTCTCAGGGAAATGCATTTTCTAGTTTTAGTTTATTAAGCTTTTTTACACTCCTATTTTCTCTTAGATAATGTGTGTGTGTTGCATAAATGTATTTCCTTTAAATTTCGAATTTTCAGAGGTTAAAGTTACATGTAGAAATGAGTGAAGGAAAGAGGAGGACGCTTACGGAGTTCTTCAAAAGGTACGTCAGACATCACTACTGATCTAAAAGCTATGCACACACTGTAAAAAAAAAAAAAAAAGGTAAAACGTATGGTGAAAAACTGGCAGCTGTGGACGCCAGAGGACAACCGTAAAATAAACAGTACAGACGTATTCTGTATTACGGTAAAGATTTTCTTTACGGAATACGGACAAAAACTGGCAGCTGTGGACGCCAGAATAAATCTGTAAAAGATACATTAAAACTGAGAACAATTTAACAAAAAATCTGCACATTTTACTGTTAAAAACCGTTGGAATTACATTCTAACTCATATTCCAACAGCCTTATATGAATCCGCTGGACGTTTATTATTAACAATGCGATCTTCCAATGTATACAGACAAGTCAGGTAATGGCTCTCACCAACATTAACACCACCATCATAGTTATAGTCATTGTCAGCAGATCTGATCATACAATGTCTCTTGCAAAACCATTGTCAGTCTTATGTACGACCCACAAGGGCATAAGTATATGGGAATAGACATTCTCACTCAAGGTCAGCCAATGTCAGCCAACCTGCATTATTAACTAAATTAAGCAGCGATAATAATGATCAAAACAACCCAAAGAATGGGCAAAAAGATGTGTAATGAACAACAGTTATACAGCAAATTCTATGGCAAACGCACTGGTGCATGCTGGGAAGGCTCCGCCCCCAGGATGCTGCAGTATGAATGACTAAGGTTCTACAGTGAAAGCAACTAAATACTGCAATTTCAATTTCTGTAACGGGTATTGATTACAATTTAAATTATGAAATTATTTTCTATAAGTCCTATCTAAGATCAATCTCAAATATAAACTGTAAAATTGTCAGGTATTTCTCATCACATCTCATCTCAACACTACAGGGAACATAAATAGGAAAGAGTGTAGGTTTTAAGGAACATCGGAATAATACACTCAAATGTTTACAAATCCATTGGCTATTAGCCACACTTATAATGAGTTATTTTATATGGGACGCTATAAAAATACTTCATGTGTAAAGCAAGACCCAACACCAGCTTTTTAAAAAATCCTTCATATTTGTATTTATACACATTCCTATCTGAAAGGAATAGCATATAAATGTGTAAAATGTAATACGGTTTCTTTCTGTTTTAAACTAAATCTAACCGACATAAAACGGTATTTTAACACTGGCGTTTTGTAATTTTAACAATGTTGTATTGCTTTTTGTATTACAGTGTTTCTGAGTTTAAATACAGTAATCTGTAAATTATACAATGGAATATGATATTTTTGACATATTTTTACTTTAAATTAAACAGTTGTGTTTGGTTCAGTGTTATACAACATATTATTATAAATTAAACACTGCTTCATTGTGTATCTATTTACAGCGTTTTACTGTCGTTATTTCACAGTATTTCACTGTCAATTCCACTGACATTTTTTTGTATCTTTTGTAATATGTTCACAAGGTAATCCAATCATGATTTAATTTCTTGATATAAAAGTAACAAACTGAATGGCCAAGCTAGCTAGTCAAGTTTATTGTCACTTGGTACATTTTCAATCTGTTGTCAGATTTGTCATCATCATGTCATGCGATCAGTGCTTTCACTTAATATTAAGGGTTTCCTTTTCCTTTATAAATTCTCCTTATTAAGCAGAACAGGGCAGGTGATGAGAGAGGAGTGGAGCAGCTTGGGGAGGAGAGAGGAGCAGAGCAGCTTAGAGAGGAGAGAGGACCAGAGCAGTTTAGGGAGGAGAGAGGAGCAGAGCAGCTTGGAGAGGAGAGGACCAGAGCAGTTTAGGGAGGAGAGAGGAGCAGAGGAGCTTGAAGAGGAGAGAGGACCAGAGCAGCTTGGGGAGAAGAGGAGGAGCTTGGACAGGAGAGGATAGCAGTGTAGGAACAGCAAGTGAGAACTAACCTGACTGCTGGAATAGAAATTAATTTGTAGATTTAACCAAAACATACCCATTTCTTATTATTATTATTAAAAAATAAATAAATAAATTGGGATGCAAATCATGCAGGGAAGCAGGGTCACTTGGGGCAATGAGAACAGGAAAACTGAGGTACAAATTGTCTAGTGAATGGCAGAACTGTAGGGTAGGCCCATATGGCAACAACAATAAGAAGCAAATACAATCTTTGAGAAAGAATGTCTCACATAGTCACAAATTAGCAGAAGACACACTGAAAAGACAAGATGAGAAAGCTCTAGAATCGAGCTGTCTTAAAACACAAGCTGAAATTTTAGCTTCAACCCACAATATCTTCAGAACAGCGTACTATATTGCAGTATATAGGAATTTTAAGGAGAATGGCAGTGTATCAATCCACAAGTCCCTTCTGAAACCTAAACATGCAGTGGAAACCATTCCTGTGAGCAGTGCAGTGTGAAAGAGGTTTCTCGGAAATTAATGCAGTTGTGACACCGTTGCACTCACCATAGGAGTCTTCTCAGGGGAGGCAAGGGAGGCAGTGCCTTAAAGAAATTACATTATACATCATAATAATAATTTTGTTCAGGTCATCTATAGTGTAAAAATAAATTATTAATTAAATCAATTGTGTCAGATGTGTGCTTTATAGAATAAATATGCAAAATTATAAAGTTACAGTGTACACACACAAAAACTGTTTGAACACATTTCAGATGGTCGGAGGCACTGCCTCTGTTGATTTGCCTATCTCCAATAACGTGTTATAAACGCTCTTTTATTGGATGAAATGCAATTTGAATTTTTTCAGGGGAGGCTAGTCTCCGCGGATGTGCGTCCAGCCATGCTCATTGTAATAACCCAATGTTATATTTCATGCATGCGCTTTAGGAGTTATTGGGAGAGAGATTTGATTGAGATAAGTTATATGCGAAGTCGAGTAGTGATATATTTGTCAATACAGCGTTTAAATTATTAAATAAAACTGTGGCAGTTTGTTCAATTTGAAAGCCACACAAGTAAGAAACCCTAATCCCCCCTAATTTAAAATTATAGTTAATTCCATCAATGCCCACCGTGAAATGGCCATAGCCGGGAATGTGGTCGATCGGTTGCTAATATCTTCATTTGGTACTTTGGAGTACACAGAGAAGGTTCGTATTAAAAGGAAGGGGAGATAATTTGACTGTCACTGGTATAACCGAGTGCAGTGGCTGACAGGCAGCGCGATTACAAACCATCTGTATAGCTGGCCTTGATAACTGTTCTGCACTTCGGGTAGTAGGCCTACATGGACGAGACACGGATTTGCTGATTTTAAAAAATCTGGATCGGTCAGTAAAACGACACTCAAAATCAACAGACCGGGTAAATGCCGAAGTGGAACTAAAACTACTCGGACAGATACAGTGCATCCGGAAAGTATTCATATACCCTTCACTTTTTCCACATTTTATTATGTTACAGCCTAATTCCAAAATGGATTAAATAAAAAAAAAATCCTCAACATTCTACACACAATACCGCATAATGACAAAGTGAAAAAAGTTTTTTTTTGAATTTTTTGCAAATATATTAAAAATAAAAAAATAAAATATCACATGTACATAAGTATTCACACCCTTTACTCAATACATTGTTGAAGCACCTTTGGCAGCAATTACAGCCTCGAGTCTTCTTGAGTATGATGCTACAAGCTTGCCACACCTATTTTGGGGCAGTTTCTCCCATTCTTCTTTGCAGATCGTCTCAAGCTCCATCAGGTTGGATAGGGAGTGTCGGTGCACAGCCATTTTCAGATCTCTCCAAAGATGTTCAATCGGGTTCAAGTCTGGGCTCTGGCCGGGCCACTCAGGGACATTCACAGACTTGTCCCAAAGCCACTCCTTTGTTATCTTGGCTGTGTGCTTAGGGTCGTTGTCCTGTTGGAAGGTCAACCTTCGCCCCAGTCTGAGGTCCAGAACGCTCTGGAACAGGTTTTCATCAAGGATCTCTCTGTACATTGCTGCATTCATCTTTCCCTTGATCCTGACTAGTCTCCCAGTTCCTGCTGCTGAAAAACACCCCCACAGCATGATGCTGCCACCACCATGCTTCACTGTAGGGATGGTATTGGCCAGGTGATGAGCAGTGCCTGGTTTCCTCCAGACATGACGCTTGGCATTCAGGCCAAAGAGTTCAGTCTTGGTTTCATCAGACCAGAGAATTTTGTTTCTCATGGTCTGAGAGTCCTTCAGGTGTCTTTTGGCAAACTCCATGCGGGCTGTCATGTGCCTTTTACTGAGGAGTGGCTTCCGTCTGGCCACTCTACCATAAAGGCCTGATTGATGGAGTGCTGCAGAGATGGTTGTCCTTCTGGAAGGTTCTCCCATCTCCACAGAGGAACACTGGAGCTCTGTCAGAGTGACCATCGGGTTCTTGGTCACCTCCCTGACCAAGGCCCTTCTCCCCCGATTGCTCAGTTTGGCCGGGCGGCCAGCTCTAGGAAGAGTCCTGGTGGTTCCAAACGTCTTCCATTTGCGAATGATGGAGACCACTGTGCTCGTTGGGACCTTCAATGCTGCAGACATTTTTTGGTACCCTTCCCCAGATCTGTGCCTCGATACAATCCTGTCTTGGAGGTCTACAGACAATTCCTTGGACTTCATAACTTGATTTGTGCTCTGACATGCACTGTCAACTGTGGGACCTTATATAAACAGGTGTTTGCCTTTCCAAATCATGTCCAATCAATTTAATATACCACAGGTGGACTCCAATCAAGTTGTAGAAACATCTCAAGGATGATCAGTGGAAACGGGATGCACCTGAGCTCAATTTTTAGTGTCACAGCAAAGGGTGTGAATACTTATGTACATGTGACATGTAAATTTTTTATTTTTAATACATTTGCAAAAATTTCTAAAAAAAAAATTTCACTTGGTCATTATGCGGTATTGTATGTAGAATGTTGAGAATTTTTTTTTATTTAATCCATTTTGGAATTAGGCTGTAACATAATAAAATGTGGAAAAAGTGAAGGGGTATGAAAACTTTCCGGATGCACTGTACGTATCGAACATGTAATAGATGAAGGTGCTCGGTTTTATAAAGCCTATAGAGTTACTAATCCCCTACAACTGAGGCAGAATCGTCACTCTTAGTTGCCAATTCAAATCACAGTAAATGCAACCATTCAACAATGAGGACTGGGATATGTATAGCATACAATTTTTATTTATACTATTTAAGGTATGAGTGTAGGCTACCCTGCTGCTTATTTGGGTTCAGTTTCTTATACAATACCTTCATCCATCCCACCTCGGCCCCACCCCAAATCTGCCTCCTCTTGACTCAGAAGTTACCAGCCGCCACTGGCATTCATAACTGAAAATTTAAAATGTCTCTGCTCTAATGTTCATTAAAATGGTTGGACCTCCTCTTACCTCTTGAGACGCCACCAAATATGTCAAGGAGTGGGTAGCTACCAAAAGATTTGCAGACCATTTAGTGTGTAGACAAAGATGCACTACCACACAGGCTGCCCCATATCAGCCAATGTGGGATCTGATTAACTTACTGGTCTTACTGATTTGTTTAGAGTAGGATGGTGTGCACAGTCATGGAATTTGGGCTGGGGGTGGTGGGTAATTTTTAACGTGAGCGCAAAATTGTGCATTAAAAGAAAGTGCTGTCATGTTTGCTTATTTCATATTCAACCTCTGCAGAACTCAGAGGCAAGTTTGTATCTTTCTAGTGCTATATTTGAAGTGGTACTCATTTAAGTTTTAAATAGTACCATATGTAAAATATGCATTATCACACAGATCACATGTGCTTTGAGGTTGTTGAGCACTTGTTGTGGTTATGGGTGTAAAATATTACCCGGAAGCATCATTGTTCCAATCGCATCTTTATGAAAACGATTGTCATGCACTAGCTTATGTCATGCAAATAACCAAATAGGGAAATAAAATTATGAAATCTTTCAAGTTTGCCTGCAAATCATCAGCCATTGCCGTTAAAGCATGGCTAACATTAGCCCATTCTATTTTGATTTGTTATTTTTTTAATTAGCTATTATTACTTATTACAATAGGTCGCTACTGTAGCTACTGTTCCAATCACATCTTTATATAGATCTGTATTTTCATATAAAATGACTGGCATTTACTTGCTCAGAATAGGGCAATCAAATTATGCAATAGTTTTGCTAACGATCTTAGCCTATATAATCCAGCCATGTGGGGTAATTGGGTCAAGAGCTAACGGCTTTAGCTAGCCACTAGCTAGACCAATAATGCAATCAAGGCTATTCTCCACTAGTCAGGCCAAGTCTTGGTGAGAAACACTCCAAGTTCAGCTGAGATTGAAAATACCTTTGATACCTTTTAGAGAGACTGACTTTACGTCCACCAACTGAGAATGACACCAAGCTGTGGTGAGATCGAAATCAAATAGACTGATGCTGCAAACAAATTGTGATGAGAATGACGCAAAGTTTTGACGATAAAGAAAACAAACTTTGGTTAAACTGACTTTGCAAGCAAGTTTTAGTCCTTTGTTACAGAGATCATTATTTTAAATACTGACAAAAAAGATCTAATTTAAAAGCATAATAAAATATATTGCAGTCTCTGATAACTATGGTATTTTACACACTATGGTACAATTATTATCAGTGGCCACTTGAATGTCTGACGATTCTGGCTTCAGGCAAGTTTGCAAGTTTTATCCTAGCCATTCACGTCCTGCTTCTCTGCAATTCACAGGCTGACCCAGACCGACATATAGATTGCCACCATTTGGAAAGACAGCCTTAGAAAATTATTAACGTTCTATTAATAGACCATAATAATTCTTCAGTCAATCAATAAGCAGCCAACAGCAAATATCGAAAAATAAAATTGCGTCGGGGCATACTGTCCTGCAAAGCAGTCTGGCAAGAATTTTATAAACTCGTTGCAAAATCAGAATAATATGCAGACCAGGTATTCATAGAGTTTTTGCACTAAAGTTTTGCAGTTAAAGTTTGCAGTTCATACAGTACAGAGTTTGAGAAATGCACTTGAGAAGTCCTCCTCACAAGAGTTATCGGACTGCAGTAGTTGCCATTGAAAGTGTCCCTGCCATCGATATAGTAGTTGATGACGTTATAAAATGAAAGGCCAGCTAAAATAAAATGGTGCATTGGTCAACAGGGAAAACACTTTTGGATGGCCTGAATCTGGAAACAGAGGCGGTGATGTCACAGGGGCAGAGCGAGGAGACGAGAAAAACAAGGCTCTCTTTTCCTTTCCCTCTGTCTGTACCTCTCTCGCCTCCCCTGTGACTCTAATCCTCTTTACAGGACTGGAGGGAAAGAGTGGCCGGCTGCCGAGGCAAGGGCTTCTGGGAAAAAGCTGAAGCTGCCAAGCGGGGCTCTGTTGTTGGCATTAGAAGCGCACGTCTTTGTTCTCAGAGACCTGGTGTACTGCCAAGGGCCTCATTTCAGCCTGGCATTATGGTTGCCCTGGACATGGGCCAAACTACCAAGAGCTTGCATCGTCCTACCCTTGCTTCTCTCTTTCTCTTTGTCTCTCTCTCACACATAAACACACACACACACACACACACACACACACACACACACACACACACACACACACACACACACACACACACACACACACACACACACACACACACACAGAGATCCCAAGCTACACGGATCTCATTCATCTCCCCAACCTCACGCTAAGGTCTTTCTGCCAAACATCCGTCAGTTACCATGGCAGCAGAGGAAGGGAGGAGTGGAACATTAGAGAAAGCCAATAAAATGAGTCACTCTTAGAGCCAGATGTGGCACATTTGCAGCCTGGCTGCAGATCCGGAAAGGGGGAGTGAGGTGAGGCAAGGTTTACCAGTTAAGAAGGCAGGATTGGAAGGCAAGTGCAACATCATGAGAGAAACCAAACAAAAGAGCTTTTATAACTTGCTCCTTAACTTGGTTGTCCAAAGGTCCAAATTTCCATGCTGTTGGAAAAAAAGGACTCAAGAAATAGAGTAAAAGGTTTCTAGGAATATAGGAGTAAAATCACATTATATTCAAAACAGTAGGCTTCACCAGGAAAGTTTCAAGAAATAAGACAATGTGAATATAAGCAAAACACAGAGGTGCAATAATAAAAGCATTAACACTTAAGACATAGACTACTGCTGATTTTATGTCTGCATCGCTGTCCA
Source organism: Galaxias olidus (assembly GCA_026901105.3). Taxonomy (NCBI): domain Eukaryota; kingdom Metazoa; phylum Chordata; class Actinopteri; order Galaxiiformes; family Galaxiidae; genus Galaxias; species Galaxias olidus. The sequence goes on along the minus strand of JAPMUY010002720.1, from coordinate 147,369 downwards.
CTTGTGATACGATCGCCAGAAGCCTTAAAACGAAGGTTGAGCTAACGCGAGGACATAGGGGAGACTGGGGACGGTTGCAACACTTTTTGCATTTCTTTGTTACTCACAGACTAAGTGACATAGACCAGCCAAACCTTTATATATTAAACTTGCATCTGTCTTCCAATTAGCCATACAATTGAAAGATGACTACATATGACATGTGCAATATGCAACTGACCCCAAGTGGGCATTTACACTTGTGTTCAGTTCAGCGCTGTCCACCAACACCCAAGGACGTAGTAGTGCTGCAGCGGTTATTTTAGGGGGCGGGCCACCCGCACTGCCTGGTCGCTGATATTGGAAACGCAATCACATCCGCATTTTCTTGTGGAAATGCATTTCTAGTAGGGATGCACCGATGTATCGGCCGATGTTGACCTTGTTGACTGCCATCGGCCAATTGGCACCTAAGATGGCATTCACCGATGGCAGTGGCCGATGTTTATGTCGCATTAATTTGCCTAAATGTTGTTGTTGCGCGCATGTTTGTTTTCAAATAAGAGGTAAAGAAAATGTCAGCTGTGTGGTATTATTTCAGAGTGGGCTTTGAAATATTAATGCTTGTTTCACACATTTGTGTGATTGAATTTGTGTTCTAATCGAATTAATTATTAAGATTTCTTTGTTTCCTTGGCACACAAGGGGGAATAAATAACAAAAACAAAATAGCCCTAAAAACATCGGCATCGGCTATCAGCCAAATTGCTATTTTAAACATCGGTATCGGCCCATAATTTCTGGATCGGTGCATCCCTCATTTCTAGTTATTATTATTATGTGATGCGTCAGTGACGCACACATCTTGTTATCGCAAAGTCATATTCTTATTCATATACTGCTATCGTTAAGTTTTATTATTGTTATTATCATTATGAGTAGCCCCATTTTTCGGCACCTAACTACGGTCGCAGTTTTGAGCATTTCGCTTGACTCAATTGAGTCGAATTCCACGGACTGCGCTTGTACACAGCTAATTAATCAGTCCACTAGTTATTTTTTAATTGCCTCTTTTACATGCTTAATTTTCCCATAGACAATGAATGGGAAGGGTTCAAGCAAAATTAAGCAGAATAAGTTTCATACATCGCCCGAGTTAGTGTGCTATCCATAGCTCTACATCAAGCAAGTTTATCGTAACTCACCAGATTCCACCGGCACTTGGCGTGAGAGTTAACCGTCAACAAACAGTGGTAAGAGTTCATTATGTCGTGGATATACTGTGAATTCTATTTGTTTAACGTTTCAAACAATGCGGCCCAAGTGGAGGTTAGCTAGCTGAAATCTGCGTAGCAAACTATTATACCCCTAAAGGAACCATAAATAATTGCTTGCTCCAAAATGAACTCCTTTATTTGTTACCATAGCGCGATTGAAACAGTAAAATCCAACAATACAAAGCAATGTTGTCAAAGTGAACACACTGGCTGATAACACGTATGGCTATTTAAACATTGTGGAATATTGTCAATTGTTCAATTGTGGTGACTTGAATTGGCTAGTGGCTGATAACACGTATAAAGTGTTTCCCATATCGTCACCTTCTTAAACTAATGGCCTAAGTCATATTTTAAAGTTTTTAGAAAAACTGAAAAAACTGAACCAAATATAGAATATATGCTATTTATTAATAATTTCACACAAAACGATTATGACAATATATGACTGTTGACATACACATAACACTGTCTGTCAATTATATAAAATAATAATTATAATAATTATATATAATTATTATAATAATTACTTAGGCCAATTTACGAACATGCCGTTGTGACTTCGGCCATTTTAAACTTGACTTAGGCCAAATTACTTCTGGAGTAAGTGACTTAGGCAAAACAGTGCACTTCTTTTGCCATCTTGTAAAGCTTATAAAATTGCCTAAGTCACAAGACAATGTGACTTAAGCAATTTGTTTATCGGAACAGCATGATCTTTTCAATAAGGATGGAGGCAATTTTACCAGAGGTGGCCAGCATCATGAAGAAATGATTTAGGCAAGAAAAACATTTTCCTCAAAACATAACTTGGGCCATTAGTTTTTGGGCCATTAGTTTTAGAAGGTGACGATATAATGCATTCAACAGCGGCGCTGTTTAAAAAAAAAAGAAAATTATTTAGTGAACAATATCCATCACAATTTGGATGTTAACGTTATTTCCATGGAGCCTAGTCAGTCTTAAGCTAAGGCACCATAAATGGTAGCTTAGGTTAGGACACCTCATGCTACCGTGCTTAGCCATCGGAGTTTACAGTCAACAAACAGTGGTAAGAGTTAAGACATTATGCCATGGTTGTACTGCAGCATGTGAATTCTATTTGTTTAAGTGGACGTTAGCTAGCTGAAGAAGGATAAGCAGTATAGCTAAAGGATGGATGGATGGATAGCTAGCTGAAGTGTGCGTGGCTTACTGTTATACTCTAAGTTAAAGGCACCATATAGATAATTGCTTGCTTCAAAACCAACTACTTTATTTGTTACCATAGCACGATTGAAACGGCAAAATCCATCAAAACCAACTTCTTTATTTGTTACCATAGCAGGATTGAAACGGCAAAATCCAACAATACAAAGCACAGTGTCAAAATGAGCAGACTGGCTGACAACACGTAGGCTATTTAAACAGGCGACATCACAGTTTCATTAAGATTATTTAAAATGTATTTAAATGGTAAAATAATCAGTATTGAACTAGCATTCACACTGAAGACAGTAGACTACTGCTGATTTAATGTCTGCAGCACTGTCCACCTGTGATACAATCGCCATAAGCCTTAAAATGAATGTTGAGCTAACACGAGGATGCAAGAGAGACTGGGGACAGTTGCAAACTTTTTTTGCATTTCTCTGTTACCCTGACACAAATTTTCATAGACCAGCCAAATTTGTATATATGAAACATATTTGTCTTCTAATTACCCATACAATTTAAAGAAGACGACATATGACATATAGTTCACAATATTTATATGAATGGAAGAAGTCAGATGTTGCAACTGTCCCCAACCCTGAGTGGGCGTTTATACCTGTGTTTAGTTCCGCGCTGTCCACCAATACACGAGGATGTAGTAGGTCAGCAGCGGTTATTTTAGGGGGCTGGCGCCTGGTTGCTGATGGTGGGAACGCAATCACATCTGCAATTTCTTGTGGAAATGCATTTCTGGTTTTTATTTTCTATTTTAAATTGGGCTGACCCGAATGATTCGATGCGTCTATTGTTGCCATGGAAATCAATTTCCAATTCAGAATTCGAAGGTTGCGGGGTTTTTTTTATATCCCAAATGGCACACAAAAAATAGTGGGCCTAATGATTCTTTACACATCAGCATTATTATTAGTTATTATTTGTCAAGAACATTTAACCTTAGCTTAATGCCTCTGCTCTTATGTAATCTAACTATTACCAGCACTGAAACTGGGAGTTTGACCACATGATAGGCTTACACCTAGGCTAGCAAAAATGTTGGCATAGGCTACAGTCTTTCTAGTATTTATTCATCTGTGTATAGCCTATGAGCAGGTTTGTTTTTATTTGGTTATATAATAGGCCAGGGCTGCCAACTTTTTGATCATGAGAGATGAGCTTGGGGTCGTCACCGCACGCTTCAGGCATTTATTAATCTTTGAAGAAACATGACTATTTACAACCATTTCCCCAGTTTCATAACTTCTCATTCTTAAACCAACCAATACAAAGTTAACATTGGAATACAACTTTCTCAAATGTTCCTATTGGATCGCCGCTTTGCTCTGACTGGAGTTACCCATGACTTTACGCTTTGCAGAAGTAAAAAATAGAGCACTGTCCGATAAAAAAAATGTTCTGCTTGCAGGCGTTGCGTATATGAGCCATGCAAAGCTGTATTTTAGTGTTTTTCAGTGGTCTGGAAACGCAGTTTACGCTTCCAAAAGCAAATCTGAGAAATGTGAGGCGTGAAAGCGCGTGAATTGAATTATTGGATAAATTGGTCACTAAGCCATTTTCTTTACCTTTCAAAGTTACTAGAATGTACCTTTTCAATGCTGTGTGTATGATTCCAGCAGTCATCTCTACAACAGTTTCATCAATATTCCAGATTGTCCTGTTGTTTTTATTCCATCTGCTGGCTTTTAGTGTTAATTCTCACAAGGCACCACATGCGGTACACTTTCAGAACTTGAGCAAACGGCCTGTTGCCATAAAGTAATTTCTCTTGGCGATCTTTGGAAATCTAATCAAATCAAATCAATTTTATTTGTATAGCACATTTCATACACAGAGGCAATTCAATATGCTTTACACAAGGCAAGCAGAAAAACCTACAAGAAAGAGAACAAAAGACCATTAAAAGAAACAGGAAATAAAATAAGAGAAAATAAAATTTCTATGACTGACAAAACTCCCGTGGGATGAAGTATTCCCACTAATATGCAATAGAGAGCAAATACATTTTTAATCTGGATTTAAAAGTAGTCAGGCTTGGAGCGAGTCTCATATCTTCTGTAAATTGATTCCAGCTATTCGCTGCATAGTAGCTAAACGCTGCTTCGTCTTTTTTGGTTTTAACTCTGGGGACGGTTAGCAGACCTGTTCCGGATGACCTGAGGGGTCTAGACGGTTCATACTGTATTAGCATGTCGGTAACGTATTTTCGGCCCAAATTATGTAGTGACTTGTAGATGAGCAACAGTATTTTAAAGTAAATTCTCTGACACACAGGGAGCCAGTGTGATTTCAGAATTGGTGTAATATTTTCATAATTTTTGGTCTTTGCTAAAAGTCAGGCGGCAGGGTCATTATCAAAATAAGGTGACAAACTTGTCCATACACTTTCCAGGCATGAGAAATCTTCACATTCACAGAAAAACACCCATTCAAAGCGTAATCCTGCAAATCAATACATTTGTAATACATATGATATATTTTAGTTGATGTTTTAAGAATTTTATTTAAAAAATTACTTTTAATTTCTGTTATACCCCAAAAATCACTTGTCCCAATGCCTTGTTATAACAATTAGATTGAGTGTAACAAAACACCATTATTTAAAAAAAGGGAAAACCTTACCCATTTTTAACATATACTACTGGGACTTTATAAATGTATAAAATCCAAACCAAAAGGAACTTTTAAAAATATCAATAATATAATAAAAATGTCTGTCCCTTGATTTTGTGTCATTGGTGTTACTGGCATCATTTACGATTACTTTTTGACAGTTTAAAACGGTCTTAGAAAGTTCTTCCGGGGTCAAAGGTCAACTAGCAAGAAGAGTCTTTTGGAACAACAAGTTTGTGAGTGTCTGTTTACCTTATTAACTTAAAAAAACGTCTTTGTAGTGTCACCTTTTAATGTGGTTCTTTTTTGTGTGTCATTGGTGTTACCTTAATTTGTGGCAGTATGAAATATTTTAACCGAAAAAAACTATTCTATGATCTAATTATAAAGCTTTTACTAAGCTACATAATGTTAGCTTGATGCTAACTCACACACCATTTTGTAAATTAAGCTTTTATAGAAATTTGTCATTGGTGTTACTGTCATTGGTGTTATCCCCTCTGCCTGTAACACCAATGACTCTAAGTATCAACATCTCATGTTTTTAGCACAAATAAATATATATTTTAAATGTTAAATGTTTTCCAGTATATGTTATGTTAATTTAAACAGAATAATTAAGTTAATCATTTTTTACAGGAAGGTTATGGCTAAGATAAGTGCAGCTGAGAAACAAAGGTTATACAAGCAGAGACGAGATGCAGATCCAGATCGTAGAGCTCTTTATCTACAAAAAAGAAAACAAACATATTCAAGGGACATAGAAACGGGCAAAAGGAAGAGAATTAATGACTTGACTAACACAGCAAAGAGAGTGCAGCAGAAGCACCCTATCAATACTTGTGACTTCCCTCAGAGCTGCCAGCCCAAGGATCAAACCCACAAACCCCCGCACAAACTTTACCATGCATCTTATCATTAAATGTTTTATGAAATTATAAACGTCATTCTAATTGAAGCCACATCTTTCACTTTTTCACACATTCCGAGTACTGAGAATATTAAACAACTTTTCTGACGTTTGATGTCATGGTGTACTTTTTTTAAATGAGTTAGGACTGTTAAACTGACAATTTCTTTGAGAAATACTGAAAATATAATGAATTGTTATCATACAATGTTATTTTCTTTTTAATGTTGAACAAAACAATGAATAAAAACAAGTTATTTGTCTTCATACCGTATAAAGTCATTGGTGTTACCAAAGAATTTTTGTGGGTGATCCAATATAAAGCTTTAATTATTATATTATTCCTAATCAAATCAATAAAATGTTACTCTTATACAAATCAGTAATTATTACAGTTAGTCAATTTTGAATGTAATACATTTTATGAGGACATTTTGGTGTTTTATACAAACCAAAGATATAACGGTATCAAAATATCACAGAAACTGACTAGTAATTATATATATTTCAAAATTAACTTTAAAAAACACTAGTTTTAACTGATGAAGTTATAACAGTTACTCATACTATGTGATTTGTGTATTTGTATTTATTAGATGGCATTCACTCATCTTATAATCGTTTTTCAATCTGTGGTAACACCAATGACACAAAACATGACACTGTACAAAAACATTAATAAATAAAAGAAAAAGGAAGAAGCTTTAGGTTGACCATTATGGTGGGTAACATTGGCAATATACTAAGGAATAATTACTATATTTTTTTTCCTTAAAAAATGTAAAATGTATTTTTGACTTTTTTGAGTCTGAAAATCACCTTATTTTGATAATGACCCGGCAGCATTCTGAACAAGCTGCAGACGTCTAAGCGTTTTTTCAGGAATACCCGAGGGAAGACCATTACAGTAGTCGAGCCTACTGGTAATACATGCATGAATAATTTTTTCTAAATCTTGTTGGGACATGAGTCCTCTGAGTCTTGCTATGTTTTTGAGGTGATAATATGCTGATTTTATTACCAAGTTGATATGGCTGTTGAAATTTAGTATGAGTCAGTGATGACACCAAAATTTCTAGCTTGGACCTTAGTTTTCAGAGACATAGACTCAAGGTGTGTGTTAACTTTCAGCCTTTCCTCTTTAGCACCAAAGACAATCAGCTCAGTTTTTTCCTTATTTAGATGAAGGAAGTTCTGGCACACCCAGTCATGGACTTGCTCAATGCACTGACAATTGATAATTTGACCTAGCGGGAGCATGTAAAGATTGAATCGAGAAATTGATCCCTGGGGGACACCGCATGTCATGTTAGTGAGCTCAGATATGTAGTTGCCAATGGACACAAAGTAGTTCCTGTTTTCTAGATACAACTTAAACCAGTTTAAGACCGTTTCGTATAGTCCAAACCACTTTTCCAATCTTTCTATAAGTATTTTATGGTCAACAGTATCAAAAGCAGCGCTAAGATCCAATAACACCAAAATGGAAATCTTGCCTGAGTCAGTGTTTAAATGGACGTCATTTGAAACCTTAATGAGAGCAGTTTCAGTGTTATGAAGTAGTCGGAATCCTGATTGGAAGGTGTCATAGCAGTCAGTGGAGACTGAGAAATCATTTAGCTGTTGTAAAACAACTTTCTCGATTTTACTTAGAAATGGCAGTTTTGAAATAAGTCTGTAGTTGCTAACTATTGAAGCATCCAGGCCCCGCTTTTTTAATAGAGGTTGTATAACTGCAGTTTTCAGGGACTTTGGAAAGTTGCCTAATTGGAGAGAGCAGTTGACGATTTGCAGTAAGTCTGACGCCAGGCACTCAAATACCTCTTTAAAGAAGCTTGTGGGAATCAGATGACAGGAGGGTATACAGCAGGAATGTGAATTTTGACCTGCAGTATGGGTAAGGCTGTATAAAACCTCCAGAAAAAAATCTGAAAAGTTGAAAACAAAAGCTTCCTAGGCAGCATTTCTTTGACTTGATAGATAATTGACATGTTATCTTTATATGCAGTTCCTGTCTGTGGTTCCCTCTTCCTCCTGTTGTCAGTATCATAATATTGTTATTGTTAATTTTTTTTAACAATATGTAGGGCTATGCTTTAACCTTTTTATCCTCCTGAATGGTCCTAAGAGTTAATAGATACAAATTCCTTTGCAACTGGGCAAGTCAAATAAATTGTGAAATTTGTCTATCTAAAGCAAACTAAACTATTGCAACAACAAACAAGTGATGCATTGGCCAAGTGATACATTGGACATAAACAAAACATTTATTTAACTCATAGAGTGAACACGAGCAAATATATAGAATATATCCATAGACACATCTCAAGATTGAGCTGACATAGTTTACAATCAGTACATTACTCTGTAAGCCTTTGGGCAGTGTGTAAGCCGTGTGTGTGTGTGTGTGTGTGTGTGTGGTATTAGGCATCACTCCAGGAGCAGTGTAACATGAAAAGAAGCTGAATGGGCTAAAGGACACGTAAGCTTTAGCCAAGCTGCTGAGCCCCCACCGCATCTACCTTGGCCAACCTGCCTACCTGCTCCACTCTGCCTCTCCTCCTCTACCCTCCCTTTCAACACAAAGTCTCTTTTGTTCACCCTTTGTTTTAACCCATCTCATTGCATGGAAGTTGGATCTCTATCTGTTTATCTTTTACTGTCACACACATTTGCATACAACGTTGCCCTGGACTCAGAGTACACTGGGTGCCCTTGGCGAGACAGATAAGCTGGTGTTACATGATTACACAGCCTAGGCATTGTGCAACCAATGACTCACAGCTCTAATTGTAGCAGGCATTTTGAGCTTGTTTGGATGTAGACAAACTTAGTGAGAAAGGAGAGATGAAGAGGGACAGGTTAAAGGGGAGGTGGAGGGTTTACAGGTCACTGCTTGGGGGTGCAGCCACTAGCTGCTGGAAAAAAGATCATGCGGGAGCAAGTATATCCCAGGTTGAATACGGCTGAGGCTTTAGTAGCTTTGTAAAAACAAACACCACTTTAGATTTTCACTTCAAACGCTCACTCCTGCAGAAAGTGAACATTGCCACGGTGTAACCATTTGCACCACACCTATGCTACCCAATATGATCACGGTTTTGTGTTTTATTTGGTTCTGCAATCAGAATGATATCATTACCGCTGGGCCTTGCATTTCACAACTAGTAAGGGTTAGTGGAGTAAGCCTATGAATAACAGGTCTGACAGTAAAGCCGATTACACCGGCTGTAGACTTGGCATGAGGATACACTACAGGAGATTTGCTTGTATATCCAGTCTAGGGAGTACACAACTTAATTTGGAATTGGATTGCTGACAGCCCTGAAATTAGGAGGTTTCCACTAAAACCTTTTTTGGTTGATATGATTGTAGAGGCCTATGTGTATGATCTTGGGAGTGTAATTGGTTGACTTTCCTGTCTGTGTGTGCTGAGCCAGGCGATAGGCCAACTTGGCCTGGAAGCTTGGGGCGGGGGTGAGATGACATCCTGTCAATTCCTCTGCTTGCCTTGGTTCCATATTACAATTACCCAGTGGCGAACCGTGCCTATCAGAAGAGGGCCTTCGGTATCTCTCACAAAAAATAGTCACTAATTAAAAATAGGCTGTACATATTTGCATGGTGGATGCAGATATGCACGTGTGCCCACACACAAACACACCATCCAATGTGTTTTTTAGATTAGTGGATTAAAATTGAACCATCCAAAACTCCACCTTATCGTGGTGGAGAGGTTTGTGTGTCCCTATGAACCTGGGGGCTGTGTTGTCTGGAACCTTGTGTTCCTGGTAGGGTCTCCCATGGCAAATTGGTCTCGGGTGAGGGGCCAGACAAAGAATGGTTCAAAAACCCTCATGGATAGAACTATAAGAGAGGATGATACCCGGCCCGGAGGAAGCCCGGGTCCCCTTCTGGAGCCAGGCCTAGGAGGAGGACCCGTCAGCGAGCGCCTGGTGGCCGGGCTTGCCACGGAGCCCGGCCGGGCATAGCCCGAAAAGCAACGTGGACAACACCAACATCTCTCCTTCTCCGTCCCGTGGGCTCACCACCCGCGGGAAAAACCAAGGGGGTCGGATGCGCTGCCAGAAAGGTGGCAGTGAAGGCAGAGGTTTTCGACGGATCGGACCCGGGTGGCAGAGGCTGGCTTTGGGGACGTGGAACGTCACCTCTCTGGGAGGGAAGGAGCCGGAGCTTGTGCGGGAGGTGGAGCGCTACCAGCTGGATCTGGTGGGGCTTACCTCTACGCACAGCCTCTGCTCTTGAACCTCACTCCTGGATAGGGGTTGGACTCTATACTTCACCGGAGTACCCCAGGGTGAGAGGCGCAAGGCTGGTGTGGGGATACTCACAAGTCCCCGGCTAAGTGCCTCTATGTTGGAGTTCACCCCAGTGGACGAGAGGGTCGCCTCCCTACGCCTGCGGGTCATGGGGGGGAAAACTCTGACTGTTGTCTGTGCCTATGCACCGAACAGCAGTTCGGAGTATTTGGCTTTTTTGGAGACCCTGGATAGAGCCTTGTATGGGGCTCTTGAGGGGGACTCTGTAGTCTTGCTGGGGGACTTCAATGCACATGTGGGCAATGACGGAGACACTTGGAGAGGCGTGATTGGGAGGAACGGCCTCCCTGATCTGAACCTGAGTGGTGGCTTGTTATTGGACTTCTGTGTTAGTCAAGGAATGGCCATAACAAACACCATGTTCGAACATAAGGATGCTCATAAGTGTACCTGGTACCAGAACACCCTAGGCAGAAGGTCGATGATCGATTTTGTTATCGTATCATCGGACCTGAGGCCATATGTTTTGGACACTCGGGTGAAGAGGGGGGCAGAGCTGTCAACTGATCACCATCTGGTGGTGAGTTGGGTCAGGTGGCGGGGGAAGCCTCTGGACAGACCTGGTAAGCCCAAACGTGCAGTGCGTGTGAACTGGGAACGTCTGGAGGAGTCCCGGTCCGGGAGGCCTTCAACTCACACCTCTGGCGGGGCTTCTCTGGCATCCCTGTGGAGGCTGGGTGCATTGAACTGGAGTTGGCGATGTTCAAAGCCTCCATTGATAAAGCTGCGTCTGAGAGCTGTGGTCTCAAGGTCTTAGGTGCCTCAAGGGGCGGTAACCCTCGAACATCCTGGTGGACACCGGTGGTCAGGGGAGCCGTCCGATTGAAGAAGGAGGCCTTCCGGGATATGCTATCCTGGGAGACTCCGGAGGCAGTTGCAAGGTACCGACAAGCCCGAAGGACTGCAGCCTCGGCCGTGGCAGAGGCAAAGCAGCGGGTGTGGGAGGAGTTCGGAGAAACCATGGAGAAGGACTTTCGGCTGGCACCAAAGCGGTTCTGGAAGACCATCCGACACCTCAGGAGGGGAAAGCAGGGAACCATCCAAGCTGTATACAGTAAGGCTGGGACGTTGTTGACCTCAACTGACAAGGTGATTGGGAGGTGGAAGGAACACTTTGAGGAACTCCTGAACCCGACAAACCCACCCTCTATAGTAGAGACAGAGCTGGAGGATGATGGGGGATCAGCATCAATCTCCCTGGCGGAGGTCACTGAGGTAGTCAAACCACTCCACAGTGGCAAAGCCCCAGGGGTTGATGAGATCCGCCCAGAAATGCTGAAGGCTCTGGGTGTTGAGGGACTGTCATGGATGACACGTCATATCAACATTGCGTGGAAGTCGGGGACAGTACCTAAGGAGTGGCAGACCGGGGTGGTGGTTCCCCTGTTCAAAAAGGGGGACCGGAGAGTGTGTGCCAACTACAGAGGCATCACATTACTCAGCCTCCCCGGGAAAGTATACTCCGGGGTGCTGGAAAGGAGAGTTCGACCGATAGTCGAACCTCGGATTGAGGAGGACCAATGCGGTTTCCGGCCTGGTCGTGGAACAACGGACCAACTTTTTACCCTCGCGAGGATCTTTGAGGGGGCCTGGGAGTATGCCAATCTGGTCTACACGTGTTTTGTGGATTTGGAGAAGGCGTATGATTGGGTTCCCCGGGAGATACTGTGGGAGGTGCTGCGAGAGTATGGGGTGAGGGGGTCTCTACTTAGGGCCATCCAATCTCTGTACTCCCAAAGCGAGAGCTGTGTCCGGGTCTTCGGCAGTAAGTCGGACTCGTTTCCGGTGAGGGTTGGTCTCCTCCAAGGCTGCGCTTTGTCACCTATCCTGTTTGTGGTATTCATGGACAGGATCTCACGGCGTAGCCGCGGGGGAGGGGGGCTGCGGGTTGGTGGGCAGAGGATTGCATCACTGCTTTTTGCAGATGATGTGGTCCTGATGGCATCATCGGTCTGCGACCTGCAGCACTCATTGGATCGGTTTGCAGCCGAGTGTGAAGCAGCTGGGATGAGGATCAGCACCTCCACACTGGCCTGGGAACGCCTTGGAATCCCCCAGTCAGAGCTGGTTAATGTGGCCCGGGAAAGGGAAGTTTGGGATGCCCTGCTGGAACTGCTACCTCCGCGACCCGACCCCGGACAATGCGGATGAAGATGATGATGATGATGATGACATTTGCAAAAAATTCTAAAAGACTTTTTTCACTTTCTCATTATGTGGTACTGTATGTAGAATGTTGAGAATTTTTTATTTTTTTTAATCCATTTTGGAATTAGGCTGTAACATAATAAAATGTGGAAAAAGTGAAGGGGTATGAATACTTTCCGGATGCACTGTAAACCAGGCTAATGTCACACCGTACAACCTACCACTAGATGGCGTACTTTAGATACATTTTAGCTATAATTTATCTAAACAACAATTCTACTCCGTTACATATGCCTTGTACGTTGACCTTGGGTGTTTAGAAAGGTGCCTATAAATTAAATGTATTATTATTATTAAAATGTGTCATGGGGTCAACTTTTCACCTATTGGTTGTTCGACATCATAGTGCATGGATTGAGTATCATCATCATCATCATCGTCATCCGCTTTGTCCGGGGTCGGGTCGCGGAGGTAGCAGTTCAAGCAGGGCATCCCAAACTTCCCTTTCCCGGGCCACATTAACCAGCTCTGACTGGGGGATTCCAAGGCGTTCCCAGGCCAGTGTGGAGATATAATCCCTCCACCTGGTCCTAGGTCTGCCCCGCGGCCTCCGTCCAGCTGGACGTGCCTGGAACACCTCCCTAGGGAGGCGGCCAGGTGGCATCCTTACTAGATGCCCGAACCACCTCAACTGGCTCCTTTCTACGCAAAGGAGCAGCGGCTCTACTCCGAGTCCCTCACGAATGGCTGAACTTCTCACCCTATCCCTAAGGGAGATGCCAGCCACCCTCCGGAGGAAACTCATTTCCGCCGCTTGTATCCGCGATCTCGTTCTTTCGGTCATGACCCACCCTTCATGACCATAGGTGAGAGTAGGAACGAAGATAGACCGGTAGATTGAGAGCTTTGCCTTCTGGCTCAGCTCTCTTCGTCACAACGGTGCGATAGAGCGACTGCAACACCGCACCCGCTGCTCCAATTCTCCGGCCCATCTCTCGTTCCATTTTACCCTCACTCGAGAACAAGACCCCAAGATACTTGAACTCCTTCACTTGGGGTAAAGACTCATTCCCTACCTGGAGTAGACAATCCATCGGTTTCCTGCTGAGAACCATGGCCTCAGATTTGGAGGTGCTGATCCTCATCCCAGCCGCTTCACACTCGGCTGCGAACCGATCCAATGAGTGCTGCAGGTCGCAGACTGATGATGCCATCAGGACCACATCATCTGCAAAAAGCAGTGATGCAATCCTCTGCCCACCAACCCGCAGCCCCCTCCCCCGCGGCTACGCCGTGAGATCCTGTCCATGAATACCACAAACAGGATAGGTGACAAAGCGCAGCCTTGGAGGAGGCCAACCCTCACCGGAAACGAGTCCGACTTACTGCCGCAGACCCGGACACAGCTCTCGCTTTGGGAGTACAGAGATTGGATGGCTCTGAGTAGAGACCCCCTCACCCCATACTCTCGCAGCACCTCCCACAGTATCTCCCGGGGAACCCGATCATACGCCTTCTCCAAATCCACAAAACATGTGTAGACCGGATTGGCATACTCCCAGGCCCCCTCAAAGATCCTCGCGAGGGTAAAAAGCTGGTCCGTTGTTCCACGACCAGGCCGGAAACCGCATTGTTCCTCCTCAATCCGAGGTTCGACTATCGGTCGAACCCTCCTTTCCAGCACCCTGGAGTATACTTTCCCGGGGAGGCTGAGTAATGTGATGCCTCTGTAGTTGGCACACACTCTCCGGTCCCCCTTTTTGAACAGGGGAACCACCACCCCGGTCTGCCACTCCTTAGGTACTGTCCCCGACTCCCACGCAATGTTGATGAGACGTGTCATCCATGACAGTCCCTCAACACCCAAAGCCTTCAGCATTTCTGGGCGGATCTCATCAACCCCTGGGGCTTTGCCACTGTGGAGTTGTTTGACTACCTCAGTGACCTCCGCCAGGGAGATTGATGCTGATCCCCCATCATCCTCCAGCCCTGTCTCTACTATGTAGGGTGGGTTTGTCGGGTTCAGGAGTTCCTCAAAGTGCTCCTTCCACCTCCCAATCACCTTGTCAGTTGAGGTCAACAACGTCCCATCCTTACTGTATACAGCTTGAATGGTTCCCTGCTTTCCCCTCCTGAGGTGTCGGATGGTCTTCCAGAACCGCTTTGGTGCCAGCCGAAAGTCCTTCTCCATGGTTTCTCCGAACTCCTCCCACACCCGCTGCTTTGCTTCTGCCACGGCCGAGGCTGCAGTCCTTCGGGCCTGTCGGTACCTTGCAACTGCCTCCGGAGTCGCCCGGGACAGCATGTCCCGGAAGGCCTCCTTCTTCAATCGGACGGCTCCCCTGACCACCGGTGTCCACCAGGATGTTCGAGGGTTACCGCCCCTTGAGGCACCTAAGACTTTGAGACCACAACTCTCAGACGCAGCTTTAGCAATGGAGGCTTTGAACATCGCCCACTCCGGTTCAATGCCCCCAGCCTCCACAGGGATGCCAGAGAAGCCCCGCCGGAGGTGTGAGTTGAAGGCCTCCCGGACCGGGGACTCCTCCAGACGTTCCCAGTTCACCCGCACTACACGCTTGGGCTTACCAGGTCTGTCCAGAGGCTTCCCCCGCCACCTGACCCAACTCACCACCAGATGGTGATCAGTTGACAGCTCTGCCCCCTCTTCACCCGAGTGTCCAAAACATATGGCCTCAGGTCCGATGATACGATAACAAAATCGATCATCGACCTTCTGCCTAGGGTGCTCTGGTACCAGGTACACTTATGAGCATCCTTATGTTCGAACATGGTGTTCGTTATGGCCATTCCATGACTAGCACAGAAGTCCAATAACAAGCCACCACTCGGGTTCAGATCGGGGAGGCCGTTCCTCCCAATCACGCCTCTCCAGGTGTCTCCATCATTGCCCACATGTGCGTTGAAGTCCCCCAGCAAGACTACAGAGTCCCCCTCAGGAGCCCCATACAAGGCTCCATCCAGGGTCTCCAAAAAGGCCGAATACTCCGAACTGCTGTTCGGTGCATAGGCACAGACAACAGTCAGAGTTTTCCCCCATGACCCGCAGGCGTAGGGAGGCGACCCTCTCGTCCACTGGGGTAAACTCCAACATAGAGGCACTTAGCCGGGGACTCGTGAGTATCCCCACACCAGCCTTGCGCCTCTCACCCTGGGGAGCTCCGGAGAAGAATAGAGTCCAACCCCTATCCAGAAGTGAGGTTCCAGAGCCGAGGCTGTGCGTAGAGGTAAGCCCCACCAGATCCAGCTGGTAGCGCTCCACCTCCCGCACAAGCTCCGGCTCCTTCCCTCCCAGAGAGGTGACGTTCCACGTCCCCAAAGCCAGCCTCTGCCACCCGGGTCCGATCCGTCGAAAACCTCTGCCTTCACTGCCACCTTTCTGGCAGCGCACCCGACCCCTTGGTTTTTCCCGCGGGTGGTGAGCCCACGGGACGGAGAAGAAGAGATGTTGTTGTCCACGTTGCTTTTTCGGGCTATGCCCGGCCGGGCTCCGTGGCAAGCCCGGCCACCAGGCGCTCGCTGACGGGTCCTCCTCCTGGGCCTGGCTCCAGAAGGGGACCCCGGGCTTCCTCCGGGCCGGGTATCGTCCTCTCTTATAGGTTTTACCATGAGGGTTTTTGAACCATTCTCAGTCCGGCCCCTCGCCCGAGACCAATTTGCCATGGGAGACCCTACCAGGAACACAAGGTTCCAGACAACACAGCCCCCAGGTTCATAGGGACACACAAACCTCTCCACCACGATAAGGTGATGGTTCCCGGAGAGGCTGCCGCAGACCCGGACACAGCTCTCGAGTATTGAGTATTGACTTTTTTATTTTTTATTAAGAGATGAAACAGTCCTATCTTCCGAATTTTTGTTGGTTTAGTAAACATTATTGAATAAACACAAATTAATAAATTGTCAAATGTCTAAAAGGGTGCGCTCATTGTTTATCCTGTCTAGCCAGTAGCCATAGTGCCTTTTCCTAGTTTGATTGCCAAGACTGAAAGCCCCACCTACTCATTTGCATAATGAAGAAGAAATGCATACAGAAATTTAAAAGGAAATGTAAAAACCAACTTCTGAAGAAATGTTTAAAGAAAGTAATACTGAAGTAAAAAAGTAAATGGAAAATACAATCCATGCCATTTTATTTATTTTTGAGTCATTTATTTATTTTTGTATTTATTTTTTATTTTGGCAGCTTTGGTCCTCCGTACCAGAGCGCTCATTTATAGCGCACCTTCTCTCTGAGCATTTGGTTTAACGATATCCTCCAGGAGGTAGGCTATGTAATAAAGGTAAAAAAAACATCCAAAAATTTAATTTATTGCTAGAAATTCTAACTACATACTGCACCTTTAAGTATCTACAAAACAAAACACTTAAAGTTAGGGCATGATCTGTGCATTATAGAGAGGGGATACATTTTGAGTCTGAAATAATGTGTACCCCCCTTCTAACTTTTGTAAGGATAATTTTTATCTAAGTAAAGACATAGTAAGGAAGACAATATTATTTACAATGCTGTATTCAGTTTAATGCAAATTTCGAGTCAAGTTGTTGTCTTGGTTGTTCAGTAGGCTAGGCACGATCGAAGTTCGCTAACAAAGAATAAAATGATTTATTTTGATTGATGAGCAATGTGTTATATTAACCTTGTTGATTAAAATACTATACTAAAACATTTAAATGAAACTATACGACCTGTGTTTTCGAGGAGCATTGGTACGTCGCTCCACTCTCGCTGAATGCATGCGTGCTGCAGCAACCAGGGACTGACTTTCTCTCTCAAATTCTCAGACCTGTTAGATTGATTTTAATTCTTTTAATTTTGATTAAAATTCCTAACGTTTTACAATGGCACGACAGGGGCGCTATGAATGCCACATATTGATATACTGTATTTTATGCGAATGCCCAAATACCATGATGCTTCAAACATAACATGCTCTAGTCTAGTGTATAGAATAAGTCACCAACTACAAGAAGATTGGGCCTTATTCACCAATGTCTTAATATTTACGTTTTTTTCTTAAGTTAGTTCTCAAGAAATTACCTAAGAAAAGTCTACATTTGATTCAAGACCTGTTCTTAAACTGCACAATTGTTCGCACTTGTGTTCTTATATCGATGAATCCCAATTCTTTGTGAATTTAAAGCTTGTGCCAGTTGCTCCTAATTAGCATAGGTAAACGCCTCACCAATCCCCAAAGTAGGGAAAGAGACTACAGGGCCGTGTGCAAATGAGCTGTCATGTTTAGCAGTGTCAGTAGTGGATATTAAATAACACAAAAAAAGATGCATAGAATGATATTACTCATTCAGTGAACGCTGTATCTGGAGAAGGGCACACAACTGGGCCTGGGCTACCTGTCCGCTACTAGGTTATCTCATAAATGCTTATAACTCAGTTAAACTTAGTCCCATCCTTGCTGTTTTCACATCCAACATTGATCACAGACCCTAGCTAGTAAAATGCTACTTTACTCTAGAATAATGTATGCATTATTGGATATAAATCAGAATTAAAAATGTATGTCTTGATGCGGTAAATTACTTGAAGGAATTAAACATAAAGGCATTTGGGAGATATGTGTAAACAGGCTCCTTTTCTGTGACCAAGAATTGTGCCATACATATGTGGGACAGTGAATGTGAATGCTCACCAAGGTTATTTGTGGATTCAGGCTGCTGTGTTATTATATCCCAAAGCTCACAATTTACTTTCTTTTGTAAGTACTAAGATAATCAGAGTGAAAAGTACATATTTATTACACTGGATTTTTCTACATCTAACAAATTTTTTGTTATCATATCCCAAAGCTCACAATTTCACCGAGTTCTCACCGAGTTGTCCATGTTCAGACAGTGTCATTGACTCTAATCTAAGGCAACTGCTCTTAGAGAAGCTTAGGCTTTTTCACTCACCCAGCCGCCTTTTTAAGCCATTGTCTGCAAAATAAATGTATTCTGCTACCCTCCAACCCCCTGTGGTATGTCCACTGCCCAAATCAATTTATCCATGTGACAATGCTGCATCTCACATGCAAAGTGAACATGATCTCCTCACTCATTACTTTGCACTGTTCCATAGAAGCAACCAGATCTTTCTGAGAGAAGCTGACCCTCAAATTCACAGGGAATCAGATGACGACCATATTGAATGTGAATAAGTGCACCAGTGTTAGTTTACTGTTTCTCCCAATAGGAAGTGGACAATGGAGAAAGACATATGAAAGGCCCAGGTCTTCAAAGTAGACAGGCAAGCCATTAAAGGGATGGATTGTACAACGAAAGGTGTGCTACCCACTGTTAGTCTAGCAAGCTAACTAGAAATAGCTCTCAAGTTAAGTGTTAGCGGCCCAGACTGTCTTTTTAAGTAAAGCTGAATTGATCCAACTGCCATGCAACTGTACACGAGGGCATGTGTTTGATGAGAAAACTGGAAACATGTTCAGATTAAATGGATAAATTGTGTTAATGTTCATTAAATGGTTAATTCTTGTTGGTTGAACATGACTCAATGAAAATTCAGATGAACCAAATTCATTCATGTCAATCCAATAAGAATGAGGTCCCTCAAATCAATGACTCAGATATGGTTTGCTATTAACGATGCCCATTGGATGCAGAGTAAGTTTGAGAAGCGGGAATGGGCCGTTTAATGGACTAACTAATATTGAAATACTATATACACTAATTTGTCTACTGTACAGTGGTATTATAACTAATATCCCACAATGCCTTGCTGCAATAGCCCATGGTGTCGTTTAAAGGTGCAATAAGTAGTTCTAGAGAATTGTGGAAAAAATTGCAAGAATTTGAATCACAGCACTGCAAAAGACCAACCTCCTGAGTCTTTGATCCCTCCAATCCCTCTCAACGGCCCATCACACACATGCCCGTGCGCGCTCTGACTTGACTTCATGAGCCTGAGCAAGGCAGTGCTTCATGAATCATGTGTATGTTGTGCATATTTTTGGTTCTCACCAACATTGCATAAAGCGATGTCTAATTCCGAGGTGAGAAACAAAAGAATCCCGAACGTCTGATTGTAAACGCTCTAAAACTGAGTGGTTCACGCTAAAGCAACGAGCACAGACACAAATGACCGTTTCCATAGTAACGACATACAGTTAGCTAACGTTAACAAAAACAATTTCATAATTTTATTCCCCTATTAGTATGAGCTAGTGCATGACAATCATTTTTATTTAGTTGCGATTGTCACCATAGTTACTATATGTTACCGAGTATATCAAACATATGCATGTAAACGAAGAATGCCTTTTTGACTTTAATCTGGCGCGATACTTCCTAACGTTCTAAAACTGCACTTAGCGATTTGACAACCCAAGTCTTTTGCGACGACATGCAACGACTTCAGCCGCCTTGCAACTACTAGCATACACCGCTGCTACTGATTGGTTGGGGATAGGCGGGCATCCCTAGATTTGTTAAAATCTGAATACAGGGCCCAGGGCGCTCATATATAGCGCCCCTTTTCTCTGAGCATTTGGTTTCATGATATCCTCCAGGAGGTATGTAATAAACAAAAAAAAACATGAAAAATTAAATTTATTGCTAGAAATTCTAACTTACATACTGCACCTTTGTCAGCCAACTTAACAACATTGCACTGACTGCACAAACTCTTTTTAAGTTAACCTGACAAGGTACAGTGGCATGTGTTTCAAGCATCCATCTAATTATTTTCTTGTTGGATCAAGCAAAGTGAATGTTGTTCATTTAAAAGGCACAAATCCAATTCACCCCTTGGGTCTACGTAAACAAATCATGCTCATTTGAAATCAGAATTATACGTTGATTCCATTCGATATAAATGTGTTCCGTTCCAAAACATGTATAGTTTTCATTAAACCAACGCAACCTAATTATACTGGATTATCTCATCCCTGTAATAATATTTTTGATTGTGCATGCAATATTACAGCTATTTTTCACTACTTCGGATCTTCTTCTTTTTTTGTGTAGATTGTAACAATTCGGTGTTTACATATTTTTAAGAATCTTACCCATAGATTATTGTCCTTAAAGATCAGCAATATATTTTCAGTTTAACCAACCAGCACACAAAATACGTTGGATGAATGTATCTTAGTTAGTTGGCAGAACATCATGCCAAAGATAACCAAAAAGAGCTATTGCAGCAAGGCATTGTGGGATATTAGTTATAATCTACCTATTTATTGTAATTGTGGCCTGTTATAAAAAAGTGTTATATATATCATTATAAAGTAAAACTTTGTTTCACAACATGTAAGTGTTGATATCTATATCGCTCTTGCTAATTCACAGTTAGCTTCCAAGGAGCATACATTTTGTTCTTACATGAAAAAATACACAAGCAGTTCAATTAAAAAATATTTGTTTTATTTAATGTTAAACAATCGATTAACTGATTCAAAAACATATTCTTAAACAACTGACAATTCAATATTTCCACATTTATACCCGTTACAACATCGTATTATAATTTTTAAAAGGCACTACCGCGCGGTGGTTCTTGCTAGACTTCTGAAACAGGCACAAAAATAGGGAGCACTCCTCTCGCTTAAGACAAAATTCCAACCTATTCCCATCAAAGTTAACGGTCAAACTTGGATTTATTTTAAAGAAAACCTCTGTGTGGACATGACCTTGAGCGAGGCAGTCAATCAGTCAAATACAACTTATTTAAAATCAACTCTATATACTTGAATTGACTCTGTACCAACCTAAATCAACTGGATCGGGCCTATCCTTTCAACACTTACAAAACAAAGGCCTCCATGAGAACCAAAAAAAAAAGAAGAACATGCATCCAAGGAAAATGGAGATATGCCCCCTCAAAGCGATGTGCCGCATCCATTGCTTTCTAACTGCGGTAAGATATACTCTTTATACTTGTATTGACTCTGTACCATCCTAAATCAACTCACTCGCACCTCTCCTTTCAACACTTACAAAACGAAGAACTCCATGAGAACCAAAAAAAAAAAGGTTAATCCATCCAAGGGAAATGGACAAACACCCACTCAAAGCGACGCGCCCCAGCCCCATGCCTTGCTTTCTAACTGCGCTAAGATAACATGCAGTTTGACTATCTAGCAAAGTTGATTTAAATTAGAATTGTGATCGCGTGGGTTGAAAATCTATTTTGTGAAGGTACTGTGATATACAGTTAGCCTACGTTATGCGATTTGTATTAGCAATATGATATATATATATATCTTGAAAGGGAAAGTGCACATAGTTGATTTTAAATGTCCATGTCTGAAGCAAGCTAACGTTAGCTACGCAGTGTCAAACACCGTAAAGCCTGGTTTATACTTCTCCGTTAGCGAATGTAAACGTTCATTTGGCGCTTCCGTTCGCACAGTAGTTTGCCTACATACTTCAACGTAAGTTTAACGGGCCCACTAGGTGGCAGTGTCGCATTCAGTAATCAAGAATGTACAGAAAACCGATGAAGAAGCACAGACACGGAAACTCCCGTTCATGTCCTGCGAAAGGATAAACAACGAGACGAAGGTTGCTCACTGCTTTTCATATTTTTAAGTTAATTTACAGAGCACGTTTAAAACAAGCAGCGCTGACCAAAGTGCTGTACATACATACAGTTTATCAAACAGTACAGATGACAGTAGTAAAATATACAGCCCATATGTAGGCTACAAGCTAAGACTTGCTAAGTGCATAGAAAACCACTAATATGATTCGAAGGCTATTAATAATCAGCCTATCTGCTCCAGTTCATTATGTCATCTGCGTTTTCATTTGTTTGGATACAGCCAAAATATTACCGAATATCTACTTGCTTCCTACCCTGCTCAACCGATCAGCGATTGTTTGACGGCTGAGAAGACGCTTCGCGCGACGGGCTGTTAGGATTTGCGAGGACTCCCCGTCAACACGTCGGCGGGCCTCGGTGAGCTACGCTTTCCCAGAAACCCCTGCGCTTCGAAGCTACGCAGAGCTGTTCACATGCTGCTTCGCAGAAGTATAAACCAGGTTTAACACGGTAGATTATAGAAACGTTTAATGTAACCTACCCTTTATAGACATGTATTTTAATGCTCAAGTTAACTTAAGTTGGATATGGAATAATTCAACTGGAGCAATGAGATTGTTTATTACCTTACTTTTAGGTTTGGTCCGTAACCTGGCCTTTCACGTGGATGTCTTTGATCTGTTATATAAATAAAATGATAATCCAGGATTTATCAAAACGAACTGAGATGTAAATGCATAAATGAATGGTTCATTTTAAATCCATTTTGGCATGTTTTTATAGCAGCACTTCAGTGCACAATGACTGACTTATTTTGTCTCTGCTTTACAGACTAACATTACCAACAGAGATTTTAGAAAACCAACAAGACCCTAAAATGATCTGTAGCAAGAAGCTAGCAAGTTTTTATAGATTTAGGGAGTGCAATACTTAGGTGTACAGTTTAGTTTTGGCAGTTGGCTTCCATGGACAGAGAGGCAGAGAGGCAGAGAGGCTTTAGTTTGCCAAATGAGCTATCAAATACAGGAACCAAGTGTTGAAATAAGAGGATGGGAGGCATGATGATACGATCAATCAACTTGGTTGTTTAAGAGCTGCAGATGAGGCCGTCATTAACCTAAAAAAGCCATCACATAGATTACATAAAGACTGTTTTGATTTGCACTGCAGGCCAAATGTAACTGTTATAGGGAGGAGGAAGGCAGAGTAGTCAGCGAGTAGAAAGTCAGGGGACTTAAGCTGTATGAGGCTGATGTAAGGATCAGTGGTGTCTGGTCAAAGTTAACCTTGTGTGGTGAGCACCTGCTTATCCTGCAGGCTTCATTGACTGACCACATGCAGGTTTTAAATCAGCAAGTTTGGGTCTGGATATGTGAGCCTGCAGGTTCCAGAGTTCAGTTTGGTAGGTTTGTAATAGGTGGTATCCCAACTTTGAAACATAGCTCTATAGTTAGTATACTTATGCTATTCAGCAGATTTTCATGAATCTGGTTTGCAGCATGGGTTTGTTTGTATGTAAACATTTGTTTTTTCCATTCCTATATCATACGTCCTAGACTAGTTGCCACAAATAAAATAAAAATGTTAACACTACTGCTTTTGTCGTTTTTCTTCCAAACATGTCTAACCCTTTTTATTTTTGAAATCTATTCAAGAATTTAATTGTTTTGTATTCATTTGTAAGTAGGCCTATGGATATAATCAGATCAGAGCTCTCGGTGAACCACAGAATGCAACATCTTGTCTTGATGGAAGTGAAGATGGTATCTTGGTCCAATCAACAGCAGGAGCTATACTTACAGTATGCGCTGGTTTTATAAATCTATAACCTATTTATCTATTTAAGTTCACTGTATAATAGAATAAGGTAGGCCTATTTATTTAGCGTGGCATGATTTAGACACAGATCTGTTACCTAATACTAATGCAGGCTATCGGTTTGTTTTTCTGGTACAAGTAGGCTATAGAATGTTGGAGCCTGGTGCCCGTGTCCTAAACAACAGTTATTTGACGCGATTGCTGTTTTCAGAGTACACGTTTTAAATATTGTACCCTTTATTTAGGTAAACGATTATATAACATTGAAAGATAATGCGTTTTACCATATATCTATAGCAAATTATTCATTATTTCGCTCACAGTAAAAGACTGCAGTAATGTCAAAGTCGGCCGTTTGGCTTTGAAACGACTTCAGTTGGCTACACGGAGGCAACCACTCTGCCAATTTAAAAACCTTCTTCCGACACTAAAACGGTCACTTTTTGAAAAACTGACAATTTGTAATTTTGTTTTTATTAATGAACGTTTAGTTAGTAACAAACATTTTGAACATTTCACTGTTTAATTACTTAATTTAAAAAAACCTGAGAACACGTTTGCCCTGCCTAGTATAACAGACAAAAGCCTATGCTTGGCTTGTTCATACTACAAGATTGATTTTGGTATAATGAACGTTACCTATACCAGTTCCAGGGACGTGCACAGACATTTTGAGGGGCTGTTGCTCTAACCTGAAAAAAAAGGTACATTTTAGGTGTCACCCATCAGCATGTACCTGAATGGTGTAAAATGTTAATTTAACTAACCACAAATAATAATTTATTTGAAAATTGTTTTAAAATTTAAAGATTAATGAAATAAAAAAACTGCACATTAACATATCATTGCAGATATATATAGTTTATTGTTTATTAATAACATCAAAAATGCTCCGGTGGACTGAATAGCAGTGGTGCTTTTCAAGAATGCGCAATAAAGGAAACACCATCCTAAACCAAAGAAAAATATCCTAAACAAATTTAGTTCAAAACGTTACAGGAGAAGCTTTCTGTTGGGTACCTTATCCATGTAAATCTTCAGGACCTCATTGTTGTCAATAGGCACATCTCTTTCCATGGCCAGTACGAGGAGATCTGACAGCCGCTCTTGACCACATAGATTTCTCAGCCTTGGTTTTACCAGTTTAAGCTTAGACAAAGAGTGTTCTACAGTTGCTGTTGAGACAGGCAGAGTGGTATGTTTTGATGAGCTTAAACAGTGTGGGGAACACAGAGTAAGCCTCAAATTCTTTAAATACATCCAGCATCGCCTTGCTGGTCTTCTTCGGACATTGGTGTGGTGCATGGAAGACTCTCTGCTCTGTTTGGAGTTTGGTCTCCTCCCTCTGGAAACCACAGAACCCACACAATAAATGCACAATGTTGAGACCCTGGCCAATGTCCTTCCACTGTGCCGGGTCAGTGAGGCTGTGCAGTGACATAATGATGGTGTGCCCTTCACCTCAGAACCGCCTCTCGAGCGCCTGCCTCAATTTGCCCAGAAAGGTGAAGTACAGCCTTCCCCTATAGTATTCCTCCAGTGTCTGAATCTGGTGGTCCTCGGTTGCTGACGTGGAGCTGTACTTAAATTTTCCAGGGACCTTTCTGCGTCTTGCTTGGCCTGGAATCTCTTCCGGCATGTCAATGCCCTCTGCCTCTGCTGTTATTGAGGCTTGTGGAAAATCTGTCAATTGGTCATCGGTCCTCAGCTCCTCCACAACTGGTGTTGCGATTTCTAAACAAATGAGGAATTCAAAATGTATGCTGCGTAAAACCATTTTTGCATCTCCTCCAGCCAGATCAGGTGGCTCACACTCCCTCACCTCCTTCAGGTATTGCATGGCAGCAGGGAGGACTTCTGACTGTCAGGGAGGACTTTCTGATTGTCTTGCAGGCATGGCATCCACTGGGTGTCTGAGAGCTTCTGTAGCTCAAAGATGCGCTGACCTGGATTGATGGCTTTCTGTGTCACCACAAATGCTGCATGGCGCTTTCTATAGTTGGCATTGAAGGTGTAAAGTTTCTCATCACTGTAAAAAAATCCACAAAATGTTTGCTTGCCTTCGCACTCTCCACTAAAACCAAGTTTAAACAATGTGCATGGCAATAAACATACAGAGCCTTTTCATTCTGCCTTTGAATCCTGGACTGTAGCCCTTTGTAGCCTCATGTTGGCTGCCCCGTCGTATCCCTGCCCATGGACGTCTTCTACTTTCAGCTGATTCTCCTCAAGTATCAAGTGCTTCTCCGTTTGTTGATTGGACATCACAGAGCTGGATGAAGTGCTCCTTTATTGTCATATCATGCACATAAATGTTACGGATGCTCACCTAGTGGTGTGTGTCCTAGTATTGTGTGGGTGTTCCCTCTTTCTCTCCCCTCTCACTATCACTCTACATACTGTTGAAATAATCATATTTCTATATAATGATTTGCATATTTTTGTTTATTGATTTCCATATTAGTTATTGCAGTGACATAATCATCTTAATCATATTTGAGAATATGATTGGCACCACCATGTCTGGTCAGTTGAAAAGGGCTGAATGTATGACGTTTTCACTCAATTCCTTCATCGCTATCACCTGTTTATACTAAGCCAGGAACATGTTGTTGCCTGGGTATAAGTATTCTGTGAAAGTCCTTGGACAGGACTCTCATCTTAGGTAGTGGTTGGTATCGGAGGGTCCATTGACAAACGAGTTATATTCCCTTTGGCAATGTTTGTGTTATGATTAATTCTGAATAAATTCTTACAACCTGCTTACATACTAAAAGAACCTGAAGACTGTTTTCTTCCACAATACAGGTCCAGCTGCTGTCAAATATCCCTCATCATCAATCATCCATCAGCCAATCAGCAGTTGACTCCAGTCCTACATATACTCCGCCTGTGACTCCAGTCAGCAGATGCGCTTGTGCTGAGCTTGAGCCGAGCTTACCCTGTCCACTCAATATTTGTCATTCAGTCACCCTGTTGAGAGAGCTTGTTCTGTGATTGGTGTTTGTTATCAGTCAACCTGTTTATGTCAGTGATTGTACTGTATGTTGACCTGTTTGTATCACCACTCTGTCTCTCCTCCTCATATGCCCTTGTTGTCATAACACGAAACTTGGATACACTGCCATTTTGATAACATGAAAAAACTAGGGGTCATGTATATAACCAAGGTTCTAATAAGAAGGGGAGTGAGACTCCACTCTATGGGAAACGCTCTTAGAGCGTGCATCATTCACTGACCACTTATACCACAGCGCCTTGTAATCAACAAGGCTCGTGAAACTTTAAAGGTTATGCGCACCCGCTTCAGCTACTCGATAAATACAGTACCAGACCCATCTCACTCCAGATTTGAATCCAGTCATCATTCAGCCATGGGGAGACTTTGGAGAGGAGTCTCACTCCTCCCCTTATTAAAACCTGGGTTATATACATAACCCCTAGTTCTATTACAGTCGAAACGTTCGACTCCTCTCTATGGGAGACATTGTACCACAACGCCCCTTAGGTCATGAACATCGAACAACCCCTGATGACCGGAGGCCCATCCTTCACTCCTGACCGCCCACACTAAGCACCGCCTGCGCCAGAGAGGGCGCCGTCACATCCAATCTGTGCCAAGATACAAAGATGTGAGGCGTAGCCCAGCTAGCCGCAGCATAGATGTCCGAGATGGACACACCCTTGGAAAGCGCCCACGAGGCGGTAATTTGACAAGTGGAATGTACGCGTATGGCCATAGTCGATGCGCATCCCATAGCACCATAGGCTAACTGAATAACCTGCACTAAGCTCAGCTAACTTAGCAAGTCTGATTTTGGACAGCGCTTTCCCGTGGAACGGGATCCCTTTGTCCTATCCATGTATCAGCGCAGCATGCACAGACACTCCAGGGAACACAGATCCATATCGGGACGGACCCGGAGCACCTCAATACTGGTGTAAGTCATGCTCAGGACCTTCGGCACAAACGCTGAGTTTGGCTTTAAAGTCGCCTTGCCATCTCCAGGGGCAAACTGAGTACACGAAAGGATGGACGGAGAGGACCTGTAAATCACTGACACGCTTGGAGGTGGCCAAGGCCAACAACAAAGCTGTCCTGAGTGACAATGCCTTTATATTGCAAGTCTCCATGGGCTCGAACGGAACCAGCCCATCCAGAACGAACCCGAGCTCCCAGGAGGGAGTGAGTGGTTTAGACACCGGGTGCAGCCTGTGTACACCTCTCATGAAGTGAGACACGATAGTGTGTAACCTACTGCACTATGTACTCACCCTGCCAGTCTGCAACTTCGCTAAAGGACTTCAGTTAATTTCGGGTATATTTCATATCGATATGCCATCATAGTGGGGAAACACGACATGGAAATATGCACAAATCAGCCTAAGGCTCAATCCGAATTCCTCAATAAAGTACGCCCTAATTACCTGTTGATTATTGTAGCCTACAAAAAGCACATTTTAACTACTTCGCCGGTGCGTTGTCACCGTGTTGTTTCATAGCCTATATAAACGTGCGGGCAAACAAGATAAGCCTAAATATACTAGCCTACTTTATTACAAAGCTTGGAATTTAAATTAAAAAAGGGAATATAGACTACCTGTCACAAAAGTGAAACGAAATGTCACATTGAGAATGGCTGCTCGCGTCCTCATACCCCTGTCAACTCATATTGATCGCCACGCATAATATGATTGTCCATCCATCCATCCATTAACTTTTACCGCTTATCCTGTACAGGGTCACGGGGGGGGCTGGAGCCTATCCCAGCGGACACAGGGCGAGAGGCGGGGTACACCCTGGACAGGTCGCCAGTCTATCACAGGGCCTAATATGATTGTATGAAGGCTAATCGTCAAATGTATGCAAGTTATGCATTTATGTTAGGCATACAAATCTGCTACCATAGTTACATAATATGATTCTTAAGTTTGTTAACATGGGACATTTGAACACATATAAGCATATTAGCAAGATAGGGCATAACATAAGATGGAAAATGTTTAATAAACAACTAGGCTATACGATCTGCATCCCTTGTCGGTCATGTCGGTCAATGGCTGAATGGTGTCGCTTTAAATATTGTTGCCACAAGGAATTGTGGGGCGGCATTTGCTTCTTTCCTTTCGTAAAGGATGGACCAGTCCTATGCTAAAGTACACAAGTTAGGAAGCCTTGAAGCACCTTTCCTTAGCACTTAGGAGAATTCGACCAGTACTTATCATGGCTGCGACTTAGATACTTCCGGGTCATTTCACCCAGTTAGGAACCTTCCTAAGCAAAATAGAGAATTCGACCATAGCCTAACACTGTTGAAACGTTAGCTAATTAGCTAGAAACCATAGCCAACTAGCGATCTTGTTGTTATGCTTGTTATAAAGAAAAGGTCTATATTACATTGGAACGAAATTAAGCTAAGATAATACAAGGGTTATCGTAATTTTTTACTCTTTATTAACAAAGAAAATACTTACATTTCACACTCGGCTGCGAACCGATCCAAGTGTGAAATCCCCATCCTCATCCAGCCGAGTGTGAAACGGCTGGGATGAGGATCAGCACCTCCAAATCTGAGGCCATGGTTCTCAGCAGGAAACCGATGGATTGTCTACTCCAGGTAGGGAATGAGTCTTTACCCCAAGTGAAGGAGTTCAAGTATCTTGGGGTCTTGTTCTCGAGTGAGGGGAAAATGGAACGAGAGATGGGCCGGAGAATTGGAGCAGCGGGTGCGGTGTTGCAGTCGCTCTATCGCACCGTTGTGACGAAGAGAGAGCTGAGCCAGAAGGCAAAGCTCTCAATCTACCGGTCTATCTTCGTTCCTACTCTCACCTATGGTCATGGGGTGGGTCATGACCGAAAGAACGAGATCGCGGATACAAGCGGCGGAAATGAGTTTCCTCCGGAGGGTGGCTGGCATCTCCCTTAGGGATAGGGTGAGAAGTTCAGCCATTCGTGAGGGACTCGGAGTAGAGCCGCTGCTTCTTTGCGTAGAAAGGAGCCAGTTGAGGTGGTTCTGGCATCTAGTAAGGATGCCACCTGGTCGCCTCCCTAGGGAGGTGTTCCAGGCACGTCCAGCTGGGCGGAGGCCGCGGGGCAGACCTAGGACCAGGTGGAGGGATTATATCTCCACACTGGCCTGGGAACGCCTTGGAATCCCCCAGTCAGAGCTGGTTAATGTGGCCCGGGAAAGGGAAGTTTGGGATGCCCTGCTTGAACTGCTACCTCCGCGACCCGACCCCGGACAAAGCGGATGACGATGATGATGATGATGATACTTACATTTGTGGGGTTTTTTTTTACCAGTGAAGTTTGCCACCATATTGCCAGTGATTCACAAGGCTTTCTGGGTGAATTCTCATAACCCTCGGTTTCAAGTGTGCCTCTGGAAAATCTCAGTTTCAAGGGCTATAAACTGATAACCCTAGCCCTTAACCCTTCAACAACAAGAGAATTGAGACACCCCAAGCCCTACGCGAACGCGCAAAATGGAAGGTTAGGGCTAAGGGTTAGGGCCAAGGGGTGTAAAATAGGCAATTGGGATTGGGCCCAAGTCCGGGTGCAACGGGAGCAGCCAAGGCTCCCCCACCACCAAGCTGTATATATCTGCCGCCCATGGTTTGGTCAGCCATCGAAGGGCGAATAGCGACAGACTCTGTGACCTCACGCAGGCCAGCACAACAGGATCAGAGCTGTAGAGGAAAACGCGTAAAGCAGCCTGTCTGCAGGCCACACGTGTGTCAAAGCATCAACGCACAGAGCGCCTGCCTTTCACAGAGCGAAGTAAAGGCGACACTGGGCACTGGCTGCTGAGGCGAAGAGATCGACGGACGCGTCTCTGAAGTGACACCAAAACTCATGTACCACCTCCGGATGCAGATGCCACTCTCCGGGCAGGATTTATCCCCAGGAGTGAATGTCTGCTCCAGTATTCAGACAGTGTTGAGATGCGTCCCCCGCACCACTCACTGAACGTCCCTCGCAGATGTCCCCCATCCTGTGAGGGAGGCATCTGTTGTCACTACGCGCCTGCGTAATACAGGGCCCAATAGGCCTGAACGCAGTGGCTGGTGACCCCCAGGGATAAATACAGTCTCCTCTCGGGGTATAACACTCTGGCGCCCAGCCAGTATTGGCAAGCCCCAGGGTTCGTACGGGTGCTGGAAATCCTTGAAAATGCTTGAAATTTATTATGGTGTTTTCAAGGTTTGAAAAGTGCTTGGATTTTGGGTAAAGTGCTTGGATTTTGGTTGAAGTGCTTGAAATTGTTATTGCTTTACTTTTATAATAAATTGCTATCCGACTGAATAGTTCGCTTTTTAGATAAAGAAAAAAAGGAAGTCGGAGCGAGTTTAATTGCTTCGCTTTCACATAAAACAAAGACAGCTCTGCTCGGGCCTTCCCACTATGCGTATGACCTGCCAGTCTGTTTTGATGTGTGACCTCGGCCTTCTGATGACACTGAGTGGGAGATGACTACATGCCAGGACAGGTTGCCGTTTCAACGAGCGTTGGCTAGCAGACAACAAATACAAACCATAGCTAAGACGAGGATCAAACCCAGTAGCCTCCCGCAAAGTTTGCAAAAAGGACGTACAGCTGTTTACGATGAGAGAGTCTGCGCTGACGAGCCACATGAAAGGTAAGCCGTAGTAGTAGTAGGAATTTTGGATTAGGCTAATGTTACGTTTGTTTAAGCTAGCTAGCGAATTCGCAGGCTAAACTAGAAATGCATTTCCCTGCGCAAATGCGATGTGATGCATCGCAGTTATTCGACTGACCGCCTTAACGCGCAGAACCTACCCCTGCAGCACTCGCGGACTGCGGTCCAAACCCTGTTTGTTGACAAGGGGGCTTATTGCCGCTAGATCGGTAGTGCCTCTTCATCATAATATAATGGTGGACACATATGACGATGAAGTTCTACCGTTTGGTTTTATTTTCAACAAGGTCAAGCTTTCACCAACAATGCTTTGATGTGTTCAAAAAGTATGCATTTAGTTCAAAACAGGGTAGCACATTAGCAGTAATTTCTCCCTGTCAAAATGGGTGCGCTACCTCATACTTTTCAATTGAGGTAGCCCATTTAGAGGCAAAATTTTCAGTTGTATTTGATAATATGTGCTACAGGGAAGCCCACCTATAAGTTGCCGTCTCAAGGCATTGATTGTTTTATTTTTTAACGATTCACTTAATACCAAATCCCCTTGCCTTCTTGCATCTTTCTTATTTGATGTTGATTTTTTCCTGCTCTAAGTCTGTGTATGTCCGCGCAATTTGAATCAAATACCAGGCCATTACAGTATAATTTGAACAAGCTCCAAATCTAGCTCCAAATCTAGCTAAAACCCTGTCTGCCAAGGTAACGGTAAATATATATCAGGCTAAATGATTGATTCGATAGCATTAGGAAAACTTAAAGTTACATATCATAGTGCCTGCTCTCGCTTTGGAAGCAGTGACACTCATCTCAGAGCGGTGCTGTTAACTTCATCGTTCAGTTTAGCGAGACTGCATTGCATAAGATAGTTACGGTTAAAATCAGTCACTGCCTTCTTGTTGCGCAGGCCGGGCGCCGCGTAAGCCTACTGTTCAAGTGGTTGCTTAATTATGTGTAGAAGTGTGCATATAAACCAGAGCCATTTATGTTAATTCCCCTTAGGAGTCGGGACTAAAACATTTACGAAGATTTGACTAAAACGAAAACTTACTAACACTGACTAAATCTTATCTATAACGAAACAAAATGAAATGACCAAAATTTGACTTAAACGCAACTACAATTTTGAGTAAGGACAAAGACCAAAACAAAATGAAAAATGCTTATCAAAATTAACACTGAGTCCGTGGCATTCGAACTGACATTTTGGCGTTGCAATGTAAGCGAAATGCAAGTATTTAGGTGCCGGAAAATGGGCCTAATATTATTATTATAATAATAATAATTATGAAACTTAAGGATAACAGTATTGCGTCTTACGAGGCAATCACATAATAACCAGACGGGTCATTCATTGCTGCAAGCCAAGACAGTCAGTATAGCATTACATAGCAACTTGCAACTAATTAATATCAACGCTAGATGGTGGTATATGCCCGTGAAATCTCTCCAATAATTTCTATGGGGCCAAAAACCGATTTAAAATTATGAAAAATATAAAACGTGAGCCGATCACATAACTGTTTGTTGAATGGACTGCAATACCCAAGACGTGGGCACTGGAATGGAAACGATTGGGTCAAAACTGCGGGCATAGATAGGCTGGCCAAAACAGGCCTAATAATAATAATAATAATAATAATAATAATAATATGACTTTCCGGTAACAGTATGTTCTGCATCTGACGATGCATCACATAATTATCTCTCATCCAGTTTGCTATTCAGCTATTCACACATGGCTTCGCTTGTATTGTATTACCCTCAATGCCACTTGAACAGTAGGCTGTGGCTACGCACACACTGATGTTAACCGTAACTAGCTTACAATACACTGCAACTCTACACAACTCTGCTAATTATGCAAGTATGTGTATACATTTCTGATAATGGACTCCTACTAAGTAGTTTCAGTTAAAAAGTACAAGTAGCCAACACTCCACTGAACATATTGACACTTGCATAAGCAACTAGAAATGCATTTCCCTGCGCAAATGCGATGTGATGCATCGCAGTTATTCGACTGACCGCCTTAGCGAGCAAAACCTACCCCTGCAGCACTCGCAGACTGCGGTCCAAACCCTGTTTGTTGACAAGGGGGCTTTTTGCCGCTAGATCGGTAGTGCCTCTTCATCATAATATAATGGTGGACATTTCTAGTTGCTTATGCAAGTGTCAATATGTTCAGTGGAGTGTTGGCTACTTGTACTTTTTAACTGAAACTACTTAGTAGGAGTGCAATGCAGTCTAGCTAAACTGAATGATGAAGTTAGCAGCACCGCTCTAAGGTGAGTGTCACTGCTTCCAAAGCGAGAGCAGGCACTATGACACGTAACGTTAAGTTTTCCTAATGCTATCGAATCAATCATATAGCCTAATATATATTTACCGTTACCTTGGCAGATTTGGAGCTCTCACAAGGTTACGCGTTAGCTTGTTCAAATTATACTGTATTTGCTACAAATTGCGCGGACATACACAGACTCAGAGCAGGAAAAAATCAACATCAAATAAGAAAGATGAAAGAAGGCAAGGGGAATTTGTAATAAGTGAATCGTTAAAAAGTAAAACAATCAATGCCTTGAGACGGCAACTTCCATCCATTAGCTATACCGCCTATCCTTGACAGGGAGCCTATCCCAGCCGACACAGGGTGAAAGGGGGGGGGTACACCCTGGACAGGTCGCCAGTCTATCACAGGGCCGACACATAGGGACAGACAACAACTCACATTCACACTCTCGGGCAATTTAGAGTTACCAATTAACCTGCATGTTTTTGGACTGTGGGAGGAAACCCACGCAAACACGGGGAGAACATGCAAACTCCACACAGAAAGGCCCGTGGGCCAGTTGGGGATTGAACCCAGGATGTTCTTGCTGTGAGGCAACAGTGCTAACCACTGAGCCACCGTACTGAAAATTGAGCCTCCCCTCCAAATGGGCTACCTCAATTGAAAAGTATGAGGTAGCCCATTTTGACAGGGAGAAATTACTGCTCATGCGCTACCTTGTTCTGAACTAAATGCATACTTTTTGAACACATTAAAGCATTGTCGGTGAAAGCCTGACCTTAATTAAAAAAAACGGTAGTACTTCATCGTCATGTGTCCACCATTATATTATGATGAAGAGGCACAACCGATCTAGCGGCAAAAAGCCCCCTTGTCAACAAACAGGGTTTGGACCGCAGTCCGCGAGTGCTGCAGGGGTAGGTTTTGCTCGCTAAGGCGGTCAGCCGAATAACTGCGATGCATCACATCGCATTTGCGCAGGGAAATGCATTTCTAGTTGCTTATGCAAGTGTCAATATGTTCAGTGGAGTGTTGGCTACTTGTACTTTTTAACTGAAACTACTTAGTAGGAGTCCATTATCAGAAATGTATACACATACTTGCATAATTAGCAGAGTTGTGTAGAGTTGCAGTGTATTGTACAATACTGTAAGACTTGTTTATCAGAATGTCTAAGTCAAAATAAATGACTGAGGGCTGAATGTTTATATCAGAGAGATGAACCATAGAAATGTTGCTTTAATCTCACATAAATGTAGAAAAAACACAGTTTTCCTCTGGAATAGTATAAGGCGTCTTGAGTACTCAAAGTTACGCAAAAATCATTGTACGCATTTGTAAATCTTATTTTCCACTTGTGACCATTTTGGGTCTATTTTTATGCAGTTCTGCATAGTTTTGTAGCTACAATTCAGGCACATACGTTGCTGTATGTCATGTTAGTGCCATGAAAGAGATTAAACTAAAAGTAGATAACTTAATACAATAACACATACAGCAACATAGCTGATTCACAACTATCATTTTCAGCATCTTACTGAAAACTGTATTGAGAATAAACACTTTGTGTTTATGATAACATTTTCCTCCTATTTTGGTGGTATTATTTAGGAAAGAAGCAAGATCTGAGGAGAAGATTTCAAACTCCAGGTCCTACATTGGGAGATTTTTTCCAACAGACAAGCAATGCATCAAGCAGCACAGCTACATCCACATCAACAACCAGCAGTGTAGAGAGAGCCAGTGGTTTGGAACTAACCTAACTAATCTGGCTTAGCCTCAATATTTTGTGTTGTTAATGTAGTTTCTTTATCAACTCAAGTTGATTTGTTTTCATTTGCAGAGTATTGTTCTACATATCTTATTTTAAGAGTCAGTTCACTTTACTGCCAACCTAAAAAGACATCATATTTTCTTTTTTTGACATTTTCAATAAAGAATTTATTGAAAAGCTATTTGTCTGATTGTTTTATATTGGCTCAGCCAGGTTATATACGATGCCGAGTCTACTTACAGATGGGTCAGTTATTTTGAAATATGAAACTATATCTTATTTTTCTTTGTCACCCTTCTGTAGAATGCTATTACGAAACACAAATTTGGTTGTTTATAGCATAATAACATCTGATTTAATGTGAGAAAGTGAAATAAGAATTTTGAGTATACGTACGTGTATATAAATATGTAATTTACCAAAGCTGTAAGGTGCTTGAAAAGCTTGAAAATGCACCTTGAAAGTGCTTGAAAAGTGCTTGAATTTGACTATGGAAAAGGTGTAAGAACCCTGAAGCCTGCATGTGGAGGAAAACCAGACAGACACTTGAAAAAGGTCTGGGCGCGGTCTCGGGAGAGAAAGGTGCGGTACAGAACCAAGTTTATGGTTATTCCCAAGAACGTAACGCACTGGGAGGGAACCGTACATCTCTTTTCGGGGTTCACCATGAAACTGAGGGAG
The DNA here is from genome assembly GCA_026901105.3 of Galaxias olidus. Taxonomy (NCBI): domain Eukaryota; kingdom Metazoa; phylum Chordata; class Actinopteri; order Galaxiiformes; family Galaxiidae; genus Galaxias; species Galaxias olidus. Next base: position 111,149 of record JAPMUY010002720.1, on the reverse strand, counting down.
GCTAGATGGGACAAGAGACCACTCGTGTGCTCCATCGCCTCCTCTCTTGTGCTTGCACACAATAAGGAGGAGGCCGTTCGCTAGCTAGCCACCACGTGGGTGCTAACTTAGTAGTAGCCTAGCAGTAGCTAGCTAAGCGGTTAGCGATGGCGCGCAGGCTCGTAGGCAAAACGGGGGACACTAACCACGGTGCCGACCATAACTAGAAAACAGTAAGGCACACGTTCGAAAACGGAGCACGAGCTGCTAACTAACACCTCATGAGGTCACCGATGCAACAGGAGGTGAGGTACCAAGGAGGCCGTTTGCTAGCTAAGCAGTAGCCTAGCTATGCGGTGTGCGAAGCCCCACAGGCCCGTAGGTAAAACGGTGGACACTAACCACGCTGCAGACTACAACTGGACTGATAGAAAACAGTGAGGCACATGTTCGAAAATGGAGCACGAGCTGCTAACTAACAGAAAGAAAAAAAACATGCAGAAAAACCACAACGAAAACTCAGAGGAGGAACAAAGTGGCTAACAGGCACGGCGGACTGTGGTGCTACATTTAGTAGCGCTACGGAAAGTAGAAGAAACGCCGAACGTGGAGGAGAAAACCTTTTGCCTTGCTAGCAAGGAGAAAACCCTCAGACCGAACAGCGTCTTCACCGAAGATAAGGTTCACTAGACAGGAGGACACCGATAATTTTCACACCTGGCTGACGCTGGGTGCATGTGACCCTTGTAGTCTCACGAGCCTTGTTGATTACAGTGCGTTGTGGTATAAGTGTTCAGCGAATGAAGCACACTCTAAGAGCGTTTTCCATAGAGAGGAGTCGAACACATCGACTGTAATAGAACACCATGAGCTCTGTCTGGGAGATATATTGTGCTTTACAGAAACACGTTTGGGTCAGCTGTCCCTGATGTGCTGCATTTGGAAGGCTTCAACATGTATAACCGAAACTGTCACGTTTCTTATAGCAGCTACCCACACATGGCAAACCAAAAGGGAGGTGGGGTTGCAATATTTGCAACATAAATGCACCACATAAATGCACAGGGGTCTCATTTATAAAACAATGCGTAGGATCCATATCAAAAGTGTATGTATGTACAAAAGATGACAATGGCGTACGCACAAAAAAAATCTTGATTTATAACAGTGCACACGAAAGTCATATGCCGATTTCCCTTTATAAATCACAATCAATTCTAAATTTGGCAGACCTGAGCGTGTCTTGTCCCACCCTTTTAACACCCATAGTTGCCTATAAATAGTCTGTGAAACGCCCGTAATTAATATTAATTTATACTGGCTGCCAAATTGCGTGACACCTTCAGTGTGGTCATTTCCCTCATTGACAGTTATACGCAACGAACATGTGATAAGAATGAAACCTATGGCATTATATTTGTGCCACAATTCTGTGTGCGTGAAGGGATATTTTGAGCGCACAAAGATATGTTTTGAACACGTAAAACTTTATTTCAAGGATGAATGTAACTTTGCGCAAATAATAACTAATGTTGAGCAAAGGAAAATTTATTTTGTAGTCAATAACAGTGTATTTGCATGTCTGCTAAAGTCCATGTGTTCACGTACAACGCTGAATGAAACATTGCTTATGTGCTCGCTCAAAAACATACACAGCGTTAGAAATGTGCCAAAATTCTGATTGGCTGGTCTGATCTTCAATCACAACATTTCCGGACAAATGGCGATTGGAGGAGATGAGAAGAGATGTCAAACCCCTTTTTACTTTGTTTAAATTTCAAATCAAGTGATTAAACAGTTAAACCGGCCTCCTCATCTCTCAGAAATGACGGTTTTCACTCTTTCCACTGCCACAATTCTCTGCCACAACATTTGAATTCCATGCTGTCACTGTCACATATCCTGTTCACATTCACATTGTTGTTCTTTATCACCCACCTAGCTCACTGGGCATCTTTCTGAAAGAACTGGACTCTCTCTTGTCCCACTTCCCCGTAGACGGCCAGTCGCTGATTCTCCTTGGTAACTTCAACATCTCCACAGACAAGTTTGCATCCTCTGGCTTTCTCTCACTTATAACTTCCTTTTCCTTAACACTCTCCCCATCTCCTCCAACTCACAAAGCTGGCAATCTGCTTGATCTCTTACTAACCAGGTCTTGCTCTCCTACCGATCTCATGGTTACTCCTTTGCATGTATCTGACCATGTCCATGACCATGTCTCTTGTTCTCTTCCCTTGTCTCCTAAACCTAACACCACAACCCTCATTCACACAGTCACTTCTCGCAGGAACATCAGCTCTCTGACTCCCTCTGATCTCTCATCCTCCGTACTGGCGTCCCTCCCTTCGGTAGACTCTTTCACCCAGCTCTCCCCTGACACAGCCGTAGAGACTCTCCTCTCCACCCTGACCACTTCCCTGGACTCCCTCTGCCCTCTCACCACCAGGCCGGCTCAAACTACACCCCCTGCTCCGTGGCTGTCTGAAGCGGTGCGTACTGCTAGGAGGTCACTACAAGCTGCAGAGAGGCTATGGAAGAAATCCTCTAACCATCAGCACTTGAGTATCTTTCAATCTCTCCTCACTACATTCTCATCTTCTGTCTCGTCTGCTAAAGCCTCTTTCTACCAATCCAAATTCTCTGAGTATGCCTCTAACCCTAGAAGACTGTTTGCCACCTTCTCCTCACTTCTCAACCTACCTACCCCTAACCCACCCTCATCCCTCCTGCCAGAACACTTTGTTTCTTTCTTTGAGAAAAAAGTCGATGACATATGCTCTTCCTTCCCCTCTTCTCCCACCTTGACTGCTCACTCCAAACCTGCAACTAGCCTTTCTTCCTTCATGCCCCTCACCCCTGACGAATCTTTGCTCCTACTAACCTCTAAACGACCCACCACCTGTCCACTTGACCCCATCCCTACTAATATTCTACAATCTATCTCTGAGGACCTCCTCCCTTTCCTGACCTACCTCTTCAACACATGCCTGGTCAATGGGTATTTCCCAGCTACTTTCAAAATGGCCAGAGTAACACCACTTCTCAAGAAACCCTCTCTTAACCCATCTGATGTTAACAACTACAGGCCTGTTTCTCTTCTCCCCTACCTGTCCAAAACCCTTGAACCAGCGATACTAAACCAACTTTCTTCCTATCTCAAGCAGAACAATCTCCTAGATCCCCACCAGTCAGGATTCAAGGAGGGCCACTCAACGGAGACGGCCCTTCTCGCAGTTTCGGGGGCCCTCCACACAGCGCGAGCAGACTCCCTTTCCTCTGTTCTCATTCTCCTGGACCTCTCTGCTGCTTTTGACACTGTGAACCACCAGACTCTCCTCCTTACCCTTGAAGACCTGGGCATCTCAGGGTCTGCGCTCTCCATGCTTGCATCCTACCTGACGGGCCGATCGTACCAGGTAGCCTGGAGAGGGTTGGTCTCAAAACCGTGCAGCATCTCGACCGGGGTCCCTCAGGGCTCAGTCCTGGGCCCTCTCCTTTTCTCTCTTTACACAAAGTCACTGGGCTCAGTCATACATTCGCATGGCCTGTCCTATCACTGCTACGCGGATGACACTCAACTAATGTTCTCCTTCCCTCCCTCTGACACACAGGTGGTGCAACGCATATCGGCATGCCTGGCTGACATCTCAGCATGGATGGCAGCTCACCACTTGAAGCTCAACCCTGACAAAACAGAAGTTCTTTTCATCCCCGGGAAGTCCAGCCCGTTCCAAGACCTAACCATCACCGTCGATAACACTGTGGTCTCCTCTTCTAGTACGGCAAAGAACCTGGGGGTCACCCTGGACGACCGGCTGTCCTTCTCAGCTAACATTGCGGCAGTAACGCGTTCCTGCAGATTCCTTCTCTACAACATCAGAAGGATACGGCCCTTCCTTACAAGAGAGGCTGCGCAGGTCATAGTCCAGGCCCTCGTCATCTCTCGCCTGGACTACTGCAACTCCCTCTTGGCTGGGCTGACTGCGAGCGCCATCAAACCCCTTCAGCTCATCCAGAACGCAGCCGCTCTTCTGGTCTTCAACCTCCCGAAGTTCACTCACACTACTCCTCTACTTCACACACTGCACTGGCTACCGGTAGCAGCACGCATCAAATTCAAGTCACTTGTCCTAGCCTATCGGGTGAGGATCGGATCTGCACCCCCCTACCTACAGTCGATGCTCAGACCCTACACCTCGTCCCGACCACTGCGCTCTGCCACTGGATGTCGCCTTGTTGCCCCCTCACTCCGTGGAAGGGACAGCCTGGCACCTCGTTCACGACTTTTCTCTGTCCTTGTCCCTCAGTGGTGGAATGACCTCCCCACGAACATTAGGACTGCAACATCTTTGTTCACTTTCCGCCGAAACTTGAAGACTCACTTGTTTCGACTGCACTTCGGCTCTTGAATGTGACATTGCATCTACCAAGCACTTCTACTTGATATACCATGTAATTGGTTGCACTCAGAATTTTTTTGTAGTTGGTTTGTGAAGGTTTTGTTAATTATCCTGATGTCTAATATAGCACTTGCTTAGCTCTTATCTAGATGATTAAGTCAGGGATGCACTTATGTTCTCTACCTGACTTGTAGTTTTTTGTAAGTTGCCATTATCTTTAAACTTAAAGTTTATCTTTATACCTTCGTTCTTGTGAGGAGTCGTGCAAGTATTTTTTTATAATTATAGATCCTATTAAATATGCTTTAATACATTTAATAAACTGTATAACATATTTGAGGGATTATGTTATAAAAACAAATCATATAATCATAACAGCAACACATCTTCATTTATATTTATTATGCTAAATCTTTTTTGTTTTCGTGCACTCCATTCAACTGTGTATATAACAGCCTATGTGAGAGCGAATATTTCGATTCATTTTACACACTGGTGTCAAGATTAAAGCGTTTTTTGAGATTCTTCCTTCTGCCAGCAGTCGCAGTTTCTCATCTCTCCAGTTTAGTGCGTACGCATGGACTGAAATTTGCATGGAGGACCCAGTGTTCTTTTAGTATGTAAACAGGTTGTAGGAATTTATTTATGAAATGATGGTCCTAAAACAACCGTTGGTTTACGGATAGAATGTGTAGTCATGGAATACTTGTTCGCCATGGAACCATGCCTTCTTCTGAGACCAAGTAGTTGTTGAGTGTCTTGCACAGCTTTTGCCTCCCTGGTATGAAGTGGACTGTAGGAAGATAAGGGAAAGAGAGAAGCACATACAAATGTACAGTTTTATATGCAGTAGTTCAAATATACAGTGTAGTGTGTATGTGCGTATATAAAATATACATAGTTGTGTACATATTGTTATATGTATTATTACTGAAGTTAATGTTCTCAGACATCCCCTGTGTGGTTTCCTTATTTTGTATTCACTGTTATGCACCAATTTAACAATGGGTTTTAATAGTTTTTTTATGAAATGGTGGTTGGCTCTTAAAAGAACCATTGGTTTGAGGATGGAATGTGGAGGTCATGGAATGCAGGTAGCCTTCACACATGCATCCACGTTCTCTGGCATCAAGGCTTTGACCCATTTATAATTGTCACTAAAGTAGACCAAACGGAGAGCAGTTACTGCATACAAAGGAAGCATACAGAGTAAGCTATTGCAGCGCTGATAACCCTACTCTATCGATTGAAGACTGCTCTGCAGGAATACTTCCCGTCACCTGAAAAGGAAAAAACTTTCCCTACTCTATTTCTCCTGGATTGGTGATCCCAAGGTTTTCCTGCTATGATAGTGTTTCACAATGGCATAGATAGAACTGTGGTAACCATTATATGAATCCAATAATTCTGATAAGCATTTTTGTGGTTGAGACATAAAGCCATGGTCAAACGTGGTGTTTTTCTCCTTGGATTAGTTACGAGTTTCCTCTTCCTGTTTATGGGATTGGTTTTACGTGACAAAAAATCTTTGTTGAACTCCTCACATGAGAACATGTTCTTGATCCATTATTTCAACAGCATCAAGAAGGGTCTGAGGTTTAAAAGGTAGTCAGATTTCCTGTAGTTAGGTGGTTTGTAAATGGCAACCACCACAGTTGGCATTGGGTCTGTGACATTCATAACATTTTGCAGCAGCAATATCCCTACTATTTCCCTATTCCTGCAGGCGCTTTTAGACTGCTCTGCAGGGATGCTTACCGTCACCTGTAAAGAAGAACTCATTCCCTACTCTATTCCTGCAGGCGCTTTTAGACTGCTCTGCAGGAATACTTATCGTCACCTGTAAAGAAGAACTCATTCCCTACTCTATTCCTGCAGGCTTGGGAAAAGCACGCTCAGCAGGCAAGCTTACTTTTAGACCCATGTCCTGACATGAACGTAGTGTTTTAGTTACATATCCTTGTTTGTTACCCATATTTGATCCTTCCTCTTTAGCCACAGACAGTAGTGACTTCTGCTATGTTAGTGTTAGTGTTGCACAATGGCATAAACTGTGGTAACTATAATATGAATGCAGTATTCCTGACGTTAAGCATTTTTGCAGCTGAGACGTAAAGATGAGGTCAAGCGTGGTGTTGTTCTCTGTTGTTGCTCCTTGGATTAGCTGTGTGTATCCTCTACCTGTGATGAAATCATTCATGGGATTGCCATTATATGACATGATATCATTGAAATCCCCACAAATGACAACATGATTCTGATCCATTATTTCAACAGTATCCAAAAGGTTCCTTAAGTTTGAAAGAAAGTCAATTTTTCTGTAGTTAGGTGGTTTGTAAATAGCAATGATCAAAGCTTGCATTGAGTCTGTGACTTTCAGGGCAAGGAACTCCATGTTAGTGACATTCATAACATATTGAATCACATGGGGTCTAATTTATAAACGTTGCTTACGCACAGAAGAAGGCATACGCCACTTTTTAGCCGACCTTGGGATTTATAAAAACATACTTGACGTGAAAATGTGCGGTCCTCCATGCAAAATTCAGCCCATGCGTAGGCACTAAACTGGAGAGATGAGAAACTGCGACTCTGCTGGCAGAAGGAAGAATCTCAACAAATGCTTTGAAATTAAGACCAGTGTGTAAAATGTGTCAAAATATTATTAGCTCTCACATAGGCTGTTATATACACAGTTGAATGGAGTGCACAAAAACAAAAAAGATTTTGCATAATGAATATAAACGGAGATGTGTTTATTTATGTTATGTTATGATTACGTGATGTGTTTATAATCCATCAAATATGTTGTGCTGTTTAATCTAGAAGCATATTTAATAGGATCTGTAATTATTAAACAATGGCCTACTTGTATGTCTGAAATATATTCTCATAAATAACAAGGCGAGCAGTACTATGTTTAAACTAATACCGGTTTCGATGCCTATCTTACATGACGCATATATCCCATCTATCCATGTTATTTAGTTCCTTCGTATAATTTATTTTACACAGTATCGTTCAATATGCACTCAAAAGGCATGCAATCGTTTCACGAGAGCGTAAAACCGAGTGCTTCGCCACGTGCAGCTAATTACAACTACGATCTCCACCTGAGTTTCAATAGGGCCCAGGAGATGGAGCTTGGTAACTTTAGTGGGTTAGTCTCAACACTGTTGCTGCGTTTCAATAGTAGTTCCACTCCCCCTCATTCACTTACCCTTAGCCCATGGTATGACATAACAGCATACGTCACATGGAGGCCACTTGGACAACAGAGGGAAAGTAGGTGGGGGATTTTAATGGAATGCACCTGCCCTTGTACACTTTCAGCCTAAACTGTCATTGATCGACCACCGATCAGTAGGCTTACTTTTTTTTTTACATATCATCGGAAATACTTGGAGACTGCAATGAGGCTTATATGCAATCAGCTGTATCCGTTTCTAATTTGTTTGTGATATGTATCATGATTATCCTACCTATTATTGCTAGGGGTTTATGATACCTTGCTCAATTTATTAACATTCTCCTTCGGTGGTGAGCAACTGGTGTTTTACGTGCATTACTGGCACCTAACCATTGATGTATTTTCTTGCACCAAATGAATAACAGCAATGCATTGTGGGTGATATACACCTCTGAAGTGAACATCGTTATTCACTCGCTCCCACAGCCATCCAAGGTTCGATCTCACTAAGTTCACCTCAGATTTCACACTAATGGAAAACACTTAAGATGGCAGCGGGGATTCCCCTGAGGACAAGTGCCGAGGGCAAGTGTTGAAACATAGCATCTGTATCAGCCGAACATGGTGCAGTCCAGGTTGCTCAAAAAAACCTTAGTAAACCTTTCCAAAGGATTCTATCTATAAACCCAAACCTCACACATTAATAATGCTTGTAATTATTTTGTAATTTGAATAAGGGCATATTCATGGTTTTGATAGTGGGTCCCTACATCATTCATCACCATGTTTTAAGAGACTACATGTCTCATTTCTTATTTTCGGGGTAAGTATTTCCCCATGATTCATCACGGTCGCACCTTTACGGTAGTAATATATTTTTTAAGATTTATATCATACTGTGTACATTTTTATTTTTATAGAACCCCTATTGTTAATTATTTCCGAGTGTGGGAAACCAACCAGCGAGAACATGGGAACGTGGACTTCAAAATGGAAATGACCTACCATATGTTCCGCAGAGCACGGCATCAATTTGTCTATTCATTACATTTGCCATCCGACGATGGTTTCCTTTGTCCAATTTGTAAAGAGTCACAGAGGTATGTCACAAATATTTTCGTGGTTCATGGTGATCGTCATCTTTTTGTTTATTTATATATTATTTTACGTGTTTATAGCTAAATGGTCATGGACAGAACCACACTACGCTACCACCAATGCAACTCACACAGGACATCAGAGATCTGCTCCTTACCTTCTACCCTTGACACTGGAAGATGAGTACTAATGTTAAAAAATCTCCTATACTGTAAAGCCAAAACCTCTGCACGTTTGTCATCACAGTTAGAGCTGATCTTTATCATGGGTAATTAAATAACCTAATTGATTTATAACTGAATTTGCTCCTGACAACTGTAGGCTACATGTAGGCCCTATGTCCATTTCTTGGGTGCGAGTGATTTGTTTTTATTGGTGTAAACGCTGTCCGTATGGCCACAACAGAGACAAATGGTATTTGTTACCAGCGTTTTGGAGTCAGCTCTGTAGCTTCAATATTAGTACAACTGAAGAATTACCTGGTGTAATTATTCACTTACATCAATCCCTTGACTAATTGCACCAGGTGTGCTGGCACTGGGGAAGATGAAATACCTGAAATGGCTGGGGATAGTTGAGGACTGTATTGGCAACCACTGATCTATAACAGCGTGGCTGGTTACATTTGTAATAGAAACACATAAAAAACCATATGGCATTGGCTAACCTAACCAAGGCTTGCGTTTACATGTGTGGGATTGTCAATACCTTAACCCAACAATTTCTAACAACCCGCCACATCCATAGCTGTGTGTTACAGTTTGCGATTATAGTGCATGTAATTGCTGCTATGAACATAGTTACGTTGTCCTCCGTGGGTGTTAGAACAAGTATGATAGTCCATCAAATATAGCAGACGGCCTACTGTGTTGCATTATTAGCTGTGCGTTATTGTTTGCAAGTGCATTGTTGTTATGAGCATTACATTGTCCTTGGTGGACGTTAATATATAGTTGATCAAATATTGGCTTTCTCAATACTCAGCCTCACCCGCCACCTAGGGGTATGCATCATGCTTCATTAATTTGAATGCTCATAAACTCAGACTCTGATTGGCTCAGATCACACTAACCTGCAGAGATTCCACAGACGCCTAGGCAGAGTGGCCCAGGCAAAATCAGTCGAGCCAGATTCGCTTTGGCAGTTTTTATGAGTCAAGCCTACCTAAGTCCGACAGCAAGAAGTTGTAGTTTGATTATACTGACTGTTCAAGGTGCAGTATGTAGTTCTACAGAATTGGGGAAAAAATTGCAAGAATTTAAATCACAACGCTCAAAAAGGCCAACCTCCTGAGTCTTTGGTACCTCCTATCCCTCTCAATGGCCCATCCTACACCTGCCAGTGCACGCTGACTTTACTTCATGAGCCTGAGCAAGGCAGTGTTTCATGAATCATGTGTATGTTGTGTATATTTTTGGTTCTCACCAACAACGCATAAAGCCATGTCTGATGAGGTGAATCCCGACCGTCTGATTGTAAACGATCTAAAACTTGTTTGGAGGGTGATGCTGTATGTATTTTACCTAGGAGCGTGCACGCGAGGTGATTGACAGGCAGATAGCCCTTACTCTTTGCAAAAACTCTCCTGATTGGTTGGGGATAGGTGGGCATCCCTAGATTTTTTAAAAGCTGAATACAGGGCCCAGGGCACTCATATATAGCGCACATTCTCTCTGAGCATTTGGTTTAATGATATCATCCAGGAGGTATGTAATAAACATAAAAAAACAGATTTTTGTTTATTTATAGCTAGAAATTCAAACTTACATACTGCACCTGTCATGCATGTTGCAGTTTACATTTAAAACATTTTCTCATGTACAGCCTATCATGCAGTAATTTTATGGAAATGTAATGTTTGTGTAGTCTTAAAAAAAAAGGGGGGGAGGGTCATTACGGGTGCACTCCGGTACTTAATAAAATAGCACTACAACTGATTGGACTACAACAGGAGTTTCTGTGCTTGTGCTTCTTCTACGGTTTTCTGTACATTCTGGATTACTAAATGCGTCACTGCCACCTAGTGGGCCAATGTTACATTGAAGTATGTAGGCAAACTACTGTGCGAAAATAAGCGCCAAATGAATGTTTATGTTTGTTAACGCGCTTACGCAGAAGTATAAACCAGGCTTAAGTCACTAATCCATTAGTCTCCAAGACATAGAACTGGTTTTAAGATTTGATGACATCTTTAAGCGCACCAACATCAAGCTCCTTCTTTCTAGAGTCATGACCTGAAATGGGGAAACCAGAGTAGGTAAAACCACAGCTGACAATGTTTATATTCATGTCTGTAACCATACATTTTGTTCTCATAGATCTCAATAAAGTAGCTTGGCACCAGTGCAAAGTACCTAGAATTATTTACTGCTACTAGTACTACATTATTACCATTGTTTGGATATGTATAACCTTCTCCGTTTTCAGAACTGTCAAACAGTAAAGGAAAGGTTATCAGTGGAGATGCTGTAATGTTGTGTGTACAGGAATCAAATTTTCATGATCAATTAAAGAGATAATAACTCACCATGCTTCTCCACAAGCAGCCCAACAATTGTTCTGAGAAATGTTATCTCGTACTCTGGATTGATGTACTCTGGCGGAGTACAGCTGGCTAAGTTGTACTCTTCAGGTTTTGGGGTTTGCACAACTGGTAAAAAAAATATTAATACTAATGGACGGCCTCAGAAATTATAACTATAATTGTATTTATTTATTATTCTTGCCTTTCTAGTCCCGGTTCTGTTTTCATTTGGTTTCAATCTAATATTGATTGAGGATTATCGCTCAATTTAAAGGATTGTACATTTATATATATATATATATATATATATATATATATATATATATATATATATATATATATATATATATATATATATATATATATATATAAATCTATATATAATTTGAATGTTGTTTTTAAAACATGTTTTTAAGTTTGGCACCACAATAAGAGGAAAGACATTTCCACTCCGATATCAAAAAAGTTATCTTAAAAGCTATTCTGCCAATGAAGGCCAACATAGTTTAGTAGACTTTAGAGAGAAGTTGTTTTTGCTAACACGTACTGTCCTAGGCAATAGGAATAACACACAATCTTTGAATAGTGTCACACTCCTTTTAATATAAATATAATTTACCTTGGTTTTTCCTTTCAAATAGTTTGTGGTGCCCTGAAGTTTCACAGAATTTAATTATTGAGCAAGGGATTGACATTAAAGACGAGCTAAATTAAGCCAATTTGTTGTAATAATGAGTTCACTTCCTTTCCAATTTGTAGCAAGTATTCTGTTGAGTGTTGTCAGTGACTGTCAAAGCTTTGCCCAATGTCCTATTTTTTTCTCATGCTAATGTGTCCAACAAACGACTATTAACCCATTATATTTGCAACCACATTCATCAACAATAATTTCAACCAATTTTATTTTGTTCTGTCAACAGCCCCATGTCAGTGTCTGCATCCAAGGTGTCTCGCCAGAGCTAATAGGCATCGGATACCTGTTTAAGTGCCCGTTCTGTTCAAGGGTGGGAGATTACCCTAATCTTGTGGCTCATTTGCAGTCTCATGATAGGTTCATACTTAAACATGGAGGTAAACCAATTGTTTTTTAATGCGTGTGAAAAATAATCATGAATAAATGTGTTGTGCCTGCAAGATAAAAAAAGCCTTGAGGATATCTACATCACAACTTTTTCCCTCTTGGGTGATATAGCTCTTTTTGAATAATTCTACACCATCATGAAATAATTAGGCTTAAAGCATCAATTCAAGTGTTAAGTTTTGAAAGATGGCATTACTTTCAGTCTTCACTATGCAACAGTACCCCAATGTTTGCTATTTGCATTTTATTTCGGCTGCTCTTTCAACCTTTACCAGAGCTATACATTGGTACGTTATGTAAGTGAGTGATGATGGACCATTGCTATGCTCTGTTCACGCCGGGAGTAACTTTTAATAAGATCTTTAATTGTGAAGACCACTCAGGTTCCAGCTCCTAAATAATACCAGAATCTTCCCACGTCAATGCCGCCACATGTTGTGAACACAGCATACAATTACTCATTGCCTTCTTAACCATGTAATATAACATTTAGTCTCTTACTTTTGTGGTGTTAAGGCAAACATTTCTTTTTTTTTCTTTCAGGATTTAAGATTTACAAATGCTATCTAGGGTGTGCAGCAGAATGACACTATCACTGCTGCTATTGCTCTCAATTTATAGTTCGAACATAATTGTTTCTGAAGCATTTGGAAAAGTGTAGGTTTGCAACCTCTGCTGCCCCCGTCCCCGCTGCAGCCCCGGCTGCCTCCTTTCACCCCGCTGCCACCCCTATCCCGGCTGCCACCCCTGTCCTCACTACCGGCCCCGCTGCCACCCCAGCTGCCGCCTCTGGCCCTTTGTTGCCCCTGCTGCCGCCTCCGGCCCCTCTGTTGCACCGGTTGCCGCCTCCTGCCCCTCTTTTGCCCCGGTTGCCACCTCCGGCCCCTCTGTTGCCCCGGTTGCGGCCTCCTGCCCCTCTGTTGTCCCGGTTGTCGCCTCCGGCCCCTCTGTTGCCCCGGTTGTCGCCTCCGGCCCCTCTGTTGCGCCGGTTGCGGCCTCCTGCCCCTCTGGGCACATGATAACATGGAAGATTTTGGAAGGGTCTTGGATGCTCTGGAAAAAACAAACAAAGCCCAACAAACAAAGTCCCAAAACACAACTCCATCCTTCATGGCTATTTGCACTTTGAAGCTGTGACAGCCCATGACTACATGTTCTCGTGTGTGCATTGTGGACACCATCCAGCGGTAGTGATCATGGACTTGCACAAAAAGGGAGTGTTAAGTATGTCAAGTACTCAACCGTTTTGCTTTAAACCAGGGTCTTCCAGAGCATAAGTATGGCAATGACTGCAGCGTGTTTATGCTAACGGTATGTCACTCATTTTTATTCAACAAAATCAGCCGTGTCAGTAATATTGCATTTTGGATTACAGTATGCTTGGTATTTTACCCACTTTGATTTCACAATCAGAAGTCATTCAAAAATGGTTCTCACATGAACATCATTCTACACATCAGCGACCCAAAACCAATCATGTTTGTCCTTCCTTTAGCTTGGCATGGCTGCTCTGAAGAGGTGGTGGTGCGCTCTGCTAATTGAGAACAAGGAGATAGAAGTGTACAGTACATCCAGAAAAATATGTGGCTTTGTCCTGATGAAGACTAATGTTGTGAAAATGCTCATTTACAGCCATGGACTGAGATTTGCACATTTTGGCGACCTGGGGCAAAAGACCCTCAGGGGAGAACACCAACCAATTAAGGGTCAGGCGGAAAAGAAGGCATGCTGATGACTAAGCAATTATTTAGAGAGAGAAATGCGGCATACCATGAGCTGAAATTTAAGTTGTTTTTTATGATTATGTACACACTGTCTGGAACTCTGCTTGCATGTCAGTATGTGTCTCTGAACATAACCTAGCACTTTTATTTTATAGACATCGTCATCCATCGATGAGGACCACCGCTATTAAAAAGGAAGACCATTGCTGTGGATGTGGCGTCGATGGCAAGTATCAGTCAGACACGAAGTTAGTTGTATTTCAATTACAGGATTTGATTATGCTTCGTTGTGCAAAATTAAAAGTATATTTCAAGTTGAGAGCCATTTTTGGCACATATTGTATGCGCTGATGTTGACGTATTTCTCATCTCTCAAAAGCCTCAAGACAGTTTTTATTTTTTACTTTAGTGCACCTGCCATTTTTGTTGGCAGTGTTGGAATATTTTAAGTATTGAAAGTAAGGAGTATTGGAAGGCCTGAGGGGGATTCCTCTTTTAATTTTTTGTTGTTCATAATAAATATATTTATGAATTTGTTTTTCTGAAGCATGAATTTGTCATAATGAACAGGAAACATGAATAAGGGTAAACCTAAAGGTGGGACTGTGCTTTCCACACCACAATTTATCAGTGTAGAACTGTATACAATATAGAACTTAGTACAGGGCTATGGGATGTTGAGTAAGTCTACACTTCACAAAAAATAAGAGCCATGGACAGCTACACATCTGAAATGCAGAATTGATGAATCCATTAATGGGGGATTGATCATGGAGGGAATGGGGTTTGATCATTCCGATGCAAAAAACACCCGTCTTATAAGCAGACATAGCTACAAGCTTGCTACTGCTATTTTCAGAAGAACTAGATCCTTTAGCTATTTATTTACTGCAAAGTATTCAGACAACTTGACAATCAACTTTCAAGGCTGGCCTCTTGCGCCAGACCTAGTGAGTGGAACCTAATTTAAGAAATGTTTTAAGGTGCACAAAATTCCAAAAGGTGCTTGGGATTAGGGTTTTGGGCCAGCATAGTGCAGGGGGACTGGGCTTTACTACTTCTTGTGTAAATTACTCCTTATAGATTTTTGTAGATTATCAATTAACTCATAAATTAATTTTATAATTAATATTACTCAAGGTGACTAAGCGTAATTCACTACACGGAGCACAACCACACAGAATTTAGCTTAAGCACAGCTCTGAGGGACACCGAATATTTAGCATTAATTTAATAATGCAATACCCTAGTTAACGTTTTCAATCTCAATTCTGAAGTAGTGAAGTCTATGTTACGAGAATAAACGATTGTATGAAACGAAGCGACACAGCTGGGTTTAAATGCAAGCAATAATATTTATTTCCTAGTCTAAAGAAAGCATGATAATTACGTTACTAAGAATGACTAAATGATAACATTGCTAAACTAAAGTGGTTAGTAGGCATTTAACGCTATGGTTAGAATCTAAACATACACAGTATAACAGTTAAAATATTGACAAGTTATGGTAAACAACACATCAGTAAAGTTGTCAAGGCTCTAGCATCAAAACGCTCAACGTTACGAAAAGCATGAGTTTACATTACTGTGAGAAGATAGGCGGAGCTGTGGCAATGAATACATTTGGTCCTAGTGGCCTGTGTTGCGGCTGGACCAAAGTGGAGATGTGATTTTTGTTGTAAAGTTCTGAAATTTAGTTCCTTGTTTCAGTAAACGTGGAAAAGAAATGTGGGGAGAGCCGAGAACCTACGAAGAAACCGAAAGAAGAATGAACGAGCAAGGAGTAAATTCTACAAAGACCCCTTCAAGTTTACTAAGTCCTTGTTCAACAAAGCCCGAGATACTTGAACTCCCCCTCCCCTTGCTTGGGGCAGCAACTCAATCCCAACCCGGAGAGAGCACTCCACCGTTTTCCGGCAGAGAACCATTGCCTCAGACTTGGAGATGCTGACTCTCATCCCGACCGCTTCACACTCAGCTGCAAACCGCTCCAGTGCATGCTGAAGGTCACAGTCTGAAGAAGCCAACAGAACCACATCATCTGCAAAGAGCAGAGAAGCAATTCTGAGGTCCCCAAACTGGACACACTCCTCCCCCCGGCTATGCCTTGAGATTCTATCCATTAAAATCACAAACAGAACCGGTGACAAGGGGCAGCCCTGGCCGGGTCCAACACCCACTGAAAACGTATTTGACTTTGTGCCGAGTATACGGACACAACTCTCACTCTGGTTACATAGGGACCGAATGACTCGTAGCAACAGCCCTGGTACCCCATACTCCCGGAGTACCCCCCACAGGACTCTCTGGGGACACGGTCGTAGGCCTTCTCCAAGTCCACAAAACACATGTACACTGGATGAGCAAACTCCCATGCCCCCCCAAACAGCCCCGCAAGGGTAAAGAGTTGGTCCACTGTTCCACGACCAGGACGGAATCCGCATTGCTCCTCCTGGATCCGAGGATCGACATATGGCCGGAGTCTTCTTTCCAACACCCTGGCATAAGCTTTCCCAGGTAGGCTGAGAAGTGTGATACCCCGATAATTGGAGCACACCCTCCGGTCCCCCTTTTTAAAAATGGGAACCACCACCCCAGTCTGCCATTCCAATGGTACTGTCCCCGACCTCCACGCGACACCGAAGAGGCATGTGAAACCAAGACAGCCCAACAATGTCCAGAGCCTTCAGCATCTCGGGGCAAATCTCATCCACACCCGGTGCCTTGCCACTGAGGAGCTTCCCAACTACCTCAGTGACCGGATCAGCAGTTCTCCTCCCCTGCTCAACAGAACCTGGGCCAAACCCTGCTTTCCCTTTCTGAGCCGTCTAACGGTTTGCCAGAACTTCCTTGAGGCCAACCGAAAGTCCTTCTCCATAGCCTCCCCGAACTCCTCCCACACCCGGGTTTTTGCTTCTTTGACTACCGAAGCTGCAGCTCTTCGGGCCGCCCGGTACCCGTCTGCTGCTTCAGGAGACCCCTGGGCCAACCAAGCCCGAAAGGCCTCCTTCTTCAGTCTGACGGCTTCCTTCACCGCTGGTGTCCACCAGCGGGTTCTTTGGTTGCCACCACGACAGGCACCGACGACCTTCTGACCACAACTCCTAGCAGCCACTTCCACAATGGAGGTTTTGAACATGGTCCACTCGGAATCAATGTTCCCAACCTCCCCCGGGATGCACGAGAAGTTCTTCCGGAGGAGGGAGTTGAAGACCTACCGGACAGGGTCCTCAAACAGACCTTTCCAATTCACCCTCACTACGCGTTTGGGTTTACCGGGTCTGTCCGGCAGCCTCCCCCGCCATCTGATCCAACTCACCACCAGGTGGTGATTAATTGACAGCTCAGCTCCTCTCTTTACCCGAGTGTCCAAGACATACGGCCGCAGGTCTGATGATACGACCACAAAGCCGATCATCGATCTGCGGCCTAGGGTGCTCTGGTACCAGGTACACTTATGAACCTCCCTATGCTCGAACATGGTGTTCGTTATGGACAATCCATGCCTAGCACAGAAGTCCAACAACAATGAACCAGTCTGGTTCAGATCGGGCTTGAAGCGGAACCAACGGCACTGTGGCACCTCGCCCAGAAGAGGGAAACCGGGGCTACCCCCTGGGGCCAGACCCGGGGGGGATGCTCGTCGGCGAGCGTCTGGTGGCCGGGCCTTGACCCATGGGGCCCGGTCAGGCACAGCCCGAAGAAACAACGTGGAGCCGCCGCCCTGTGGGCCCACCACCTGCAGGGACAGACATTGGGGTCGAGTGCAATGCCAATCGGGTAGCAGGCATAGGCGGGGACCTAGGCATGCTGACCCCTGGCATCGTAGACTGGTCCTAGGGACGTGGAATGTAACCTCTCTGGTGGGAAAGGAACCGGAGCTAGTGCGGGAGGTGGAGCAGTACCAACTAGACATAGTTGGGTGGACTCTTTTCTTTTCCAGAGTCGCCCAGGGTGAGAGGCGCCGGGCAGGTGTGGGGATTCTTACGAGTCCCCGGCTGGGCGCCGCTGTATTGTAGTTTTCCCCGGTGAACGAGAAGGTCGCCTCTGCGACTGCGAGTCGTTGGGGGGAAGGCTCTGACTGTTGTTTGTGCTTATGCACCAAATGGCAGTTCAGAGTATCCGGCCTTCTTGGAGTTGCTGGGTGGGGTCCTGGAAAGGGTACCATCTAGTGATTCTATAGTTCTGCTGGGGGACTTCAACGCCCATGTGGGTGACGATGGAGAAACCTAGAGAGGGGTGATTGGGAGGAATGGCCTGCCCGATCTGAACCAGAGTGGTGCATTGTTGTGGTGGTGGGATTGAATTGCTGCCCCAAGTGAGGGAGTTCAAGTATCTCGGGTTCTTGTTCACGAGTGAGGGGAAAATGGAGCGTGAGATTGACAGCCGGATTGGTGCAGCATCAGCAGTAATGCGGGCGTTGTACCGGACCGTCGTGGTGAAGAAGGAGCTGAGCCAAAAGGCGAAACTCGCGATTTACCAGTCGGTCTACGTTCCAACCCTCACCTATGGTCATGAGCTTTGGGTAGTGACCGAAAGAATAAGATCGCGAGTACAAGCGGCTGAAATGTGTTTCCTCCGTAGGGTGGCTGGGCTCAGCCTTAGGGATAGGGTAAAGAGCTCGGTCATCCGGAGGGAGCTCGGAGTAGAGCCGCTGCTCCTTCGCGTCAAAAGGAGCCAGATGAGGTGGTACGGACATCTGATTAGGATGTCTCCTGGGCGCCTCCCGTTGGAGGTTTTCCGGGCACGCCCTACTGGTAGGAGACCCCGGGGTAGACCCAGAACACGCTGGTGAGATTATATATCTCGTCTGGCCTGGGAACGCCTCGGGATCCTCCAGGAGGATCTGGAAAGCGTTGCTGGGGATAGGGACGGCTAGAATACCCTGCTGAGCCTGCTGCCACCGCAACCCGGCCCCGGATAAGCGGCGGAAAATGGATGGATGGATGTTCAACAAAGCAAAAGACGGACTGTTAAAAAGCAACCAAACCGGATCTGGAGTCCCTCCTAAAAGATCACAGATGAGAAAAGGCATGAGGAATTCACAGTTCCCGCAGATTTTCCACCAGTTGAGGACCCAGTAGAGGAAATGGACACCAGCCCTCCAAAATGGAAAGTGGTGGAAAATGCAGTCAGATGTGCAAGAGCAGCATCGGCACCAGGACCTAACGGAGTACCTTACAGACTGTATAAAAATGCACCTGATGTCCTACGTTTCCTTTGGAAACTACTGAAGCTAGCATGGGAAAAACAAATCATTCCCAGATCGTGGCGTCGAGCCAGAGGAGTACTGATTCCGAAAGAGAAAGATTCTAGTGATATTAACGAGTTCAGACCAATTTGCTTGCTTAATGTGGAGGGGATATAACGTGAAAAATATTTTTTTGCGTATTAGCACAAAGACTGAGCGAGTACCTTACAAAGAACAAGTTAATAGATACCTCCGACCAGAAAGCAGGCATTTCAGGCTTCTCCGGGTGTCTGGAGCACACTAGCATGATTTGGCACCAAATTCAAGTAGCAAAACGTGAGAAAAAGGACCTTCATGTAATTTTCCTGGACCTTGGGTCTATGCCCCACAAGCTTTTGTGGTCTGCATTTTAGTTTTTTAGGGTACCAAATGCAATTTTAAACCTGGTTAAGGCATACTTTCAGGACATTCAATTGTGTTTTGATACACCGACATTTATCACCGATTGGCAACGTCTGGAGATTGGCATGGCCGGATGTACAATCTCTATGGCCATGGAAGTAATAATCTGCGCATCAAAATGGGTCGTTAGTGGGCAAAAGGTAAGGGCAGGATCACGCCTGCCTCCCATTCAAGCATATATGGATGATATGACAATATTGACGACAACTGCTCCGTGTACTAAAAAACTGCTAAGCAAACTTAACGATAACCTTAAATGGGCTAGAATGAAAGTAAAACCAAGCAAATCCAGAAGTATATCAGTTGTTAAGGGAAAATTGTGCAACAAAATTTTCTTCATAGAGCATTGAGAAGTCAGGGTTGCGAGGAAAGCTAAAACTATGGTACCAAAAGTTTGGACTTCTACCCCGGCTCATGTGGCCATTGACAGTGTACTATATACCCACCACTAAAGTGGAAAAGCTAGAAAGAAGTCAGCTTTTATGCTAGGAAATGGTTAGGGGTGCTATGGTGTCTTAGTAGCCTGGCTCTTTATGGGAAAGGTGCTCTAGAGTTGCCGCTTACCGGGCTTACAGAGGAATTTAAGTGCACTAAAGCTAGATTAGAAATGACATTTACGGAATCCCGAGATAGTTAGTAAGAAAAGCGGCACCCACATTAGCAACAGGACGGAAATGGAATCCAAAAGAGGCAGTGCTGCAAGCAAAAGCAGCCCTTAAACATACAGAAATAGTAGGACAAGTACAACATGGACAAGGAGGATTTGGACTTGGTATAAGTAAACAGAGATGGTCAAAAGCAACCCCTTTGGAACAACGCAAATTAGTCATAGAACAGATACGTAAGCAAGAGGAAGCAGTAAGGAGCGCTAAGACTGTCTCACAAGCCAAACAAGGGCGATGGATGAACTGGGAAAGTGTAGAACAAAGGAAAATTATCTGGAAGGACTTGTGGGGAATGGAAGCCACAAGAATTAGCTTCATTGTTAGGGCAACCTACGATGTACTGCCAACACCGACAAATCTTAGCCAATGGTAGGTGAGGATCCAACATGCCCCCTCTGTGGCGGGACGGCTAATCTCAAACACATAATGGCTGTGTGCAGGACGAGCCTTACTCAAGGAAGATACACCTGTCGCCACAATCAAGTACTGAAATGCTTGGCGGAAGCAATAGAGCATAGGCACTCAACAGTTAATGCCCTGCCAATTGGAGCAGAGGGCGATATGCACCACATTTGCTTTGTCAGGGAGGGAGTATCGGGAAAGAAGAGTTATAGGGCAAAACAAAACTCAGGGCAGCTGAGGGGAGCATGTGATTGGAAAATGCTTGCTGATGTCGGCCAACAACTGAGAGTCCCATCAGAGATTGCAACAACCAACTGAAGACCAGATTTATTACTCTGGTCCAACACAAAGCAAATAGTTTATTTTATAGAGCTAACAGTCCTGTGGGAAGAAGCAATAGACGAGGCATACGAAAGAAAGAAACTACGCTATAGCGAATTAGCAGCTGAGGCCGAACAGCGAGGTTGGAGAACAAAGGTCTGTCCTGTGGAAGTTAGATGCCGTGGATTTGTGGCAATATCAACAACCAAACTACTTAAGGAGTTAGGGCTCTGTGGCAAAGAATTACGCCAGATCACAAAAGCTATATCAGATATAGCAGAAAGAAGTAGGCAGTGGTTGTGGCTGAAAAGAAAGGATCCTACTGTATATGGGCACAAAAGTAAAGAACATCACGTTGAAAAACCATAAAAAGTGGTTTAATCTCAGGAAAAAGGTATGAAAGGTAAGTCTTTCTTGCAGAGCGTCATTTTTCAAGCCTGCAGGAGAGTAGGGAAAGGTTATCTTCTTTTCAGGTGGTAAGTATCCCTGCAGAGTTGGCATAAAGTGCCTGCAGGAATAGGTAATAGGGATAGGTATAGGGATATCTCGGTTTATAAACTTTTTTTTTTCTTTCACTTAATATCTTCTTCTCACTTCTTTTCGGCATCAGCGCAACCTCCCTCCATAAACTCCAACTGGTTCAAAACTCTGCTGCTTGTCTCCTCACCTCTACAAAATCTTCTGAGCACATAACCCCCTCTTTAATCTTCCCTGGCTTCCGGTCAGCCAGCGCATCACCTACAAAATCCTTCTCCTCACCTACAAAGCTTTACACAATTTGGCCCCTCCCTACCTCACTGAACTGCTCCAACCTTACCATCCTACCCGGACACTACGTTCCTCTGCAGATAGGCAACTGGTCATTCCACAAGCAAAACTGAAGCATTTTGGGGATCGTGCATTTTCTAGGGCAGCACCTAAATTATGGAACTCTCTCCCTCCTCTAATTTGGAATTCCAACTTGTTACTAATCTTTCAAACCCACCTTAAAACCTATCTTTTCACCCTAGGATATCCTAGTTAGCTCTGTTCAGAATCTGGTCCCATCTTTTACTGATACTATCCATTTGCTTACTTATAGTTAGAACTGTTGTAGCTGTCTGTCTGTTATACTATTTCTGTCTAATTGTTTATTTTTGTCATGTTATCTATGTTGATGCTGTGAAGCGACTTTGGGTGTTAGAAAAGCGCTATATAAATAAAATGAATTATTATTATTATTATTATCTGGCCGTGCCCAGAGCGGAAATAGAGGGGAGTGGCTCTGAGACGTCATTGCTCACCGTTAAACCTTCTGGAGGTGTCGTGGGCTCAAATTAACCAAACATCCAGGATGGAGGGTGCCCACTTGAAAACCTCAATGACATATCTGCTCTCAACCCAAGTCCGTTCTAAAATACTGTCTTTTGAAGTGCTTCTCTTGGAGTATGGCATAATGGATATTATAACATCCTATCCTGTGTATATTGAAATGCAAAGTTTACAAAATGTCATGGTGGACAGCTCCATACCAAACACTATTGTGCTAGCTATGACAGTTCACTTAGAAAAACAAATACACAATATAAATATTATTAGAAATACAACAATTAATATTACTTAATTAATATTACTTAATAAAATTTCTTCTCATTGTTAATGTCCAATAATTTCATTGATTGTTCCTTAAGCAACAATTTCTTAATCCCAATGTGTTAATCCTCGAGAGTTGCAGCTGGAATTGAGTCAAGGTTTTTGTGGCCCTTTGTATTGAGAGCACATGGCTCCTCTGGAATGTTCACCAGGGCCATTTTGGTCTGTTCCTCTTATCTGAATGAACAATCCCCATTTCCCAATCTTTCGCTGATAACGTATTTCGATGTAAAGCAATTCATTCTTACCAACCAAAATTTGCCACAACTCCTAGGTAGGCCTACATCACACGATATGTCCTCCAGCACTTTGAGTTCAGACTGAGGTGCAAAAGGGCTGCATTTTCAACAATGTTGCCGAGACACACTCGCACAGTCAACTCAAATTAACTTGGATATAGGCTACCAGACCCTGACATGGCCTATTCAAACAAGATAGCAACCTAGGCAACATACATTATAACACATCCCCCTATAAAACCAACACTAGGCTATATAATAATAATAATAATAATAATAATAATAATAATAATAATAATAATAATAATAATAATAAGGTTATAATAATGTCTTTCAAGACACTCACGGTCACCTTACAGTATATATTACAATATACAATATAAATTCAAGTAAAATATAAAATAAAAGTAATTCAGCAACATAGTAACAATACAAAAGGGTGGTAGGGTATGAAACAACAATTGAAACCATAATGTTAGTGAAAACACTGATAGCTCGAGGCTTAGACGTAAACAAAGCCGAGAGGATTAGCTTCGTTCAACTCAGAAAAGTAATTTGGCTGCTGCCAGCTCTCAGTAATGCAGAGGAAATCCAGCTTTCTGTCATCAATAAATTCATGAATCAGTTAGGCCTTGTTGGTTAGGGATCTTACATTAAAAGTAGAACATTTTAAACAAGAAAGATGTAGCTACCTTGGGCACCGGGGAAAGAGCACTGTGATTGACAGTACGGCTGGGAGTGTTGAGTGGCTATGGTGTGCTCCGAGTCAAGAGTGGAAAAACATACGTCTGGAACCTCTGTGAATGTATCTTGGTCGGCGACGCAGTCCAAGTTCATCAATTAATGAGGTCCAGTTCGGAGTGTTGTAGTTATTAAAGGGGCCCTGTTATGCACATTTTCAGGTTCATACCTTTATTTAGGAGTTCTACAAGAACAGGTTTACGCATTTTAATGTTCAATAAACAATTTATTTTTTCCAAACTGCCTGGATCTGCAGCACCTCTATTCACCCTCTGTCTGAAACGCTCCGTTATAGCTCCTGTCTCTTTAAGGACCTCCCCCCCCCCCCCCCCGACGAGCCAAGTCTGCTCTGATTGGTCAGCTGGACAAACAAAGGCAGTTTGCCTTCACGCTGACGAAAACAACGTTTTCTCAACATGGCAAAACCACCTGGCCTCTGCTCTGACTGGCTCTGGTTGAGGGCGTGCCAAACATTATTCAAATGTTTGACTTAGTGACGTAGATAAATTATAGAAGAAAACGCCGGACTACAAACGAGGCGTTTCAGGCAGTTCAGGAGCAGTATTTTCTGTGAGAGAGTAGTGTTAAGGTTAAACCACTTAGTTACATGTATTGTGTGCTGTGTATTAAACCACTTAGTTACATATATGGTGTGCTGTGTATTAAACCACTTAGTTACATATATGGTGTGCTGTGTCTTAGACCACTTAATTACATATATGGTGTGCTGTGTATTAAAAGGACAATCTTGCACATTCCGATCTGTTCAAGGTCTTCTTGCACTCTCTGCTCTGGCAATCATCTCATTGCTGCTATCTCGGTAGACTCTCTCCCCCTCCCTTACAGCGCACTCATGAGTTCGGTACGACAACTCGGGACTGGACCAGAGGAGTGCCCAGAGGCCTAGGACTAGGCCTGCGCACCAACAAGGGAGGGTCAAAAGTCTAAAACCAATGACTTCTCTCCATCCAGTTGTTTTATGAACTTGTGTTGTATCACAGTATAAAAGGAGGGCGCACCCCTCCCAAGGTGTGGCATTCAGTATACTGGGACGGTGTGTGTGTGTAGGACAGCAGACTGGTGTAGGCGGGGTGTCACCCTTTGATATCTTTGTATTTAGTCATCTTTTGATATCATCGTATTTTGTCATCATTTGATATCATTATATTCTGGACTTTATTATTCTGTATTGATTACTTCATTTTCTGACTGTTTTTCTTTGACCTCTACAGGCTAGGCAACGGCACCCTGACTGCCATTAGGTATCGTGATGAAATCCTTGGACCCCTTGTCAGACCCTACGCCGGTGCAGTGGGTCCTGGGTTCTTCCTGGTGAACAACAATGCCCGGCCTCATGTGGCGAGAGTATGCAGGCAATTCGTGGAGGATAAAGGAATTGATACCATTGACTGGCCCCCATGCTCGCCTGACCTAAATCCAATAGAACACATCTGGGACATTATGTTTCGGTCCATCCGACACTGCCAGGTTGCACCTCAGACTGTCCAGGAGCTCAGTGATGCCCTGGTCCAGATCTGGGAGGAGATACCCCAGGACACCATCCGTCGTCTCATTAGGAGCATGCCCCGACGTTGTCAGGCATGCATACAAGTACGTGGGGGTAATATACAGTACTGAGTACCATTTTGAGTTGCTGCAATGGAATTTCAGCAAAATGGACTAGCCTGCCGCATAATTTTTTCACTTTGATTTTCGGGGTGTGTTTGAATTCAGCCCTCTGTAGGTTGATAATTTTCATTTCCATCAAACAATGTGGCATCCTTTCATTCCAAACACATTACCCAGTCCATATTAGTATAGATATCCAGCATGATTTTTTTTCCCCACTGAGATCTGATGTGTTTTCAAAGTGTTCCTTTACATTTTATTTTGCAGTTGTATATATACACAGAACTGTGCAAAAGTTTAAGGCAGGTGTGAAGTCTTTAAAGTAAGAAAAATAAATTCTTGAAATATACATTTTCAGTGTTTTTTTTCTCTTTATCAATTCATAAAATACAAAGTGAGGGAAAAGCTAATCTGTATCAAATCAACATTTGGTGTGTATATATATACACCATATATATACATATATGATAATATTATAATAATATATACATATGTATATATATATACATACAGTATATATTCTAAATCAAGAATGAATCATGAATCTAGAACATATAATTATCTTTGATGCTAAAGGTGAAAGGCTGAATGGTAGCACACACCTTGAGTCCATGTCTCTGAAAACTAACAACCAAGCTAGAAATCTTGGCATCACCACTGATTCATTTCAACAGCCACATCAACCCAGTGATAAATTCAGAATACAATCCCATCAATATCATAGCAAGACTCAGAGGACTCATGTTCCAACAAGACTTGCCATGCATTTATTACATCAACTCAGCTACTATGGAGAAAAAAAAGCTGGAACCAACTTCCAGAAGATCTGAGACTAGTTCCAGACTACTTTTAAATCCAGATTTGTTCTCGATTGCTTTTCTCTGTATACGTTCCTTACTTGTAAGTTCCTTGTTGCCTTATGTAAAGCACATTGAATTGCCTATGTGTATGAAATGTGCTACCCAAATACATTTGACTTGACTACCTGTTTAGAAATATACAGTATTCATTATTCCACCAGTGAAGTATTACAAAAGCTAAAACCAGATCTGCCAACTTTTCCAAAAGCCTTTGAGTGACAAACGTTTCCAGTTGCCCCATACGGTCTCTCTAACCATCCACACCAGCCATCATGTATGCCTGTTCAATTATTGTTGCAAGATATTCGCAAGTCCTATTAAATGAACCCTCAGCAAAGTGATGGGGCTTGCTATCCTTTAGTCTGGCCTACATAGCTGGCAATGAGTAAAATAAAAAATAAAAAAAATTTAAAAACATAAAAATGTTGTATACTTTGGAAATAGTCAAAGAGATGTTGAATATGTGGCAGAATAATAATTTTTGTTATCAGGAAGGGCTTGGTTTGTGTTTTCCATCTTCATATTTCAAATTCATGTGCTCTGGCATCTCCTCTCACTCAGTTGATAACGTATGTTTAGGACTTTGTTATGATCAACGACGGAAAAAGACCCAGATAGGTTCAAAACAGTGGTGAGGGCTACATGTGAATAAATAATCGCTGCTAGAAAATAGGCTAGACGAATTGCAACTCCGTATCGAACGCCAGATGATAGAGACCTAGGCCCGGTAGTAAGTATCGTCTAAATGTGCTTCATGGCAGCATTTGGACTCGATGACAGTCGGCATACACCTGCAGTTTCCACAGCGACACCACCAGCAGTTATCCAGTAGTTTCTGCCCAGTACCGCAACTTCATCGTTGTCCTCCACGTTGTCGCAACTTTGCTAGGGTTAGTTACTGTTCCAGGTTTTCGTCTTGGATCATATGCGTATGCAGTAAGATTTACAAAAATATGCTCTGTCTAGTTCATGTTTCATACGTTTGAAGACAAATGGCCAGTCTTTGCTCTGCCTGTGGATTAAAATGCTATGTAAATACATTATCAGTATTAACTGCAACCATGCGAATGACGTATGGCTCATGCGTCATTTCAAAATGGCAGCGCCCTATCTTTCGGAGGCATAGGAGCTATTTGTATATTATATTAATATTGTTATCCTCTGACTTTTATTTAACATTTAAGAGCACAAAATGTTATAATATATGTACACAAAACAGCATCTGGAACTTACTTGAGCATTTAATTTCCCCTTTAATCACTCATGCTACATGAAATGCACGTCAGTAGGCAATGCAAAACAAGAATAATTCCAGTTCCTTTATATTTAAATGGAGTGAACTAACATAACTGCTAAAATAATTTTAACAAATTATCATTATATGTCATTGTAATTTTTTTATTAATCACATCTGCATACTAATTTTTTGACCCATGGTAAACTTGTGTACTAATGGAAAAACTGTTTTTGTTCACAGAGTAAGAGAGGGAAAATGAAAATAATGATTTGGGGTAATCAAAACCAGATATTTTAACGAATACTTAGAATAATAAATTATTAAATAATTAGATTTCAAAAGATATACCAAAGAAACACTGCATGAAATCCCATAGGAAAAGAATACGGGTCATGTTTTACCCATATTGTGCATTAGAGGGGTAGTGATGCAAACATGACTTTTATTGAAAAAGCTAGAAAGAAAAATATTAAATAAGGATTTTTGATGATCAAAAACAAGTTGGGGAATTCCTGGAAAACTCAATTATGAAATAAATTTATTGGAAAGATATAGAAAATAAAAACTCAGTCGGGTCACTTTTGACCCATGTTGTGTATCAAAGGGCTAACTTCAACCACTGATTGTTTTATTGAGAAAGCACATTACTTATCTACTGTTTTGTTCATGTGAAGTGTACCTCCAATTTTATAGAATGACTCATTTATTGAATAGTACTGATTGATGCTGACTGGCTGTCGTCTCCATTTTGGCCATCCTTTTGGAATTTGTCTCATGGTTTACAGGAGGAGTTGGACACTGTGGAACACACATCAGATCCGGCCAGGTGGCAATGGTCGTGACTTGTATCATGGAAAACCTTTCCTAATGTATCATACACCAGAGCTTTACCAGGCACGGGACTACCTCCATCCAGTGGACTATGACAGATTGGACATAATTCTAGAAGAGGATGTTTGCCTTTGGAAAACTGACATTACCTGTGATTCAGATTTTTATGAGGTCTGTGTGTTGATAATGGAAGAACATAATCTTGAGGCTGGGCATAACGCTGTTGAGACTACCAGACTGTACAGACAGCTGAGGCCCTTGATAAGAGCACACCTTTCAGAGCTAGGTGATTAGTCAGAACCAAGGAAAGAAGGGCAGAGAAATGTGACAAATGTATAATATCCAGCACTTTGTCAACTCTGAGTAACTGGGCTAAAGCTGTGAACTATATTCTTCTGCAAAATATGTAACCATAATTCTCTATTACCAAGTATGATATTACTGTGAGACGACATTAAAGATTTAAGTTTAATATTAAACATTTGAATACAAAAATATTTCTACATCTGTGTCAGTTGTTCATACAATACATGAGAGGCTAGTCATAATGTTGTTGAGGCAACCAGACAGTACAGACAGCAGAGGCCCTTTAAAGGAACCAAGGATAGAAGGGCAGAGAAATGTGACAAATGTATAATATCCAGCAATTTCTTGTCACCTGAGTAACTGGACAGCTGTGAACTATATTCAGCTGCAAAATATGTAACCATTATTCTCTATTGCCAAATATGATTTGACTGTAAAACGGGATTAAATATTGAAGTGTAAAACCAAAAATTTGAAAACAAAAATATTTCAACATCGGCGTCAGTTCATACCATACATGACAACCATTACATAAAACATGGGAAATGGATTTGGAACAGGAACATTGAAATACTGACATGTGTTGGGTGTGTGCAGGTTCATTGCTCAAGATAAGTATGGGCTTCACATCATAACCATGAACATTGACTCTTTTTAAATGATATCCATCACCCATATTCCGCTTTGCAACAGCCAGAAACTCTGACCTGAATTCAGAAAAAGAGCTGCAGTTGCATTCAAGTTCCAGTACACAAGTGCAGGTGTGGGCCACAGGGCGTCTTGAGAACTCTGTCATGTCAGTGAATGTAACCTTGATGGTCCTCGACAGAAATAGGTCAGATCCTGTGCAGAACCTAAGGAACAGTCTTAGCTCTTTCTGATCAATTCCTCTGACAAATCTCAGAAGATGAAGAGAGGTTGTCCTCTCTGCTGGTGACATAGTTTGGAAACTGAATGTATTTTGTGATACTTCGTGCCTTTGGTTGAAGATCAGCGATGATCATGTGCAGCCGTCCTCCACCTAAAGACTCTCCAACACCTTTCAGGATTGGCTTCCAGCACTTAATTATAAATGCTTGCTGTTGTACCAACTCTTTGTGCAATTTCTTCCAACAATCTTTGTAGGTTTTGTTTTGTAGGTAGGGTGGTGCAGTTGTGACTGCTCAGACTGGTGAGAAGGCCATCCATGTCAGCTCCCTTCAAATCATTCAACGCCTCTATAAGAGCATCCTTCTCAGTGGGGCTAACAGAGTTGAAAAATGCCTCCATTAGACTGCAGGTGTCTGAGGATATGGAAAGGGCTTCGTTGAGAAATGGCGGAGCCAGTTGCATAGGCAGGTATTTAAATCTCTGCCATCCAAAAGCTACAATGCGGGCAACAGCTTTCCACTCCCTTTCTTGATAAGCATGATGCAATGTGGGGATCTTGTATGTGGTTCCAGAGGTTCTTGATGAATAGAAATAGCTCCAGAAATCAGTAAGACTGTCCATAACAAGCCCACTTCCCACTCCACTCTCCCACTCACCATTTTCCAGGACACGCATAAAATCTATTTTGGCATCAAGTATAGTCTCAAGTTGAGAATACATGAGGAAAGGTTTTCCATAATACAAGTCATGACCATTGCCACCTGGCCGGATCCGATGTGTGTTCCTCATTCTCACCACAGTGTCTAACTTCCTGTAAAACATGAAAATGCCTGAATCATGTCAGAAACACAATGCACTTTGCGAATAGTAATGGTCTGCTTCAACTATGTTTTCGGGATTCTCATAGAAATCTGTGAATGAGCTGGTTGTTGAGGCGTGTTTTGAACTTGTTTCCTAATTTATGAGTTCAAGTGCTGTTGACTGACTCAAGGGAAACGTCTGATTCACTGTTTGTGGGCACAGGGTCGGTACTTGGTATTTCAGTCACAGGTTCCAAATTTTTGATTTCTGTCACTTGCTGGATTATACTGTAATTTGTGGTACTGGAGGCAGAGTTATCATCTAATTGCTGAATAACAAATTCATCCATCTGATCTTCCATTTCTATAACTTTACTTACATTATCTGATGCCTGCTGCTCAGAAGCATGATAAGGTTGATAAATCAGTGTTTCACAGAGAACATCCAAAGAAATGTTTCCGTCATCATCAAGGAAAATAACTTTATCAAGGGACCGACACAATGTCTGGACACAGATGTCTGAGAAGTTGGGGTAGCATTACAAATCAAGGTTGATGGTACACTTCCATGCATTAAAGGGCTGGAGCTAGACAAAGGCACGTCTGAAGACACAAGTCGATGAGCACGGAGGTGACATGGTATGGGAGGAATATTTAGCAGAATGTTCTGGCGAGGTGGGGGCTTCTGTTGTCTGGGATCTCTCTGGTGATCTGGGTTGTGCTGATGAGTCACTTAATCGGAATCATCACTTTGTCTTTTCTTTGAACAAATGTACAACCTAAGTACTTTATGTCGAGTTGTATCGTACAACCTCCCAACTGTGAGTGTTCTAAGGGCTCCTTTGACTTCACACTTTTTGTGTTATGGGCTCAAAGTCCTCAACTACTCCTTTTGATGATTTCCCCTTGGGGAAAAATATTTTCTTCCCATCCTGTAGAATTTGATTCACAGTCTCATCTTTCCTTACAATGATCTCTCTGGTGCTCCCACCAGTTGGTCATCTAACTTGCCTGAAATAACCATCTTGATCATTTGTCCAACCCAACTCTATTTTTCTTGGTTTGGGAAACAGGAATGCTGCACGAAAAACAAGTCCTAGGCGAGTATGTTTATGAAAGTTTGTTGCTTGGAAGTTTCATTTTAGATCATAGGCGTTCTATAAGGTTATTTTTCTTCTCTGCAGCTGAGGATGAGCCTGTCCAATTTTTACCAAACACGATCTCCAAAATGAGGAACATACTTTGACAGGGTTTCTTCATCCATCATCCTGACAACATCTTTGTCCACCTGCCAGGGTCAGAAATATAATTTAACTTATTAGTATTAATGTCACTGAGATATAACATTACACATATGTACATTTACGTGTGGAAGAAAATGTGTGTACCTATGTGTTGTGAATGTGTGAAACTGCAATTCAAATTAGACATCTGTTCAAACACAAACACTATTTTTCATAAGAGCAAATATTCACTTGTCAAAGCAGGCAAGTCATTTCCCTTTTCATCATTAGGATTAAACCTGATGTTACCTTACTAACCCCAAATCTCGCTTTGTGGTACAGGCCTCAAGTAACTAACATTTCCCATCCATTAAAAGCAACAATATATTGAACCTGCCAACGTTTCACTAATTTGCTAGAGCTAGTAGTTGAACAGGTGACATTAGTATGCCTACATTCCCACTGGAAGCTTTGATTGAGCAGAGACCCGTACCACATAGAGTGATAGAGCTTTTGAGGCTGTAGCACCTAAACTGTGGAATGCTCTGCCCACAACTTAAAGGTCTGTTGATTCTGTGGATTCTTTTAAAAGGTAGCTAGACATATCTGTTTAGACAGGCATTTTGGTAATTTGTATGTACCAGGTCTGCATTTTATGTATTTATTGTGTATTTTTAATGTATTGGGTTTTTAGTTTTGCTCTTGTAAAGCACTTTGTGACTCATGTCTGTGAAAAGCGATATACAAATAAACGTTGCTTACTTCGTTACTTACAAAGCAGGATTTTGGGTTAACGAGAACTTCAGGTTTAACCCTGGGTTACCTGAACCACGACGGTGGGACACTTGTTACCGGGGTAAAATTCCCATGGTAACTTGGGCAAACTTATCAAACTATTCATACTAAATCAGTTTTCCCTGCCCCTGCCTGGTGCCAGGCCTAAGAGATGCCGCTTAAGGCTCAGCAGTCATGTCTTCCCATCCCCATACCTATAAACCAGCCCTAGTTCCAGCTGAAGAGGGAGGTGCATTGTGTTGAATGTCAGTTGGTATAGTCGCAGGGGAATAGAAAAACACAAAAACATATTACTAATAAATAAAACAAATTATTTTCTATGATGAGAATTCAAAACTAAAACAAAAAAAAAACCTGCCTAGAGTCTAGACATTTTGAAGTATTGAGTGACTCCGCGTAAATGACAGCCAATGTGACAATAATGCCTTTTAGTCATATGGCCAAGGTACGTCTCCTTGGCTTTGAGGTAGACTGAAATATGGTTGTTTATTGGTGGTTTGGCCATACATAACTGCAGGCAATTTGGGTCAATATTCTTCATCATCATCATCATCCGCTTTGTCCGGGGTCGGGTCGCGGAGCTTGCAGTTCCAGCAGGGCATCCCAAACTTCCCTTTCCCGGGCCACATTAACCAGCTCTGACTGGGGGATTCCAATGCGTTCCCAGGCCAGTGTGGAGATATAATCCCTCCACCTGGTCCTAGGTCTGCCCCGCGGCCTCCGCCCAGCTGGACGTGCATGGAACAACCTCCCTAGGGAGGCGGCCAGGTGGCATCCTTACTATATTATATTCAATATTCTTGTTAATGTATATTCACTATTTAAACTATAATGTATTACAGCAGTTGCCGTGGCTTGGGGTGGTGGGGCTCGATATCTTTTCATGGGGCCCCAAACGCCTGGCGGTGCCCCTACCAGCAAGACCAGCTACGACAAGTAGGCTAACCACCAGCTAGACCAGCAGTTCTTAAACCCAAGCTACTTAGAACCGGTTAAGACCACCGGGACTATTTCACAGCTGCTCGCAGCTATATTTATAGTTAGATCTACTAGAACGTTAAAGATGGGGCCGTGATATTGATAAGCCTTTTAATTAAGAGTAAATTAACATTCACATTATGTGTGTTGAACATGCGTTGTGGTACAGGCCACAGGTCAGGTGACTAAAACTGGTGGGATTTACCTTGTCCTGCAACATTTGATCAAGGTTCTCTTCAGGTATCCCTCAAGGCAGCAAGAAACAAGTCATTCATTCAGCTGCACCAAAATGGATGATTCAAGTGTTAGGGTTGGGATTCTCAGAAAAAAAATAAAGCCTACTTTCTGTGGCGCTTATTTTCTTAAAGTAACATAACGTTCCTTTACCTAAATGAAGGTGTACACAAAGGTAACTAACGTTAGTAAGGTTAGGTATGGATACACAGCACAGCTAACTGAAGTGAGCTCGAGTCTCGACAGACAGGCTAACAAGCATTTATTTAAAAAAAAAAAAAAAAAAAAAAAAAGCGAATTTAGAAAAGGAAGTATAAAATCAAACGTAGAAATCAACTGACCTACACATTAGCTTTCAGGGCATCCATCAGGCAGCATGGCATGTCGGGTGTTATAGCCTATTAAATTCATTAATTGGATCTCAAATTGTCATTTTTTCGGGAAAACAAAGGATCGTTAGAGAAATTATCCCGTTATCTCGTGAAAACGAATTTGTTATTACGAGATGACAAATAACTCGAGATCGAGAAAACAAAATGAAATTTACTCTGTTTTCCCGTGATAACGAGTTAAGAAAATATGAATTTATGGCAGTTTAGGGCTTCCATAGATTATATCCGCCCTCAGTAATGGAATTTAATTCCAAGAACCTGTAATGTTCAATTTCCCACCTTCCCGCAAATTTCATGAAAATCAGTTCTGAATAAGGTGAGTTTGGTCGGCTTTGTTGCCTTCTCTCAATACACATTGTATTTGTCTACCCGCGGATCTTGCCCGGTCCAAGATGGCGGACCTGCAGACGCATAGCGGCGATATACAGCAGTGGCCTTCGAGCGATGTATGCATGCATGCATATCTATGGCTCCTACCCATAAGTGACGCACTTCCTTGTGCTGTAAAGCAAATCGCCGGAGATCACGCCCGGCGGCAGACAAATTTGACATTGAATATTGAGACTTCAAGGGGACTGATGTTAACGGCAACTTCTTCATTCTTCCAGACATTAATGTGCAAACTGTAGAAAGGTATGAATACAAAAAAAGAAAAAGGGTTACCTGTAGTGGGATGAAGTGATAGTGTAGGTCTTTACTGAACACGTAGGTAATTATTTTATTTTTTTTTACTTTATTATTAAACATTGGGAAACGACAGCTGTAGGCGGCTTACAGTTTCTCAAAACCCATCATTTGGAATTGGTATGGTTTTGTGCTACAGTAAATAAACTGTATAATTCGAGCACAGTTTAATTTGCCCTATAAATTCCACATTGTGCTCTGAGGCAATTTTCCAATCTGCCATATTTAAAAGTAGGACAGAACTCGATTCAGCCCAGAACAAACAAGTTTTTCCACTTTGAAAATGATACAGCTGGTGTAAGATTAAAGTAATTTGGCCATTATGCAAATTTTCAGGTTTATACCTTTATTTAAGAGTTCAACTAGAATAGGTTTACACGTTTTAATGTTCCATAAACAAATGTATTTGTATTTGTTCGAAACTGCCTGGATCTGCAGCACCTCTATTCACCCTCTGTCTGAAACACTCCGTTTTAGCGCCCGTCTCTAGGCCTCCCCTCCCGACAAGCCCAGTCTGCTCGGATTGGTCAGCTGGCCAAACAAAGGGAATTTGCCTTAGCGCTGACGAAAACGGCAGTGTTTGCGATGGGGAAATGACCCGGCCTCTGCTCTGGTTGAGGGCGTGCCAAAGTGACGTAGATAAATTACGGAAGAAAACGAGGACTACAAACGAGGCGTTTCAGGCAGTTCAGGAGCAGTGTTTTTTGTGAGAGAGAGTAGCTTCCTTTGGCGCGGACTATGGGGTTTGTAACTATTCAGACATTTTACTTGCACAAAAAGCTATATAAACATACAAAAGGAAAGCGAAAACCACAAAAAGCATGATATGGCCCCTTTAAAGCAAATAACCAATAAAATGTGCTACATTTCCAGGCAAGACTATTTAGTGAACAGAATACAGCACCAGTCAGTGAAATTTATATAAATTAAGATTTTATTACCATTCTTGATTTAAAAACTGAACATACAATTACATTGAAATATTAACAATAAATGCAGACTTCTGTACATCTATGGAGGTAAATCTCTTAACATTTATCCATTGGTAAAATGAGGACCATAACCAAACATTTCCTGAGACGCATAAGTCATGTATAGAAAGCCATCATCATCTCTGTGGTCCTTGTAGACTTGAGCCATAGTGAGGGACATACTGGCTATACCGCTGTTGTTGATGAGCAAGTAAAATGCTTGACTTGGCATCAGTGACATACGATTTCTAAAATAAATGACAACATGTTACACGTTAAAGTTAATAAAAATTACAAACTATTAGAGCAACACCACTTTCTATACACCAGAACACAAACAAGGGCACTTTAATAATACAATTGTGAACTCATAATAAATTGAGTTAAATTGCACCAATACTAATTTAAAAAACAGCTAGTATCTGGATACAAGTCCTACGCCATTTTCCCACTGCAGGCCAGTGGGTCAAAAATGTTTTGCTCATCTGAAGAAAACCCTGATTTGAATGTGAACAGCACAAGTCACATGAAATCTGATCTTTTAAATTCGGACTGTGGCACTTTCGTGTGTGGTCCTAAATCTGATACACATCCTTTTTGCAATGCGACCTAAGTCAGTCAAATAAATTAGACTTTCACGTCACTTGATTGCATGCTGCATTTTGTTATTGTCAGGGTTGGAGAAAATACATGTAATTAAAATACAGAAGTAATTGTTATCCATTACAGAAAAAGACCCCCCCCCCCCCAATTACGCTGCCCCTCCTGAATCCCATGATGATATGTACCAATATGGGCGGGCAGGCAAGCAAGCACTACAAATTTGATGCAGTCTGTTAGGGCTGTTCAACTCCAGAAAACGGAGTTGATTCTTTTGTAAAACAGATGGGCGATGTTGGTACTTCTGGACATGCTTTTGTAACCATTTCTATGTATCCTTTTTATCTGTACTTTTATTTTCAGAGTTGTTTTATTGGGAGTTTGTATTTTTTTATACACAAACACACTATAGTGTCAAACATGAAAAATTTATTATTTATGTTCAATTTTGCTCAGATAAAAAAGAATGTGCATTTAAAATCGCATGGGTGTCCATACTTAAATCGCGATTAATCAATTTTTTGTTCTGATCAAAATTGACCATAAATGGTCAGCTTTTCATGTCGTTTTCATGCAAATGTATTCATTATTGGAAATCAATTAACTACACAAAACGGAGTCCAGAAACCCTTACAGATAATGCATTTAGCATAAAAAATATGCTTATCTCATAACATGGTAAACTCAAGCCTGTTAAATTTGACATTACTTAGTAAGAGTATGAATAAGTATGTCACAATGTAGTGTCCATCCTTTATGCGTTAACGCCAAACAGACAATCCAGGGACACAGATCAAGCATTTACCAATATGTTCAAATCACTTCATCTCTTCACCATTTGAAGCCCAAGTTGACAACGCAAACTTCTCTAGCACCGAACAGGCTTAAACATTCTTTACAATAAAATTTCCAATGGACTCGCACTAGCGTTCAACTGCATGCCGAACCAACTCTCCTGCGATCTGACTAAAACACTGTTCATTGTATAACCGGTACATTGGGCAGCTGAACGAGTCATTCACTCACACTTAAGAAAACCAGAATGGTATTGTATCCAACCTCAGAGGAAAAAAGGGCTACCAAGCGAAATGTTTCGGTGCTGTCACAGTGACGGGACAGTCTCCATTAGCTGTGTGCTTGGCTAGCAAATAGTATTTAAGATGTGATGTAGCCTACTCCGGTAGTAACTCTGAATTTTAAATTGGAGTACCCGCAAATAACTTTGGTCTTGTCGACAAACATTTGGCAGGGTTTGTAGCTGAACTTGCCATTAAAAAATAAACTTCTTTATCCATTGCTTGCTAGCTTCTGTCCAATACACAACTGCATAAAAAAAGTGCGTTAACTTTGACCACACACCCACACTAAAATCTACTATGTGTAGCTTATTTGTAAGTGATTTTGGTGACCCCTACCGTTTGCTTAGTGTAATTAAATTTACCTAGCTGTTGCAAGCCTGGCAGCACAGTGGCTCAGTGGTTAGCACTGTTGCCTCACACAGCAAGAAGGTGCTTGGTTAAGACCCCACCTGACCCAAGGGCTTTGTGTGGAGTTTGCATGTTCTCCCCGTGTGTGTGTGGGTCCCTCCATGTACTCCGGTTTCCTCCCACCATCAAAAACACTCCATCCTCCTGCTAGTGCCCTGACCAGTCACTGCCAATTCAACTGGAGTTGGTCTGTGTCGGAGTGTGAGCAAGTCTGTCGCAATATGTTGGGTCGCAATATGTTGGGTGAGCAACTCTGGAGCAAATTGGCTGCCGTGGTATCACTCAGACTGAATTGTTTGATGGTTGCCAATTAAGTACACAGACAGCTGATTTGTATAACACGCTTTGAGTCTTGAGAAAGTATTATTAAAAGACATGCAGAATGCTGTGGACCAAGAGACCGTACATTCACTTCCATCATGACAAGACATTGCATTATGTGGTTCATCGGGAGCTCTGATCTGATTCTATCCATACTTACAATGAATACTAAACAATAATTCTTGAATAGATTGATAATAAAAAAGGTTAGACATGCTTGGAAGGAAAATGACAAAAGCAGTACTGTTCATATTTTTATTTTATGCAACCAGTCTCGGATTTTTGTTTACACAGGAAATGAGGGAAAAAATAAAAATACACTTTATTACATACAAATACACTCATGCTGCACACCAGACCTTCCAAACAGAACTCTGGCACTTGAACGCTCACCTTTCCCAGAACTGAACTTGTATATGGTCTGTCAATGAAGCTTGCAGGATTCTGTATCAGCAGCTTCTCACTACACAAGGTTAACTTTGACTAGACACCACTGATCCTAACATCAGCCTCAATACAGCTGAAGTCCCCTGAATTTCTACTCGCTGACTACTTTTCCTTCCTCCTTCCTGTAACAATTACATTTGGCCAGCAGTGCAACCCATAAGTCTGTAACCTATCCCTACCTGTGATGGCTTTCTAGGTTACCGACGGCCTCATCTGCAGCTCTTAAAACCACCAAGTAGATTGATCGCATCATTATACCTCACATCCTCTTCGATACTGCATTTGATCTCATTTGGCAAACTAAAGATCCACTTGTCACATGCCTCAGAGTCTAGCTTGTTTTGGCAGTTGGCTTCCATGAACAATGTTAAACTTTACACCTTTACACTCCCTTAAATCTATAACACCAAAACGTGCAAGCATCTTGCTACAAATCTTAGGGTCTTGGTTTTTCTAAGTTCTCAAATCTGACTTATTTGGTATCTGCTATAAAGACTAACTACCAACAGTCATGGGTGCTCGTGAAAACATGCAAAAATGTATTTAAAATGTACCATTAAATCAAAGCATTGACATCAGTTTGGATAAATCCTGGAATATCATTGTATGAATATTAAAAAGACATGAAGACAGTCACGTGAAATGCCAGCTTACAGACAAAACCTAAAAATGAGAAAGAAACGATCTCACTGCTCCTAGCTCCAGTTGAATTATTCCATAACTTCACTTGAGCATTAAAATAGAGAAACGTTTAATGTACCCTTTGTAGAAATCTAACGTACCATGTTACGGTGTTAATACTGTGTAGCTAACGTTAGCTTACTTCAGACATGGACGCATCATTTAAAATAAAATCAGTTGAATTTCCCTTTTAATACATCATAGGCCTATTGCTAATATCAATAGCATATGACAACTGTATATCACAGTAAGTTCCCAAATTTGATTTAACCCTCGCAATCGCAATTCTAATGCAAAACAACTTTGCTAGTTAGTCAAACTGCATGTTGTGATCTTACCGCAGTTAGAAAGCAAATGGGGCGCATCTCCATTTACCTTGGATGGATTTTTTTCTTCCAAGATTCTAAGGATTCTCATGGAGGCCTTCGTTTTGTGTTGAATGGGTCAGTGCAACGGAGTTGATTTAGGCTAGTAGAGAGTCAATACAAGTATACAGAATTGATAGTCAAATCTAACTTGTTTAATGACGGTCGCTCATGTCAGGTTCCCACAGGGATTTTGTTCAAAATAAATTTAAGTTCAACCGTTAAGATTTGATGGGAATAAGTAGGAATACTTGAGTGCTCCCTATTACTGTGCCCGTTTCAGCGTGAAAGACATTCTGACAAAGTCCAGCAACCTCCACCATGCAATATTTGTCAGTAGTTCAAGTATATTTTTTAAATCAGTTTGTTCTAATCATTTGATAGTAAATAAAAACAAAAACTTTATTAAACTACATAAGTTATGGATTTATGCAAGAACAAAACGTGCACTCTTTGGAAGCTAACTGAATTAGCAAGAGCTCTAGGTAGTTTCACAACAAGCAAGTTTACTTTAGAATGAATTTAAACTCAGACCAACAAAAACATTTGATTTGTCAATTTGAAAAACAGTTTCAAAACGCTACACAGCGTGATTGTGCTTCATTCCGACTACATTGCAGCTGTTGGGGTTGTCCTGGCCTAATGTTGCTAGCATGATTAACGACTATACTCCAAAGCCCTATTCGGACAGGATTAATATTACTTGAGGGATGTTGGTGATAACTATTTAGCCGTGGTCCTCAGTAATTAAACGCACGGTTCCGGTTGGGATTTTTGCCGATACGAAATTACAGGGGATCGGATGAATTTCAGATACTCCCCGGATGGACACGTCACTCAAACGCTGCGTGCTCTCCGCTACTACAAGCATCTGCCATGCAACTTTAAACCTATTTCTGGTTCTTTTGGTAGGCCTATTTATGGACAACGGCCTACCTAGTGCACAAATAAAAATATGTAATATGTGCTGGCTGGCCTAGACTGCTTACCTATAGCTGACATTACAATGCCCCATTGTACAAGATTGTGGGCTCTTTCACTCTTGATGGATCTTTTTTTTCGTCTTCTTATGGGCAGCTAAGTGGGAATATATGTGGGTGTAAGGGGATTCAAACCCGTCAAAATGTTGAAGCTCCCCTTAAATTCCTCCAGGACAGTTCCAATACTGAAATTGCGGCAAAAGAAGTTCAAGTAATGTAGAAAATACCGCGTAAATATAGACATTGCATCCGGACAGGACTAAAATTATCAGAAGACCAACGTGTGTGCTGAACAGTAGGTTTTTGCGGCTGGAATTAATATGGGGGAGGTGGGGAAATGCCAACATGTGCGCTCCGGACGGGATTTAAATTACTGGACTGCGAGATATTGCCAAATTACCCTACCTCCCCTAGAGAATCAAATCCCATCCGAATAGGGCTTAAGGCTGTTGACCAATCCACGTTGTTCTCCGTTCTTGCCTTCTCGTGGACCCGTTTGAATTGGAACTGTACTTTGACCATGAGAGATCGTCAAAGAATGCAAGTTACCGAGAACGCTTAAAATCTCCATATGTGTTCTTGATCCACCCATTTTAAAAGAGGATGCATCGGTTGCTTACTTTCTAGCAAGAACTCATCTAATATCCCAGAAGTCATTGCAAGAAAGACAGCAGGAGAGCAAAATCAGCTTTTTCCCGCTGGTAGCTGGTGACATTTAAAAAGGCCATTCATAACACTTGTAATGCTAAATAACATTTTAGTAGGTTGCTCATCCCTACCATATGAGTCAAATGACAAACACAAGTTGAGTTGTCTTTACCTTTATAATACAGTATAAAACAAAGTAGCAGCCTATACTAAAACGCAAATGTAACAAACATGATAAAACAAGTGTATCCTGTTGCTCTGATAATACCCAGGGCGCGATGGCAAGTTCACGTAGCATCTTAATCTCCGATAGTGCGTTGTCAGTCCTCGCGATCTTGCAGGATCACTTAAATTGGCAGGAATGTTCTCCTCAAGAACACAAGTACAGTGCATCCAGAAAGTATTCATACCCCTTCACTTTACACATTTTATGTTACAGCCTAATTCCAAAATGGATTAAATAAAAAAATTTCCTCTTTCTACACACAGTATTTTTTTGCAAATGTATGAAAAATAAAAGCTAAAATATCACATGTACATAAGTATTCACACCCTTTACTCAATACTTTGTTGAAGCACCTTTGGCAGCAATTACAGCCTCAAGTCTTGAGTATGATGCTACAAGCTTGCCACACCTATTTTGGGGCAGTTTCTCCAATTCTTCTTTGCAGATCGTCTCAAGCTCCATCAGGTTGGATAGGGAGCGTCGGTGCACAGCCATTTTCAAATCTCTCCAAAGATGTTCAAATCGGGCTCAAGTCTGGGCCACTCAGGGACATTCACAGACTTGTCCCAAAGCCACTCCTTTATCTTGGTCGTGTGCTTAGGGTCGTTGTCCTGTTGGAAGGTCAACCTTCGCCCCAGTCTGAGGTCCAGAATGCTCTGGAGCAGGTTTTCATCAAGGATCTCTGTACATTGCTGCATTCATCTTTCCCTTGATCCTGACTAGTCTCCCAGTTCCTGCCGCTGAAAACCACCCCCACAGCATGATGCTGCCACCACCATGCTTCACTGTAGGGATGGTATTGGCCAAGTGATGAGCAGTGCCTGGTTTCCTCCAGACTTGACGCTTGACATTCAGGCCAAAGAGTTCAATCTTGGTTTCATCAAACCAGAGAATTTTGTTTCTCATGGTGTGAGAGTCCTTTAGGTGCCTTTTGGCAAACTCCATGCGGGCTGTCATGTGCCTTTTACTGAGGAGTGGCTTCCGTCTGGCCACTCTACCATAAAGGCCTGATTGGTGGAGTGCTGCAGAGATGGTTGTCCTTCTGGAAGGTTCTCCCATCTCCACAGAGGAACACTGGAGCTCTGTCAGAGTGACCATCGGGTTCTTGGTCACGTCCCTGACCAAGGCCCTTCTCCCCCGATTGCTCAGCTTGGCCGGGCGGCCAGCTCTAGGAAGAGTCCTGGTGGGTCCAAACGTCTTCAGTTTGCGAATGATGGAGACCATTGTGCTCGTTGAGACCTTCAATGCTGCAGAAATTTGTACCCTTCCCCAGAAATGTGCCTCGATACAATCCTGTCGGAGTTCTACAGACAATTCCTTGGACTTCATAACTTGGTTTGTGCACTGACATGCACTGTCAACTGTGGGACCTTATATAAAACAGGTGTGCCTTTCCAAATCATGTCCAATCAATTGAATTTACCACAGGTGGACTCCATCCTTGAGATGTTTCTACAACTTGATTATCAGTGGAAACAGGATGCACCTGAGCTCAATTTTGAGTGTCACAGCAAGGGGTGTGAATATTTATGTACATGTGATATTTTATTTTTAATACATTTGCAAAAAAAAAAAAGAAATTTCACTTGATCATTATGCGGTATTGTATGTAGAATGTTGAGAATTTTTATTTTTATTTTATCCATTTTGGAATTAGGCTGTAACATAATAAAATGTGGAAAAAGTGAAGGGGTATGAATACTTTCCGGATGCACTGTATGTTCTTCGCGTTATTGGTGTAAACAGCGCAGGTGTGGGCATCTCTTCCTGATTTAGTGACACGCGTCCTTGTGCCGTGAAACAAATTCAGTTTTGCAAGAGATCACGCCTTGCTGCAGACAACTTTTATATTGACAGGGTGTCTGCAGATTTCAGGAAGTCAAATTTAAAAGACATTTGAAGACCTTTTTGAATGCCACTTGGAATGGAATTTAAGACCAATTTTGCAACAACTTATTAATGCGCAAAGTGAAAAACTGCATTTCAACCAATATAAATTGATATTTCCCCTTGTAGCAGCCAATAATGTAATAAAACATTGTTCGTTCTTAATGTATCCATCCATTAGCTATACCGCTTATCCTTTGCAGGGTCGCGGGGGGGCTGGAGCCTATCCCAGCTGACACAGGGCAAGAGGCGGGGTACACGTTCTTAATGTAATAAGTCGATAATGTAATAAAATGTATGAACCAAAAACGTAAAAATAAAAAAATTAAATAAAAGTTCCCGCTGTAGTGTAAGCTTGTCATGACTATTGAAATAGCCAGGGTTTTTGTATTGTAGGTGAAAGCTACAAAAGAAGTATAGATTTCATAATACATAAGTGTAATGGTCTGCTGTGCTCCAATTTCATTTGGTACTGAAAACAGCCACACACACGCACCCATTCCATTATGCATTGACCTGACGTCTTACCTAATGTTTGGTGGAAATGAGCCAAGAAAGACCTATTGGCCACATAACAAAAAGACAAAAAGTGTTAACAGCAAAAACATTAAATCCTACCAGAGCTATAAACCAGTCTATGGTTGCTAGGCGCCCTGGCAGGCTGACTGAAAAAATGGAACGCTATGAGTACCACTTCGCTTAAAGATTTTTTTTTTTTTTACACATTTTTGAAAATTTAGACAGCTAATGTTACGCTGTTTACGAAGATGCAATCCCTCTATCAGCGATCACAATGTTACAGGAGAGTTATTTGAATTCCTCCCTTAAAACAGATTTGTAACAACCTATCTAATATACTTAAAAGTACATTTGTTTAAGCTCTTAGTTTTTTCGCAAAATTGTTTACGATAGCTGGATATTTGAAAGAGTCCCTGATGTGTTGCGTTTTTTTTCGGAGGAATTGACGGGAAACTGAGGCGAGGAAGCAGAGGTGGAAAGACGAGAACTCATCCAGTGTCAGCATGATTCTGGAGAGTGGAGCCGCCT
Organism: Galaxias olidus; assembly: GCA_026901105.3. Classification (NCBI taxonomy): domain Eukaryota; kingdom Metazoa; phylum Chordata; class Actinopteri; order Galaxiiformes; family Galaxiidae; genus Galaxias; species Galaxias olidus. Next base: position 66,998 of record JAPMUY010002720.1, on the reverse strand, counting down.
GCAGCCTGGCCTCGATCTGTAGCCTGTGAACCATCTTGACCAGAAGGATCGTGGCTCCATTTGATGCAGCGTGGAAGAACCCAGTAGGCGCAGTCTTTTGGTTCTGCAGCAGTCTGAAGTGGAGCCTGTTGCTCATTGTTTAGGAGATCATGCTGCCCAAGTGTTTGTCTGAGCCTGGACGAGCTCCTGCGGAGAGATCTGCTACACTGTTGTTGACTGAAGTGGACACTGGTCACAATGACTCCAAACATCGTAAAGGACTCGGACTTGTCCATCTTTTGTAATGAGGCTACTAGCATTAAATGAACATCTTAAGGATTTGGTTAAGTAACTGACCCCGACATCGTTATATCAGAATCTTGGCTAACTAGCCATGTCTCAGATTTTAGATGATTCTATATGCTCTGAAAATATTAAAACCAAGAGGTGGTGGCGTTGCTATTTATGCCTGAAACAATTTAAATGTATCTGTAAAGGTTTCCACCTCAATCCCAAGTCAATTTGAACTTTTAGTGATCAATGTCAGTCTAGGTCACGGGTTACCTTTTGTTGTGGGTGTGTATTGTCCGCCTTCCGCCAATTATACTGCTCTAACCAGTTTGTCAGTTACTTATATCGGAGTTTCAAAGCTGCTATTATGGGGGACTTTAACTTGGACTGGATGTCCAAAGCCGCTGATTATTACATAAATGTTTTAAATCGAGTTCAATCTTACGCAATTAATCACAGAACCCACACAGCCAAATATGCAGAATCTTGTCTTCCCTGTTGGATCTGATCCTGACAAATAGGCCAAACACACACATTCCTGTGTGTTCCCAATAGATTTTAGTGGTCACTGTCCAGTTGGCTGTATTATACTGAGATCCAGATATTTTTTGTTTTAGTGTCTGTCTATAAGGAGGTCTTAAGAAACTTGAGCAAGCATTTTAACGTGACTTATGACACAGCATCTGGAAATGGAGCTATAGATGACAGATCACTATTAGTCCTGGAATAGTTTTAAACTATTTTTAATTCCTTAGCAAACATGCCCCTTCTAAGAAATGTAGAATAAAAAAATAGAAGCATTCCTTGGTATACTTATGAAGTAGGAGAGGAAATATTTCAGAGAAACAAAGCTTAGGCTTTGGCTTGATCTACTGCTTGTGATGTGGACTGGCAAACATTGACATCTTAGAAATACATCTACGTACATGGTGAAGTGCTAAATCTACATATTTCAACAATTTATCTGAATGTTGAAACAATTCAGCAAAATTCTGGAAAGTGGTTCAATCACTTAAAAGGTGCAGTATGAATGTTTGAATTTCTAGCTATAAATTAAATTCAGGTTTTTTTACGTTTATTACATTCCTCCTGGAGGATATCATATACAGCGCACCTTCTCTCTGAGCATTTGGTTTAATGAGTGCCCTGGGCCCTGTATTCAGCTTTTAAAAAAAATCTAGGGACGCCCACCTATCCCCAACCAATCAGGAGAGTTTTTGCAAGGAGTAAGGACTATCTGCCCGTCAATCACCTCGGGTGCACACTCCTCCTGCTTACAGCGTCACCCTCCAAACAAGCTTGTTACAATTCGCGTTGCAGACAAAGTAGCAGCGGCTGAAGTCGTTGCATATCGTCGCAAAAGAGACTTTGCTTGTCATCGACAAGTGCAGTCTTAGAACGTTAGGAAGTATCGCGCCAGATATGTCAAAAAGGCAACATATGGAAGCTATGGAGCCAATCGCAGCTAAATAAAAACGATTGTCTTGCACTAGCTCATACTAATAGGGGAATAAAATTATGAAATTGTTTTTGTTAACGTTAGCTTACTAACAATGCTGTTACTATCGAAACGGTCATTTGTGTCTGGTTCACACCTAAGCAACGAGCACACTCAGTTTTAGAGCATTTACGATCAAACGTTAGGGATTCTTTTGTTTCTCACCTCAGACATGACTATGCGTTGTTGGGGAGAACCAAAAATATGCACAACATACACGATTCATGAAACACGACTTGATGAGCCTGAGCAAGGCAAAGTCAGCGCGCACAGGCATGTGTGGGATGGGCCATTGAGAGGGATAGGACTAGGAGGGACCAAAGACTCAGGAGGTTGGCCTTTTTGAGTGTTGGGGAAAAATTGCAAAAAATTTGATTCACAATTCTCTAGAACTACATACTGCACCTTTAAAAGGCAGTATTTCATCCTGTCTCCCCCAGCAAATAATGCTAGACTCCAGTCCTGTAACGGAAAAAGGAGATTTGTGATGCTTCTAACCATCATTTTATAAACTCAGGCTCACTTTTTGAAGAATACAGTAGAGCTATTTGGGCACAAATGGCACCAGAAGATGCAGTTTACACTGGTGGTGTTCCCTTCTCATTTATACAATTTGATTGCCTGAAGTTCTACATGCAAGTGTATGAGAAGCTCTATGGGTGTATGAGAAGCTCTATGGGTGCAGATCAATTAGGCCAGTATCTGCTAAAGCTATCTGCCCCCTTCATAGCCGAGCCCGACACATTTAACAACCACTTCTGGTTTACCCAAAATATGGTCAGATCTGGTTAAGGGACTTAAAAAATATATAAAATAATTTCCAAACTCCCATGCCTAGAAAAGATGTTAGAACATCTTGTAAATGAACAGCTTTGCGCTTTCTTGTCCACTAATAAGATTAAGCCCTTTTCAGTCAGGTGTCATAGCACTATTACAGCAGCTACTCTTGTAGTAAAGTTACTGCTTGATAAACATTGCTGCTTTGTTTATTGATTTGTCAAAAAGGCTTTTGATACAGTTAATCAGATTACTTCAGGATAGCCTTGCTGGGATTTGATGATGCAGCCTTTACATGGTTTCAGGACTACCTCTGATAGAACAGAGTGCATAGATGCTGAAGGTTTGAAATCAAAGGTTGCAGCCATAGAAAATGGTATGCCACAAGGTTCGGTATTAGGTCCTACATTATTTACACTTTACAGCGGGCCATATCATTAATATAAAGTACATTTCTATGCAGATGATTCCAGTCTTTATTCCTGTGCTCCATCCACGGAACAAGCAATGTCAAACCTGACAAGGGCATTTAATTGTGTATAGAAATCCTTTAGAAATCGAAGATTCGTTTTTAAATCATTAAGGACTAAATACATGCGTTTCTCAAGGGCCAAAAAGTTGGATTATAAGACACATGTGCTTGAACTCATTAAAAGGTGAGGATCAGACTTGGAGCTCTACATAGAATAAAGTCACTCTTTTCACTCGAATACCGAAAGACAATTGTAAATCTACTGTCAGTCATGGATTATGGTGAGTGTATATGCATGCAGATCGAACTATTTTAAAAAGTGCCTTGATGCAGTTTACCACAGTGCTTTGCGTTTTGTAACTGGGGAATAGTTCTAGAACTCATTATTGTACACTATAAAAAAGTAGGATGTCTTCTTTTAGGGATAGGAGAGAAAAACAAACACTCGTTTACAAGGCATTGCTGGGCAAGTTGCCCTACTTCATTAAAACACAAATCCAGTAGTCCTAGGACTAGCACCCTTGAAAGCCGCAAAGGGAACACAGAACTTTGTAAATCAGTTTCCAGGTTTTTTGCCTCTTATAAATGGAACAAGATTCAACAGGAATGGAAATTAGAGCAGTTTGTTTCCGTTGAACAATTTAAAACTTTTATTGGAGGACTTGGGAGCTGAAATGTGTTCTTGTTTTGGTTGAAACTTCAATAAAAATATGCAAAAATGTTTACAATCTTTTATTGTTGATGTCTCTATATATTACCTGTCTTTAAACAGGGCACTGCTGGAAAAAAAAAGACCTGTCTCAGTCGGTGAACCCTGTATAAATAAAATTAAAATCGACATTGAGCAATAAGGCTTGCTGTTTTGACAAGTCTCATCGCCATGTGGCATAGTCCTAACATTAAGAAATGCTGGGTTATTTGATCTACCCAAACGCAGGTTGAGCCTGCTGAGCAAGTTGTCGTTTTTTTCCAACCCAGCTGCTGAGTCAGTTCGTGTCAGCCTAGTGACAGTTGGCACATTGCAGACAAGCTCACCCCTCCTACATAATTCTGTTATCTACCCATCCGTGCCCTTCTCCCCCACTTCAGTTCTTTCGGGCTCCCCTAAAAGCAGTGTACTAAACGTTTGAGAAAGTAAAGGACAAGGTTTGTAGACTTTTGTACCCAAGTCACTGATGACGAAAACTAAGTTTGTGTAAGGTTACCATGTTGCATGCCGACTTTGTCCATGCTAGGCTATATTGCTTGATATATTAATTAACATCAGCATTACGGTTCTTAGGCTTTGCCCAGCTAGCCAAAGAATCACCTCTCCTGGAAATAAATTGTAGTAATGTTACATAGCCTAATAGCTTTCTTTGTAGACTGTTAACCCTCTATGGTACACATGCCAGTTGGTCTATTTTATGACAAACATTCAATTTTACCAAGTAAACATAATTTAGACATTTAATACATATATATATTTTTTGGGGTACGTTACCATGAAGCAACACTTTACCATGATGGTGAAAGTCGTGTTATTGCTTAAAATTTGAATAAAAATGTATGATAAAATGCACATGGAAAATATTCTTTTGCCTCAGTTTAAAATACATGCCACTTTGAGGGTAATGCTCAGACAAATGAAATAGAAAATTAACCATTTTCACAAGTCTATTTTTCAGGCAACATTGTACCATTGTGTAACAGCATATAGGAATGTGTTGAAAGCGCAAGAGCAAACTTTACAACAATCAAACCAATCTATAATGACCCCTTTTCAAATTAGGATAGAGTCACATTTCAGTGTTTGAACACAAACATACAGTGTCCTGGTGTGTGTGTCTTTCCTAGTGTAATATCCTGAACTTTATTACAACTATATCTAGGGTAATTCAAATGCATCAATGTTTAATTTTTATGTCTACGAACAGGATATAAACTTCCAGTGCATCCGGAAAGTATTCATACCCCTTTTTCCACATTTTATTATGTTACAGCCTAATTCCAAAATGGATTAAATAAAAAAATTAAAGTCAACATTCTACACACAATACAGCATAATGACAAAGTGAAAAAAGTTTGAATTTTTTGCAAATGTATTAAAAATAAAAATAAATTAATTAAATATCACATGTACATAAGTATTCACACCCTTTACTCAATACTTTGTTGAAGCACCTTTGGCAGCAATTACAGCCTCAAGTCTTCTTGAGTATGATGCTACAAGCTTGGCACACCTATTTTGGGGCAGTTTCTCCCATTCTTCTTTGCAGATCGTCTCAAGCTCCATCAGGTTGGCTGGGGAGTGTCGGTGCACAGCCATTTTCAGATCTCTCCAAAGATGTTCAATCGGGTTCAAGTCTGGGCTCTGGCTGGGCCACTCAGGGACATTTACAGACTTGTCCCAAAGCCACTCCTTTGTTATCTTGGCTGTGTGCCTTAGGGTCGTTGTCCTGTTGGAAGGTGAACCGTCGCCCCAGTATTAGGTCCAGAGCGCTCTGGAGCAGGTTTTCATCAAGGATCTCTGTACATTGCTGCATTCATCTTTCCCTTGAGCCTGACTAGTCTCCCAGTTCCTGCCGCTAAAAAACACCCCCACAGCATGATGCAGCCACCACCATGCTTCACTGTAGGGATGGTATTGGCCAGGTGATGAGCAGTGCCTGGTTTCCTCCAGACATGACGCTTGGCATTCAGGCCTAAGAGTTCAATCTTGGTTTCATCAGACCAGAGAATTTTGTTTCTCATGGTCTGAGTCCTTTAGGTGCTTTTTGGCAAACTCCACGCGGGCTGTCATGTGCCTTTTACTGAGGAGTGGCTTCCGTCTGGTCACTCTGCAGCACGCCACCAATCAGGCCTTTATGGTAGAGATGGTTGTCCTTCTGGAAGGTTCTCCCATCTCCACAGAGGAACACTGGAGCTCTGTCAGAGTGACCATCGGGTTCTTGGTCACCTCTCTGACCAAGGCCCTTCTCCCCGATTGCTCAGTTTGGCCGGGCGGCCAGCTCTAGGAAGAGTCCTGGTGGTTCCAAACTTTTTCCATTTACGAATGATGGAGACCACTGTGCTCGTTGGGACCTTCAATGCTGCAGAAATTTTTTTATACCCTTCCCCAGATCTGTGCCTCGATACCTCGGAGGCCTACAAACAATTCCTTGGACTTCATAACTTGGTTTGTGCTCTGACATGCACTGTCAACTGTGGGACCTTATATAAACAGGTGTGCCTTTCCAAATCATTGCCAATCAATTGAATTTACACAGGTGGACTCCAATCAAGTTGTAGAAACATCAAGGATGATCAGTGGAAACGGGATGCGCCTGAGCTCAATTTTTAGTGTCACTGCAAAGGGTGTGAATACTTATGTACATGATATTTTTTTTAATACATTTGCAAAATATTCAAAAAAAAACTTTTCACTTTGTCATTACGCGGTATTGTATGTAGAATGTTGACTTTTTTTATTTAATCCATTTTGGAATTAGGCTGTAACATAATAAAATGTGGAAAAAGTGAAGGGGTATGAACTTTCCAGATGCACTGTAAATACACAAAAAAAAAATTGCCATTCCATAATTGTACAATGTTACTTCAAGGCAACATTTCCATAACTTAACAAATAAGTTAAACTAAATATTTAATGTACTTATCTGTAAATCAAAATTTCTGATTCTAAAATGACAGAAAATTTGTTTTCAGACCAATTTTGGGGAGAGGGAGGGAGTGTGAGAGAGAGTTGTGACGAAGGCAGCAAATGGAATTCAAATTGGTCGAGTCATGTGACAAATTTTAAAAAAGCCCTACTACGAATGATAACTTAAGGGAAATTCCCCTCAGTGCTGAGCATTCATTTTAAATGATGGATGCATCTATGGCTGAAGCAAGCTAACGATCATATAGGTCAAGGTCATTGCTACTTTAACATGCAGATTTAAGATTTGCAGCTTGTGTAAACGTTTTCCATGCTAAAGCTAATTAAGAAATTATTTGATTGCGCAAGGAATAATAGGAAACAGTTGAACGAACTGAGACTTCAATGCCTAATTTACTGGTCAAGTTGAGACCCCTTTTTGCATATTTGTTTCAAGAACAGCATAATCTTTAACTTTGTTAGTAATGTTTGTTAGTCTGTAAAAGAAAAAGACCAAAGATTTTAGAAAACGATCAACGACCAAGATTAGCTGCATGTAGCAAAATGCTTGTAAGGTTTGATGACACCTGAAGTATTACACTCCTAAATCCATTTCAAGTTAACATTAGCAGATTTGGCAGTTATGAGACCTCTAAGACTAGATCTTGATCTTTTCACAAATAGGGTTATGCTTTAGATTCATGCCTTTAAAGGTATCTGACACATGGGTGGGTAGTAAAGATGACGTGCTTTAAGATATTCGCCATAACGTTGCAATCCAGTTTAATGTGGATGCAGACAAATTTGCACATAGCAGATGTCTTCGTGCTTTCCACAGACAGAGGCATATGACAAGCGGATCTTTAGTTTGCCAAATGAGATATCAAATACAAGAACCAAGTGTTCAAATAAGAGGATTGGAGGTATGATGATGCGATCAATCAACTTGGTTTTTTAAGAGCTGCAGATGAGGCCGTCATTAAGCTATAAAAGCCATCACAGATAGATTAGACAGACTGTTTTGGTTGCACTGCAGGCCAAATGTAACCGTTAAAGGGAGGAGGAAGACAGTTGTCAGCGAGTAGAAAGTCAGGGGACTTGAGGCTGATGTAAGCCTCAGTGGTGTCTGGTCAAAATTAACCTTGTGTGGGGAGCACCTGCTTATACAGAACCCTGCAGAATTCATTGACTGACCATATGGAGGTTTTAAATTAGCAAGTTTGGCACCTGCAGGCTCACCTATCCAGAGCCTCAGTTCAGTTTGGTAGGTTTGTAATGGGGGGTATCCCAACTTTTAAAAATAGGCCTATGGTTAGTATACTTATTCTATTAAGGAAGTGTTCATGGATCTGGTTTGCAGCATGTTTTTTTTTTGTATGTAAACATTTAAGTTTTCCATTCCTATATCATACATCCTAGACTGGTTGCCACAAATAAAATAATTTTTTTTTAACACTATTGCTTTTGTAGTTTTTCTTCCAAACATGTCTAACACTTATTGTTTAAATCTATTCAATAATGAAATTGTTTAGTAGGCCTATTCATTTGTAAGTAGGCCTATGGATATAAATCAGATCAGAGTCCTCGGTGAACCGCGTTAAGGTCTTGTTATGATGGAAGTGAAGATGGTATCATGGGCCAATCAACAGCATAGGCTATACTTATGCGCAGGTTTTGTAAATCTATACATTTATCTACACAAGTTCACTGTATAATAGAATAAGGTAGGCCTATCCATTTATATTTTAGCGTGGCATGATTTAAGACACAGATATGTTACCTAATGCTAATGCAGGCTATCGGTTTGTTTGTCCGGTACAAGGTTAGAATGTTGGAGCCCGGTACCCACGTTAAACAAAGTAATTTGACGCAATTGCCGTTTTCAGAGTACACGTTTTAAATATTGTACCCTTTATTTAGGTAAACAATTATACAACATGTAAAGAATGCGTTTTACCATATATCGCAAAATATTAATTATTTTGCTCACAGTAAAAGACTACAGTAATGTCAGTTGGCCGTATGAGGAGGTTTTGGTTTTCTAACGACTTCAGTTGGCTACACGGCAGCAACAACTCTGCAAACTTAAAAACCTTTTTCCCGACACTAAAACGGTTACTTCTTAAAAACTGACAATTTATTAAATTTGTTTTTATTAATGAACGTTTAGTTGGTAACAAAGAATTGAACATTTCACTGTTTAAGCACTTGATTTAAAAGGGGCCATTTTATGCAAATTTTCAGGGTCATACCTTTATTTAGGAGTTCTACTAGAATAGGTTTATGCGTTTTAATGTTCAATAAACTATTTATTTTATCCAAACTGCCTGGATCTGCAGCACCTCTATTCACCCTCTGTCTGAAACGCTCCATTTTAGCTCCTGTCTCTTTAAGGCCCCCCCTCCCGACGAGCCCAGTTTGCAAACAAAAGGAATTTGCCTTCGCGCTTACCAAAACAGCGTTTTCACGACATGGCGAAACCACCCGGCCTCCGCTCTGACTGGCTTTGGGTGAGGGCGTGCCAAACATTATTCAAATGTGTGACTTAGTGACAGATAAGTTACGGAAGAAAACGCTGGACTACAAACGAGGCGTTTCAAGCAGTTTAGGAGCAGTGTTTTCTGCGAGAGAGAGTAACTCCCTTTGGTGTGGACTATTGTAACTTTTCAGACCTTTTGCATGCACAAAAAGCTGGAACATACTAAAGGAAAGGGAAAAACACAAAAAGCATAATAGGGCCCCTTTAAAAAAAAAAAAAAAACCTGAAAACGCGTTTGTCCTGCCTACCAATAGTTACCCAGCAGTGTAGTTAAAAACAACCCAGACATTCAGTGGAGTGCTTGATCACTGTAAAATATATATATGTACTTTTTAAAAAACTGCTAAAACTAATTGCACCAGCTTTGAGCATTACCTACTTACATTTTTAAGGCAACTTGTTACAGGAACATAACCTACAGAATTTACTCAAAAAATATTGAGGCAGCAAATTGCGCTCTCTATATTCAGGTATATTTAACTCAATGTTTTGAATTAAGAATACCTGAACTACTAAAAAAAAGCAGCTAAATCCTACATAAAAATGTTTCAATTAGACTGTATTCTATACATTTGCACTGGAGGGGGCTATTCTGTGGTCCACGGTCATGAAGACTCCCAAGTAGGAATCAAAACAACGCAATCGAGTCACACGCAACACAGTTAAGCTTTTCAAATCGTGATCTGCGATTATCAGAAACTAAACTTTTGAATTTTCCGTTGTTCGACAGCAATTAGAACTATCTTGCAACCAAATAGGTCCATGGTGCTCAAACACTACTCCGAAGGATTCAATCTATAAACCCAGACCTCACACATTAAAAAGACTGTCATTGTATTGTTAACAGGTCACAATCACATTGAATAGGTGGTTTATACTTAATATCCCACAATGCCTTGCTGCAAATTCAAGACGACCTGCTCATATTAAATTGGATTTACTCAATAGTCTGTGTATTTGGAGTTACATAAATAGAATGGTCATGTTTTACTTAACTAGATTCAGTAAAATGTTTTTCCAAACCTTGTTTAAAATGTACTATATAAATTGCCACAAAATCAAGTACACAATTATATTGAGTAAATTTTACCCACATACATTATTCAAATTTATATGGCCACAGAATAATTTTTTTGTGACTAAACTGACAAACTTACCTAATAATTGTGATAAACTGAGTCATGGAAAGCTCTTGAGGTACAAGGAATTTCGTCTTGTCCAAAGGCGGCAAGTACTTCTCACGCTGATATCTCTCAATTATGACCTGAGTACAGAAATCAAGTCCAACTAGATTACGATCTAAATTAAGCAACTAGAAATGCACTGTAAATTTTAAGATAGGTAAACTCACTGGAATTTTGGTTGGAAATTTTGATCTGATAATAGAGACCTCTTGTTTTCGCGTTGCTGTTTGAAAGATAAGTGAGATATATTAAACATGTATCAATGAGAGACTTCCGCGCAATCTAAATAATAGCCCAGGTCTACTTACCAAAGCTTTTCCTTTGCTTGAAAGGTTTCTGAGGTAGCGATTTCTCAAATGGGGGCATTATGACGATAAAGTCTTGCAGAGAAAAGCTGTCTCCAAGTTTATCATTTATCTATGTGCAGCTATCAAATTAAATAGTGTAGCGGCTGTGACGTATCACCTGATTAGCACATGGGTTGTGTCTGCGGGCTTTGTATGGCCAATGAATTACCTGCGCGCAAACACAATGGCTGTTTATCAATACCAAGAACGCGAAGGACGTCTTGCTATGGCGTTTTATTTGTGCCACAATTCTGTTCGCGTGATGGGACATTTTGAGCTCACAAAGATATGTTTTGCATACGCAAAGCTTAATTTAGAGGATACATGTAACAAATAATAACTAATGTTGAGCAAAGGAAAATGTATTTTGTAGTCAATAAAAGTTTATTTGCATGTCTGCTAAAGTCTATATGTTCACGCACAATGCCCGACATTGCTCGCTCGGCTTTGCCACTGCGCTCGCTTAAAACATTACTTCTGTGCTCGCTCAAAAACATAGCACAGCGTTAGAAACGTGCCAAAATTCTGATTGGCTGGTCTGATTTTCAATCACAATATTTCTAGACAAATGGCGATTGGAGGAGATGAGACGAGATGTCAAACCCCTTTTTACTTTGTTTAAATTTCAAATCAAGTGATTAAACAGTGAAATGTAAAGATTTTAGACTTTTAATAATAAAAACTAATTTAAAAAATTGCCAGTTTTTATAACGCCGACAGTTTTAGTGTTGAAAAAAGGTTTCTACATTTGCCGAGTTGTTAGTTACCAGCCTCAGTGGTCATAAAGTATTTAACATCATATGGCAGACTTTGACATTAGGCTACTGTAGGCTAGTTATTTATAGTGAGCCAAATAATTAATATTTTTGCGATAACTGTATGGTAGAACGCACTGCCTTTAGATTTTATGTAATAGTTTACCTAAATTAAGGGCAATCAGCGATTTCAGTCCAAGACAAGCGAGTAGGCCTATAGCCACCACTATTTGGGCAATTCTACAGAAATGGTTCAAATTATTGTACGTAAATTTACCATATCATTATAAAGATAAAACTCAAAAGTTTAAACAGTTAATTATTTGTTAAAATATTTATTTTAGGTGGGGACTTCAATTTGAACCATTCTGTAGAATTGCCCAAATAGTAGGGGATATATTGTCTTGGACTCGAATTGTGGATTGCTACCCTTAAACGATAAACGATTAACGGTAAACGGTAAACGATTAGGCTACATAAAATCAATCAAAAGCAATGCGTGCTACCTTACAATTATTGCAAATATTTATTATTTAGCTCACTGTAAATAACTAGCCTAGTAGCCTAATGTCAAAGTCTGCCGTATGATGTTAAATAATTTCTGACCACTTCGGCTGGTAACACGGAAGTAACAACTCGGCAAATTTAAAAACCTTTTTTCAACACTAATAAAACTGTCGCCGATATAAAAACTGGCAATTTTTTTAAATTAGTTTTTATTATTAAAAGTCTAAAATTTGAACATTTCACCGTGTAATCACTTGATTTGAAATTTAAACAAAGTAAACAGGGGTTTGACATCTCGTCTCATCTCCTCCAATCGCCATTTGTCCAGAAATGTTGTGATTGAAGATCAGACCAGTCAATCAGAATTTTGGCAGATTGCTAGGTCGGAGAACGCACAATCAGAGATTTTTGCTTTTACTTAGTGTTGCTTTGTTGCGGCTTCGAAGTGAATGGTTCTCATGCCATCATGATATATCAATTGATGTTATAGAAATAGTTGGAGCAATGTCCGTACCAACTATGACAGCGCACTAACTAGGACTCGTATTGGAGAGATCAGTAGGCTTACGATTGTAAACAAAAGCCCTTGCAACACTTCTGGGTGGAGGTAACCATTTTAATTGAGAAGATACTTGATCAATGAACCAAAATATTGTCTCCCTGTTGTTAGGCTAAACAACTGTAACAGCTCCAATGTAACCAACGACAGCACATTCACGCAGCGGTGTAGAAAATGGCGCTGTGTAGCGTTTTGAAACTTTGAATCGACACAAATATAACGTTTTTGTTGGTCTGAGTCTTTTAAGTCATTCAAGAGAAGAACTTAGTTTCACAACATATAAGTGTTAATATCTATACAGCTCTTGCTAATTCACAGTAAGCTTCCAAATAGGGTAGGTTTTGTTCTTACTCGAAAAAATCCTTAACTTTAAGCAGTTCAATACAAAAATATATGTTTCATTTAATATCAAACAATTGATGAATTAGTTTAAGCAAATATCCTTAAGCCACTGATATTTAATCTTTCCATATTTCTCCCGCTATAACGTCAGTTGTCATTTTAAAACTCACCACTGCGCGGTGGTAGACGCTGAACTTAGTTAGAATCTGCCTTTTTTAGATCAAAACGGCCAGTCAAAAATAGTGAGCCCCTAGCGTTTAAGACAAATTTCCAGTCCCTTCCCATAATATTAAACGGTCAAACTTCGACTCATTTTCAAGAAAATCCCTCTCAGGAAATGACCTTGAGCGACGGCTCTGATCGGTCATATATAAATGACCTAAAATGTGTTTCAAATACTTTAATTGTGTTGCTACTACCCCAAAATGCATCCGTCGCTTGAGAGCTTTTCACAGGACATAGAAGGAGGTCTCATTGAGGAGTCAAATATCAGATCAATCGCTTCGTGGAAATTAGAGATCCGCCCCCTCAAAGCATGTGATACATTTGATGCTTTGAAGTACTTTACTTGTGGCCGGACAGCAGTTAGAGCGATATCTGTCTCCACTTATTGACACATTTCATTTGGTTTGCGACGGGAAAACAATATAGAGAGACATAATCTCAGTGTATTCATGGTGTTCATTGGTTTTTCAGAATTTCATTATGACCTATAGCATGAACGGGAAAATATTAACTGTTGATTATTTCAGTAGAAATTGAAATGAGCCCTGTGATGGACTGGCGACCTGTCCAGGGTGTGCCCCGCCTCTCGCCCTGTGTCCGCTATGACTGTTGTACAGGATAAGCGGTAAAGTTAATGGATGGGATGGAAATTGAAATGATGCGTCTGTGCCTGTAGCAAGCATTACTACACTAGCTTGCTAGCTAGTTTGTTTTGGTTTAGAATTCAGTCGCGTTGATTGAAATCCATAAAGCAAGACATATTTTTTATGTTCTATGTATGGTTACGTCAGTCAGTTTGGCTACGATTACATAGGCCTATAGCCTAACATATTAAATTTAAACTTTAGCTGTAGATTGGTTGTGAATGTAAGTGATGCATTGGGAACATTATATGTGCCAAGCTAGTTGTTACATTCATGTTGTGGGGTCATTTTAAGTATCAAGGCAATTCATTTGTTAAGGCTATATTAATGTACCTAGCGGATTTGAAAAAAAGTTTCATTTAAAATACTTCTGCTAATAAAGAACTTAATGTGCATGATAAGAGATCCTATCAATTGTCATGAGAAAAGTAGGAGCTTTCCTTTCATGTTCTGTTTGTTTTGTCTACCGAAGCCTTGGTTTCTTTAAAGATTGCGAGTGGCATGCATGCAGTATTTGTGACCACAGATGTTATTTAAGCATGCATGAAAAATCAGTGCGTTAAGGAAACAAGAATTTATTTTCTTGTTATTACATAGCTAAAAGATCCAGATCATCATCATTATAAATTATAGAAGTTTGTTGGGAAGAGAGCTTTGACTTTTGCAAGATCGATTTAGCGAGAACTGTGGGGGGAGGCAGGGAAAACGATAGTATTTCAACAAGAGAATATGCCTGTTTATAGGCTAAATAAGCAGATATGTACAAATAATACTGAGCAATGATCTTGCAATGGGACCTACATTTTACTGAGATGTTATGAAATGTGTTTTCGACCCGGTGATTATCTGGCACTGATTATGCGTGTACAAACGCAATTGCAAGCAGTACCATGGCCATCTGTCAATTGGAGCCGTAGAATTTTTGTAGCCTAAGGCCGCGTCATAAAAAAGCTAAGTTGTTTGACACGTTCGCGGTTTTCAGCATACACTTTTTTAATATTTTAGCCTTAATTTAGGTAAACGACCATGTAACTGTAAAGGCAGTGAGTTTTTCAAAGTATCTGTAGCAACATATACATTATTTTTCCCAGACAAAGAAGTAAGCTAATGTCAAAGTTGGCCATAGAAGGTTTGAGGTTTTTGAAGACACCGCTTGGCTACACCAACGTATCAACTCTGAAAAATTAAAAACCTTTTTTCGACACTAAAACTGTCACTTTTAGATCAACTGAAAATTTATGAATTTGTTTTTATTAATAAACGTTTAGTAAGTAACACAAATTTGGAGCATTCACTGTTAATCACTTGATTTAAAAAAAACAACTGAAAACAGGTTTGTCCTGCCTACTGTTGTAGACACTTGACAGTTAGATTTTTAGATCCCATTAAACAAAAACAAAAACGCTCAAAAGCAACTATGTTGAAAGCAGTTGGTGACATATGAGTTCGTAAAATGTATGCAAGTAACATCATTGAGCGTTATTAAGTGGCCAACATTTTAATTGAAGTTAAACGGCAGTTAGAAGAAATATGAAGGCTACTTTCCTTAATCTATTATTAGCTTGAACTATTCGCTAGGCACCTACTACTTCTTTGTATTTTCTCCAGGATAGTCTATCTGACTAGCACTTGTTTCTCTGTTTCTCTCTCATCATTACAAAATTAATCTAGACAGTAATCCCCCTACATAATTTTGCGAGGTCTTGGGCCGGGGCTGATTGTCATGACCCCTATCGTATGCTGAGCGGTTGGGACACAGTAGGCCTATTGGTCATTTCATAAAACAGTCGAGCACTAACAGGGAAAACGCCACTACTATGTATTTTCTACAGTTAACAATAGTAAATGATAAATCTGTGGGTATATAGGCTAACTGTAAAAAACTAGCTCCCACTGGTAGCTAACTAACTGTAACAAACTAGCTCCCACTGCACTGGTAACTGGCTAGCACGTTAGGTTAACGTAAAGACTTGCAGTCATAGCTTTACCCGACTGCAAAAGCAGCATGTAAGACCAAAGTGGTTTATAATTATAACATCATAGTGTTGAGACAAGATACTGAATGAATGAATGAATGAATTAAAGAAAGAAATAATTAAATACTGAAATATACAGTATAGGCTATAAATAATGAAATATGTAGCTACATAAATAATGTGTTACATTTAGTTATTTAAGTTTTTATTTATTTAGTTATTTAATATTGGCACAAATCGTCCTCCATATGTGTAGGCCCTATTACATTTGCGTTTTAGTATAGGCTGCTGCCTACTTTGTTTATATAAAAAAGTTAAAGATAACTCGTGAAAGTTGTGTTTGTCATTTCACTTATATGGCAGGGATAGCCTACTGAAATGTTAGGCCTATTTAAACATTACAAGTGTTATGAATGGCCTTTAAAATATCACGAGCTACCAGCGGGAAATTGCTGATTGCTCTTCCTCTCCTTAGTTCCACAGCGACCTAATCAGCGACCACAGTTCCACAGCGACTTATTTAGCGACCAATCTTCAAAGTGACTTGTCAGTTCCACAGCGATCCAATCAGTGACCACTCTTCAAAGCAACTCGTTAGTCAGTTCCACAGTGACCTATTTAGCGCCGTAATGAGCGACACTTATCAGGTTCCTACTAGGCCTAAGTGTAGTATGGGGCCAACTGACACACTAAACTTTGTTCCCACAGCAATATACGAAACACATGAGAAACGGTTGTGGTAAAAAGTATTTCAAATTTATAAATGTTTAAAATCATACAAATCAATACATTTAATAAAATCACATTAAAAGCTTGCCTAAAGCAATCAACTAGTTAGGAGCCTGTAGGTAATATTCACACCAGTCCTTGAACGTGTCAATGTCCAGTGTAGGTGCGTTTGGTATCGCATGTTTCAGAGTGCAGCCAGTCACGTTCGTCCCTATGCAAAGAGATGTACGTCCGGTAGTTAGCCGATTAGTTTTTCCCCGGTTCGTGAAAGTCCTCGTATTGGTGTGCACAGCATTTGTCCTGGCCAGGACAGAAAACTGGAAAAGTTTACTCCTTGTAATCGTTGAGTAACCCCAGTAGAACTCACGTAGCCGTAGCCGTTGTGTTTCGTGTGCTCCATGACAGCAGGTCTTCAATCGGGTGTCCTGAGTGCTTTTCCTCGTTGAGTTGTCTGGCCGTCTTTTTATTCCCGACGATCCGGTTGTTTGGCCATGGTTTGTTTGAGCGGGCCGAGTGTCCAGGTTGCAGGTGTTCTAAATCAGGTTGATTAAGAGGAGTCTTTCCAAAGTGTCTAACATTAGTGTCCACATACTACACCGCAAACTAAAACAATAAAACACCACAGCAACAAAACACAAGTTTAAAAAGTAAAAGTAATAAAACAC
This sequence comes from Galaxias olidus, assembly GCA_026901105.3. Taxonomy (NCBI): domain Eukaryota; kingdom Metazoa; phylum Chordata; class Actinopteri; order Galaxiiformes; family Galaxiidae; genus Galaxias; species Galaxias olidus. The sequence continues at coordinate 49,893 of JAPMUY010002720.1, read as the reverse complement.
TGTATGTTTAATAAAAATAACACCACAAGCTTAAAAAGTAAAAGTAGTCAAACACTTCATGCTTAATAAAAATAACACAGCAAGCTTAAAAAACACAAACACTAAAAACCCATTTTAACCCAACATTTAGAGTCAGCTTCACTAATAACCTTACTATGGCATACATTACACACTCTTCAGAGCGACTCATTAGTCAGTTCCACAGCGACCTAGTCAGCGACCACTCTTCAAAGCTTCTTGTTAGTTCCACAGCGACATAATCAGCAACCACTCTTCAAAGCCTCTTGTTAGTTCCACAGCGACCTAGTCAGCGACCACTCTTCAAAGCCTCTCCTTAGTTCCACAGTGACCCAGTCAGTGACCACTCTTCAAAGCCTCTCCTTAGTTCCACAGCGACCTAATCAGTGACCACTCTTCAAAGCCTCTCCTTAGTTCCACAGCAACCTAGTCAGCGACCACTCTTCAAAGCTTCTTGTTAGTTCCACAGCGACCTAATCAGTGACCAGTTCCACAGCAACCTATTTAGCAACCTAGTCAGCGACCACTCTTCAGAGAGACTCAATAGTCAGTTCTACAACGACCTGTTAGCAACTACTCAACTCAGTTTACCAAGAACGCTAAGAACGAGCGTTCCTGGAAGAACGTTCTAGCTAAGTGTCCTTGATGAGAATGGTCTTGCAAGATCGTGAGGATGGAGAAGGCTGAGATTGAGATGCTATGTGAACTTGCTATTGCGCAATACCTTGGTCATTATCAGCGCAACATGATACGCTTTTGTTTCATCGTGTTTGTGTATTAGGTTTTAGTATAGGCTGCTACTTTGTTTAAATAGTAAAGGTAAAGACAACTCAAAACTCGTGTTTGTCATTTCACTCCTATGGTAGGGATGAGTAACCTACTAAAATGTTATTTAACATTGTTATGAATGGCCTTTCACATGTCACGAGCTAGAAGCGGGAAAAAGCTAATTGCGCTCCTGCCGTCATTCTTGCAATGACTTCTGGCATATCAGATGCGTTCTTGCTAGCAAGGATGCAACCGATGCAGCCTTGATAAAATGGGCGGATCAAGAACACATACGGGAATTTTAAGCGTTCTTGAATTGGAACCGTACTTGGGCCATGAAAGATTACGTCAAACGGGTCCACGAGAACGCAAGAACGGACAAAAACGTGGATTGATAAACAGCCATAGTCAGTTTTTGGCAACAACCATTATAGCGACTACTCTTTTTTCAAATTAAAGTTATGAATTTTATTAATTGTTCTATTATAGCGTAATTAAAAAGTAAAATCTGTAGATATTTAGTGTCCAGCTCTCATAAATGTTTGTCCTTAGCAGCGTGTGTAAGTAGCAGATTTGAGCAACAAATCAGATTGATAATCAGATTTCTATGGAAAGTTGATTATAATAATTGATGATTATAATTACTATCTTTATTTCTGTTTCTCTATTTACAAGAACAATGCTGTTTTAAATTAAATCCTGTGTCCAGTGGCCCTCCACAGTACAGTCACAGAGGACAGAGTTGACCAATCTCCTCTTCTGCAGTGGATACATTCACCTCACTGCAATGTAATAAAGTGCAGTCCTTAACTTCCATCCATCCATCCATTAACTTTTACCGCTTATCCTGTACAGGGTCACGGGGGGGGGGGCTGGACATCCCAGCGGACACAGGGCGAGAGGCGGGGTTGGACAGGTCGCCAGTCTATCACAGGGCCGACATATAGGGACAGACAACAACTCACACTCACATTCACACCTACGGGCAATTTAGAGTCACCAATTAACCTGCATGTTTTTGGACTGTGGGAGGAAACCGGAGTACCCGGAGGAAACCCACGCGAACACGGGGAGAACATGCAAACTCCACACAGAAACGCCCTTGGGTCAGGTGGGGATTGAACCCAGGACCTTCTTGCTGTGAGGCAACAGCGCTAACCACCGAGCCACCGTGCTGCCCCAGTCCTTAACTTCCCTAATATAAATACTAACCCCCCAATCCTTGCTCACTAGCCATATCCACCATACACCCACGTACAACAACTGACTGCTCATCTGCTTAGAGCGGCCACTATGAATGGCTATTCTTGAATTTACCCGCTACAGACATTCTTCATACATGAAAGGTCACCTGTACACCTGTACAGACCTTAAGGAAAATGTGTGTTATAGAAGTGAATATAATGAAATAAGTGTTTTCTAACTAAATAAATATCACTAAGGTGGTTCATGTTAAGGCTCTGTTTGAAGCCTACAGAAGCCTTGTAATTCACCATCCTTGCAATATGTTGGCATATTTTTATGTGTTCATTTAGATATATCTAAACATGTTTACTTAGATTTATGTTTGTTGGGTGTGCCAAGTTTTATAAGGCCTGACTTGTGCTAGACATTATTTTATTAATTCATAATGAACATTAAATTAAACTGCTTCTCTTTTTGGATCTTTCCTACATGGGGACACTTTCAACACAGAAATTCTACCCTAAACCCTACTTTTTTTTTATTGTAATATAATTTGCTTTGTAATTTCAAGTATTGTTATGGATTTTTCAACCTCTCTTTTTTAAAAAGTCCTTCACCCTCTAATCCAGATGATTTTTGATAATTAATTCATATTAATTTCCTTCTCAGTCAATTTCTGAATTAATTGATTTGGAACGCTGACTGCAATGTATGTTTGTATGTTTAAATTTCTATATTTAAAATGTTAGACAAAGAAAGACAGTTTTTATCAATAAAAGTTGAACAATGAGTAATGTTATGATACTTGTCCAACCTCAATTTGTAAAAGGATAGCAAATGTAAACTTTGAATGTATACAATTAAAGACTGGTGAGTAAAAATGTGCGTTATATGGTTTGTGGGATGTGAACCCCTGACCTCAATGGGATGAGTTCCATGATCTACCAACTAAACTACTGTACTATTTATTCATCTCAGTTAAGGCATTTATTTGATGGAAAAGGTAATTACATTGAGAGAGAATTTTTATTGATGATGATTGTAAATGTGTTCTTGGAAACAAACGCATCGCTTGCATTCATTTGCATACTCTGGTGCTCTTTCTGTCTTCTCTTGCTCTGTCCTTTCTCTCTCACACACTCCGTGGGACATGTCTTCTGAGCAGACTTTGGTCCCTACAATCACATTCACATGGTCATGTGTTGAGCACCCACCTCTCCATGGGAAACACAGAATTGGGGTCACACCTTATTCTAATCTGTAATGGGAGCTGACCCATACACACAAATATCAAATATGTCTTGTGTTGTTATGTCTTGTATTGTGTGAAAGTTGGCAAGTAGAACAAATATTGTACTTGGCCTTTAAAGAATTCATAAATTCATAGTCCATGCCTATTAGGACATACTATATCTAAACAAACTGTTTGCAAAAATCTTTCTCTCTCTCTCTTTCTCTCTCTCTGTTGTTTCTTTACTTTCATTGTTATCTGGACCATTTTTTATATTTATCTTTCTGTCCGTTGTTATGAAAGAACATGCTATATGAATTGTAGATAGCTTTATAGTTTTAAAAAGTAGAAACATGTAAGATAAAGCATAAGATCTCCAAAACTTTCACAAAGGGATTTTTCCCCTCCGATGAACAGATTATTCCATTATGGAATTAAACGCACTACAAATCACATAATCTTCTCTGTTCATGGTCATTGATTAATTTTTAAATTTTGTTGGAAGTCAAGTTCCATGCAAGCATTTGCAAACTGTGTATCCGTTTTTTAAGGTAAAGTTGGTTAGCTAGCAAAATCCCTTTTAAGGCTGTTGATGCTTTTATCACGAATAGAGAAAGTTTCAGAGAACCACTTCTGCCCAAAGTGCCCCTGGAGCAAGGTGTACATCACCCAGAAAGTTATAAAAATGTAAAACATTAAGGCATCTTCAGTGTCAATTATGTATGCAATATAGCCAAATATTGAAAACATGAAAAATTGGATTCTTACAAAATTGCAATGCTCCTGGAGAAGGTTGGATAGGTAAGAAGGGGCCAGGCAATGAAAAGCTTTGTAGGTGAAGAGAAGGGTTTGGAAATCAATCTGGAATTGTGTAACTTGATGAGAATGAGCGAGATGTGTTCACTGGACTTTGAGCAGGTGATGATACGGGCAGCAGAGTTATGGATAAGTTGGAGCTTGTGGAGAAGTTTGAATGGGATTCCAGAGAGAACAGCATTGCAATAATCAATCTGGGAAGTGACAAAGGCATGCATCAGGACTTCAGTGCTGGACTGGGAGAGCACAGTTGCACAGCTGTTTCAGTACTGTGTTTTTGCCGGAAACCAGATTGGAATAATTCATAGAGGTCATTGGAATCCAGGTGGGATTGTAATTGAGCAGCAACTCGCTCTAGGGTTTTGGAGATGAAAGGGAGATTCAAAATGGGCCTGAAGTTATTAAGGTCTTCAGTATCCTCACCAGGTTTCTTTAGAATAGGTGTGATAGTGGCCATCTTGAGGAGGGTAGGTACTGTTCCGGAGGTGATTGAGGCATTGATCATTTCCATAATTAGAGGGGAGATGGACGGCAGGTAGGGTTTGACAAGGTGTTGAAAAGAGGACTCTCCTATTGCCTTTTCCATTATTGATGATATTGGCATAGTAGGAGGATCTAGCAGCACAGAGGGGGTCCTTGTAATGTAGTAGGTGTTGGAAATACATTTGGGCATGGATTGAGAGCCCAGTTTTTTTTAACAGACGCTCGAGATGATGCCCAGAGGTTTTAAGATGGTGGAGAATGGGGGAGTACCAGGGAGCAGTGTGGGCATACTTGCCAACCTTGAAACCTAAAAAATCGTGAGGATTTCCAAACCACAGAGGTTCTCTATACAAAAAAGTCGTTTTGATAGAGAATTGTGCCAATGAAAATCGAGAGTCTCCCGGGAAAATCGGGAGGGTTGGCAACTATGAGTGTGGGTGAATGAGAGTGTATTGGTTTTCAGGGGAGCCAGGCACTCAAGGGAGGATGAGAGGCAGTCATTATAGTGCCTAACTAAATCAGCAGAGAAGGAATGAGGGGCAGGACTGGGGTAAGAATTAATCAGGCTTATAGGATCAGAAGGGTTGATTTTGTTTATGTTTCTAAAGATCATAGTGCACTTTTCTTTTTTGCTTAATTCTGGGGGCAGATATCTCGAATAGCACTACCTTATGGTCTGAGATAGGAAACTCAACATCAATGAGGTTGCAGGGATTGAGCCCCATGGAGCAGACTAAGTCCAATATGTGTCCTTTGTTGTGTGTTGGGAAGGTGACGTTTTGAATGATGTCAATACAGTCCAGGAGTGAAATGAAATCCTTAGTGAAACGATTGGTGGATTCTCCAATGTGTATGTTAAAATCCCCCTGGAGCAGCACTTTGTGAGACATGACGCATATTGATGATAATAATGAGGATAATTCAGAAAGAAACAGCAGATGGTTTTGGTGATCTATATATGGTCACAATGATGAGTGGTTGTGGGCCATTCAGTTTTACAGCCAAACATTCAAAAGTGTCATGATGGGGCACACTGACAGCATTAACTTTGATGCTATCACGGTAAACCACAGCAAGACCACGCCCCGCCCAGTGGAGCGGGGTTTACTGATGTAAGCAAAGCCAGGTGGAATGGCCTCATTTAACTGTGAGAAATTGCTGGGCTGTTGCCAGGTCTCATTAAGGCACAAAATGTCAAGCTTTCTATCCAATATGAACTCACACACCAGCAGGCCCTTATTGGTCAGCGATCCGACATTAAAAAGTGCAAGCTTGAGCTTGCCTTGAGGGGAATAAGTGGTTGTCTTTGGTAGTGGGCATAGGGCACTTAAATCAACATCACAGTTAGGATAGCAAGGGGGGCGGGGCTTCATAGACCAGAGAGAACGAATTTCAGTCTTGCTGTAGTTAGAGTTGTTCAACTCCAGACAAATATGAAGTCAATTTGTATTCCTAGTCATGGGAGTCGATGGAATCGATTCCTTAGAGTTTTTAATCCGATTCCGTGTTTAATGGAGACTGGTGGAGCTGATACATCCAGAACAGGAGAGGCCCAGTGTATATCCAGAGTATAATATATCATTTCCTGTCCATGGAACAGTATCAGTTGTACTAAGATGTGAAAACAGAAATGTAAGTGAAACAGAAGAGTTTTAATAGCAATCGATTCGTAAAACTGAGAGATTATGAAATCTTTTCTAATAACTTCAATTAGGCTCAGACTAAATTCAAAGATGGTTAAAATGGTTAAAGATTGATGGTACTTCTAGACTTGTTTTTTGTTTTATATAGGCTTATCCTCCCATGGTACTTCTAGACATGTTTTTTATTTTATATAGGCCCATCCTCCTTTTTATTATATCCTCATTTTTTTGTGATCCGTCAGTGACGCTCAAATATTGTTATCGCTAAGTCATATTATTATTGTTATTATGTGATGCGTCACTTGATGCACACACCTTGTTATCGCTAAGTCATATTATTATTATTAGGTCGATTTTTGTCACCTTAACTACGCACGCAGTTTTGACCCAATCGATTCCATTCCAGTGCCGAAAGATCTTTGGTATTACAGTCCAGTGCACTTACTGTACATACAGCTAAGTGATCGGTTCACATGTTATATTTTTTGTTATTATTTTTAATCGGTTTATGCCCCTATTGAAATTAATAGGAAGTGAAGAATATGCCCCCCTTGGGGAAAACAATTCACCAGCTCAGCTGATCACTGCGCAGTGTGAACATTAGTCATACTGGCAAAGGGACTGTAGTTCACTTAGCCCACTACGATATATGCACACAGGCGTTGTAATTATTAATAACAGCAGGAATTATAAGTGGCTTACTCTCAACGAGATTGGAGATCTCATAGGTCCATTTCTAATTTAGTTTGTTAAAGGTAAACTTAGGCCAGTTCACCTGTTTTGTGTTTTGTTTGTTTTCACAAATTAGGATCTATTGAGAAGAGTCAGTATTATTATGGATAAGCCAGCTAGCGTTTCAGTGTTTCCACTGGCTATTCAACCACGGTGCAGCGTCGCTGCTGAATGATAAGCAACGCTGTTAGTTACTGTTAAAAAAATATTTTGTTTTTATTTAGTGAACTCTTAACCATCACAATTTGGATATGGAGTTAACGTTATTTCCATGAAGTCTAACGTTAGCTAGCATGCTTGTTATTCCAAATTCCACTTGTACAACGATACTGATGGGACTAGGCTCCTTGTCTATAACGTTGCAGAAGTTACTATTTTGCTGACGATAACAGCCAAAGTTTCATAGTTCCATTTTCTTCATGTAAATTTAGCAAAGCAAAACTTTCATAACCACGACATAATTAAAGAATTTGTGTTTTGGATTGGTTTTGGAACATAGGTAAACCGTGTGGACATTTAGCTAAACTTAACCAACGTTAAAACGGAACGCTTGTTATAGTAGGGTCTGTGAACCTAAGTTTCAATTGATTTTCCTTTTCAGTTCAGCGGGACAATTCAGCATTTCAGGTCATTGTACATTTCCTAATGTCTGTTGAACTTTACATAAGGATCTTGAGTTGTGTCAGTTGTTTTCCTTTTTAAATGTTGTGTTTTAACTTCACTGAAGAGGTGCAGCTGAGTAGCAACTGCCCAGTTTGTCAATCAGCTCTACAAAACACAAAACTGAACAAACACTTGGCGCAGATTTCATGCGCATGTGTGTTAAAGTCAAAGCTGTCTGTCCTTCCCATAAACATCCATCCATTAACTTTACCGCTTATCCTGTACAGGGTCACGGGGGGGGGGGGGCTGGAGCCTATCCCAGCGGACACAGGGCGAGAGGCCTGGACAGGTCGCCAGTCTATCACAGGGCCGACATATAGGGACAGACAACAACTCACATTCACACCTATGGGCAATTTAGAGTCACCAATTAACCTGCATGTTTTTGGACTGTGGGAGGAAACCAGAGTACCCGGAGGAAACCCACGCGAACACGGGGAGAACATGCAAACTCCACACAGAAACGCCCTTGAGTCAGGTGGGGATTGAACCCAGGACCTTCTTGCTGTGAGGCAACAGTGCTAACCACCGAGCCACCGTGCTGCCTCCCATAAACATCTGTAGGCCATTTCGAATTTCGTCCAACTTTGCAGTTACAAGCCAAACTAAAGTCAAAGCTGTCTGTCCTTCCCATAAACATCTGTAGGCCATTTCGAATTTCGTCCAACTTTGCAGTTACAAGCCAAACCATCACAAATTGTGTGATGTGTCAGGGATGACGCTCACATATTGAAATTGCAAAGTAAGTCATATTCTTCTTCTACTGATTATTAGGTACATTTTTGGCCGCCTACCCACACCCGCAGTTTTGAATCTATCTAGGTCTCAGTGCATCAAATATGATGGCCTTAGCTCAGATGTTTTATTTGTCTGCAAGGGTGTTCCTCAAGGCTCTGTGCTTGGCCCACTTTTATTCACCATTTATATTAATAACTTAGCTCAAGATGTGTAGGATGCTAATTTTCATTTTTATGCTGATGACACTGTTTATTGTTGTGCGTCAACCCCTGCTGAGGTCGTTGACCACTTGCAAAGTGCTTTTAATATTGTTCAGAATACCCTTGCTCAATTGAAGCTTGTTATCAATGCTGACAAAACCAGGCTCATGTTATTTTCAAATACAAAGAGTAAGTCACAAAATATCCCTTCAATGGTCACTCTTGAGGGCAAGGCAATTGAGAGGGTTAAGTCTTATAAATATCTGAGCATTCTGTTAGACAATTCTCTTACTTTTAAGCCACATATTCAGTACTTGGTGAAAAAACTGAGGCTTGAATTGCGTTTTTATTTTAAGAACAAGATGTTTTTCTTTTAAAGTGAAAAAGAGACTTGTTGCTGCTACATTTTTACCTGTGTTGGATTATGGGGATCTACTCTGCCTCTGCACAGGCTCTGCATATGATTGACACAGCATATAATGCTTCTCTTAGATTCATTACAAGCTGTAAAGCCTGGACTCACCACTGTGAGCTTTACTCCCGGGTAGGACGGTCTTCCCTGGCGAACCGCAGGCAAACACACTGGTACACCTTTACATACAAGGCAATTCTAGGTCTGCTCCCATCCTATTTAGGTTGTTACATATCACAAAAGAGTGCTGGACAGTATTCTTTGCGACCTGATGACTTTTCCACATTGTCAGTACCCAAAGTGCATACAGTGAGTGGGAAAAGGGCTTTTATGTATTGTGCACCTTAAAACTGGAATATCTTGCAAAAGGTTTTAAAAATGTATTATTTGGTTTCTCTTCCTGCTTTTAAATCCATTTTAAATGTCGGGGAGGGTAAATGATTAGGGTGTAAATCTTTTAAATTGAACATTTTTGATACGTGGATTGTGCTATGCTGGTAAATTAGTTACTTATTGTAGTGTTGTGGTTTTTGTGTGTGTTTTTGTAATCACTTGTTTTACTCTGTGTTGCTGCCTATCTTGGCCAGGACACCCTTGCAAAAGAGATTATTACTCTCAATGGGATCTTTCATAGTTAAATAAAGGTTGAATAAAAATAATTAAAAAGTATTGTGCGCATCTGTATATAGCCAAGTGATCGGGCCACGTGTTATATTTTTAATAATTATTTTTCATCGGTTTTTGCCCCTATTGAACTGAATGGGGAGAGATTTTTCATGGCCATATACCGCCATCTAGCGTTGATTTTATGTACTTGCATGTTGTTACATTTTTATACTGACTGTCTTGTCTATTACACCGAACACAAGTTGTTAGAGAAATAATGATGGTGGATCTAGCTAACCTAGGAGTTAATGCTAAAAAAAAAAGTTCTTTGGGTGGGGGGCAACCGTGACTATGAACACTGTACTCATTAATGACTACCTCATCGTTAAGTGCATGGTAGAGTAGGACCCAACCACAGTGCTCGAGCTTGAACTATGGCAGGGTTATGTGGAGTGCATTATCAGTGAAAGCCTGACCTTGTTAAAAATAAAACCAAACTGTAGTACTTCATCATTGTATGCGTCGACCATTATATTATGATGAAGCGGCACTGCCAATCTAGCAACAATAAGCGACAGGAGCAGGTTCTGCGCGCTAAGGTGGTCAGTCTAATAACGGCAACACATTGCATTTTCTAGTTATGTGATTGCGTTGTAAGCCCCATTTTCCCCACTCTAACTACCGTTGCAGTTTTGAGCATTTCGCTTTCATTGCAAAGCCAAAATGTCCTTTCCGATGCAATGGAGTGCGCTTGTACACAGCTCATTATTCTGTCCACTAGTTATTTTTAATTGCCTTTTTTACATGTTTAGTTTGCCCATAGACAATGAATGGGGAAGCAGTTTAAGCCCTCTGGTGGACTTTGAATGAAGGAGCAATATGCTCCCGTCAGAGTGAGTGCAGCATTGACTAACAATAGCTCTACAAGTCAAACCAAGTTTATCGTAATTCACCCCAGTGTTTCTGCTATGTACATTCAAATTGTAGCTGCCACGGCTTCAGAATTTTATTAAATGTCATGAAATCGCAATTACACGACTGCGGAGTCCGCCCCACTAAACTCGAATGAATGGTCATAAGCTCCATCCACTTTCCTGAACTCGAAATAGACAGGACATCAATTAGCCAAGCAAAGGTTGTCGCAAACTCATGACAATCAAATAAACAATAGCATGAGTAGGCTACAGCATTTTGTCCTCAGACAGTGACAAACAGGACAGAGGATTGGATTAGGCTATGTTACTAGAGAACAAGACAAAATTCAACTTAACTAGCTAACGTTAAGGTTTTCCTTACCTTTCTCTGGTGGGAAAGGAACCAGAGCTAGTGCGGGAGGTGGAGCATAGACATCTAGACATAGTTGGGCTCATCTCGACGCATAGCTCTGGTTCTGGAACCCAAGTCCTGGAGAGGGGCTGGACTCTTTTCTTTTCCGGAGTCGCCCAGGGTGAGAGGTGCCGGGCAGGTGTGGGGATTCTTACGAGTCCCCGGCTGGGCGCCGCTGTATTGGAGTTTTCCCCGGTGAACGAGAGGGTCGCCTCTTTGCGACTGCGAGTCGCTGGGGGGAAGGCTCTGACTGTTGTTTGTGCTTATGCACCAAATGGCAGTTCAGAGTATCCGGCCTTCTTGGAGTTGCTGGGTGGGGTCCTGGAAAGGGTGCCATCTAGTGATTCTATAGTTCTGCTGGGGGACTTCAACGCCTATGTGGATGATGATGGAGAAACCTGGAGAGGGGTGATCGGGAGGAATGGCCTGCCCGATCTGAACCAGAGTGGTGCTTTGTTGTTGGACTTCTGTACTAGGCATGGATTGTCCATAACGAACACCATGTTCGAGCATAGGGGGGTTCATAAGCGTTCCTGGTACCAGAGCACCCTAGGTCGCAGATCGATGATCGACTTTGTGGTCGTATCATCAGACCTGCGGCCGTATGTCTTGGACACTCGGGTAAAGAGAGGAGCTGAGCTGTCAACTGATCACCACCTGGTGGTGAGTTGGATCAGATGGCGGGGGAGGCTGCCGGACAGACCCGGTAAACCCAAACGCGTAGTGAGGGTGAATTGGAAAGGTCTGGTTGAGGACCCTGTCCGGTAGGTCTTCAACTCCCTCCTCCGGAAGAACTTCTCGTGCATCCCGGGGGAGGTTGGGAACATTGATTCCGAGTGGACCATGTTCAAAACCTCCATTGTGGAAGCGGCTGCTAGGAGTTGTGGTCTAAAGGTTGTCGGTGCCTGTCGTGACGGCAACCAAAGAACCCGCTGGTGGACACCAGCGGTGAAGGAAGCCGTCAGACTGAAGTAGGAGGCCTTTCGGGCATGGTTGGCCCAGGGGTCTCCTGAAGCAGCAGACGGGTACCGGGCGGCCCGAAGGGCTGCAGGGAAAGAAGCAAAAACCCGGGTGTGGGAGGAGTTCGTTATGAAGAAAGACTTTCGGTTTGGCCTCAGGCTGGCAAACCGTTAGAGCTCAGAAAGGGAAAGCAGAGGATTGTCCCAGGCTCTGTTGAGCAGGGGAGGAGATCTGCTGACCCGGACTGGGGATATCGTCGGGCGGTGGAAGGAGCACTTTGAGGAACTTCTTAACCCCGCCAACACGTCCTCTATGGAGGAGGCAGAGTTCGAAGACTCGGGGGATGTCTCAGCAATATCCCTAGCATAGGTCACTGAGGTAGTTGGGAAGCTCCTCAGCGGCAAGGCACCGGGTGTGGATGAGATTCGCCCCGAGATGCTGAAGGCTCTGGACATTGTTGGGCTGTCTTGGTTGGCACGCCTCTTCGGTGTCGCGTCGAGGTCGGGGACAGTACCATTGGAATGGCAGACCGGGGTGGTAGTTCCCATTTTTAAAAATGGGGACCGGAGGGTGTGCTCCAATTATCGGGGTATCACACTTCTCAGCCTACCTGGGAAAGCTTATGCCAGGGTGTTGGAAAGAAGACTCCGACCGATTGTCGAACCTCGGATCCAGGAGGAGCAATGCGGATTCCGTCCTGGTCGTGGAACAGTGGACCAACTCTTTACCCTTGCAGGGCTGTTTGGGGGGGCAAGGGAGTTTGCCCATCCAGTCTACATGTGTTTTGTGGACTTGGAGAAGGCCTACGACCATGTCCCCCGGGGAGTCTTGTGGGGGGTACTGTGGGAGTATGGGGTACCGGGGCCGTTGCTACGAGCCATTCGGTCCCTATATAACCGGAGTGAGAGTTGTGCCCGTATACTCGGCACAAAGTCAAATACGTTTTCAGTGGGTGTTGGACTCCGCCAGGGCTGCCCCTTGTCACCGGTTCTGTTTGTGATTTTAATGGATAGAATCTCAAGGCGTAGCCGGGGGGAGGAGTGTGTCCAGTAAGCACTGATAGTCCACCGGGTTCCCGTCATACCAGTGGCGGCGACAGGGCTCCGCCCTCCCTGGCTTCCCGCACAGAGCACTGAGGGCCCAAACACACACGTCCTGGCCAACAGAAGCTGACATACGGCTTGCACCTGCTGGGTCTTTTGTTAGCCTGTTCATTCTGTTATGGTCTGAAGAAAGAGGAGACCCAAATGCAGGCATATTCCGAGAAGTAGAGCTTTATTGCAAAAAACAAGGAGCAACAAAAAAACAGCACGTAGGCAGGCTTGAAAAACTCACGGCGTACATGCAAACAAAACGAACATCAAACAATGAACAGGCAAGGGACAACATGAGAACCAGGGTTTGAATACCATACCAAGGGAAACAATCAACCAATAAGAAACTAGACACAAAACAAGGTAACAGGTGGCAGATTCAAACATCCATCCATCCATCTATTTTCCGCCGCTTAAACGGGGCCGGGTCGCGGTGGCAGCAGGCTAAGAAGGGTAGTCCAGACATCCCTATCCCCAGCAACGCTTGCCAGCTCCTCCTGGAGGATCCCGAGGCGTTCCCAGGCCAGACGAAATATATAATCTCGCCAGCGTGTTCTGGGTCTACCCTGGGGTCTCCTACCAGTAGGGCGTGCCCGGAAAACTTCCAACAGGAGGCGCCCAGGAGGCATCCTAATCAGATGCCTGAACCACCTCATCTGGCTCCTTTCAACGCGAAGGAGCAGCTCCTTTACTCCAAGCTCCCTCCGGATGACCTTGCTCTTTACCCTATCCTTAAGGCTGAGCCCAGCCACCCTATGGAGGAAACACATTTCAGCCGCTTGTACTCGCGACCTCATTCTTTTGGTCACTACCCAAAGCTCATGACCATAGGTGAGGGTTGGAACGTAGACCGACTGGTAAATCGCGAGCCTCGCCTTTCGCCTTAGCTCCTTCTTCACCACGACAGTAACGCCCGCATTACTGCTGATGCTGCACCAATCCGCCTGTCAATCTCACTCTTAATTTTTCCCCTCACTTGTGAACAAGATCCCGAGATAATTCAACTCCCTCGATTGGGGCAGCAACTCACTCCCAAACCGGAGAGAGCACTCCTCCGTTTTCCGGCAGAGAACCATGGCCTCAGACTTGGAGGTGCTGACTCTCATCCCGACCGCTTCACACTCAGCTGCAAACCGCACCAGTGCATGCTAAAGGTCACAGTCTGAAGAAGCCAACAGAACCACATAATCTACAAAGAGCAGAGAAGCAATTCTGAGGTTCCCAAACTGGACACACTCCTCCCCCTGGCTACGCCTTGAGATTCTATCCATGAAAATCACAAACAGAACAGGTGACAAGGAGCAGCCATGGCGGAGTCCAACACCCACTGAAAACGTATTTGACTTTGTACTATACGGACACAATTCCTACTCCGGTTATATAGGGACCGAATGGCTCGTAGCAACGGCCCCGGTACCCCATACTCCCGCAGAACCCCCTAAAGGACTCCCCGGGGTACACGGTCATAGGCCTTCTCCAAGTCCACAAAACACATGTAGACTGGATGGGCAAGCTCCTATGACCCCCTCAACAGCCCCGCAAGGGTAAAGAGTTGGTCCACTGTCCCACGACCAGGATGGAATCCGCATTGCTCCTCCTGGATCTGAGGTTCGACAATCGGAACCTCCATTCCAGCACCCTGGCATAAGCTTTCCCAGGTAGGCTGAGAAGTGTGATACCCCGATAATTGGAGCACACCCTCCGGTCCCCATTTATAAAAATGGAACAACCACCCGGTCTGCCATTCCAATGGTACTGTCCCCGACCTCCACGCGACACCGAAGAGGCGTGTCAACCAAGACAGCCCAACAATGTCCAGAGCCTTCAGCATCTCGGGGCGAATCTCATCCACACCCGGCGCCTTGCCGCTGAGGAGCTTCCCAACTACATCAGTGACCTCTGCCAGGGATATGGCTCAGACTTCCCCGGAGTCTTCGAACTCTGCCCCCTCCACAGAGGACGTGTTGGCGGGGTTAAGGAGTTCCTCAAAGTGCTCCTTCCACCGCCCGACGATATCCCCAGTCCGGGTCAGCAGTTCTCTTCCCCTGCTCAACAGAGCCTTGGCCAATCCCTGCTTTCCCTTTCTGAGCCATCTAACGGTTTGCCAGAACTTCCTTGAGGCCAACCGAAAGTCCTTCTCCATAGCCTCCCCGAACTCCTCCCACACCCGGGTTTTTGCTTCTTTGACTACCGAAGCTGCAGCCCTTCGGGCCACCCGGTACCCGTCTGCTGCTTCAGGAGACCCCTGGGCACACCAAGCCCGAAAGGCCTCCTTTTTCAGTCTGACGGCTTCCTTCACCGCTGGTTCTTTGGTTGCCGCCACAACAGGCACCGACGACCTTCTGACTACAACTCCTAGCAGCCGCTTCCACAATGGAGGTTTTGAACATGGCCCACTTGGAATCAATGTGCCCAACCTCCCCCGGATGCTTCTCGATGCACGAGATGTTCTTCCGGTGCGAGTTGGAGATCTCATGGACAGGGTCCTCAACCAGACATTCCCAACTCACCATCGCTACACCAGGGGTCAGCACGCCAAGGTCCCCGCCTATGCCTGCCACCCGGTTGGCATTGCACCCGACCCCGATGTCTATCCCTGCAGGTGGTGGGCCCACAGGGCAGCGGCTCCATGTTGTTTCTTCGGGCTGTGCCCGACCGGGCCCCATAGGTCAAGGCCTGGCCACCAGACACTCGCCGGCGAGCATCCCCCCCCCGGGTCTGGCTCCAGAGGGTAGCCCCAGTTTCCCTATTCCGGGCGAGGTGCTACAGTGCCGTTGGTTCCGATTCCTCGTGGGTCTTTGAATCGCGCTTAGTCTGGACCCTCCCCTGGGACCAATTTGCCATGGGAGACCCTACCAGGGGCTACTGTCCCCGACAACACAGCTCCCAGGTTCACAGGGACACTCAAACCTCTCCACCACGTTAAGATGGCGATTCTAGGAGAAGTTTTCACAGTGTCTCTAAATCAAATGCAAACGGTTTGAAAATTTTATTCACAGCCCCCCGAAGAAGCTAGCTGGATTGACTGGCTCATTGAGTGTGGGGCATCTGTCTTTTAGTCGGGACACACACATAGTCCAACCACAACTTACTGCGCAACAACTGTTGTGGCCATTCATTTTTGGACCTGCTGACACGCTTCTAAGGTTGTGCAGTGCCAGACCTGGGAGCATTCTCACCTGCTTCCAGAGGTAACCTCGCGTGACTTGGGCTCAGGCAGACACGCTCCCAATGAGAAGGACTTCAAGGAAGGGGCCACGTGTGCCACAACAAGCACTGCAATCAGGGGGCTCTTGTCCATACCTATTGTGGACGTTGAAGTGCATACACCCTTTTAACTGTTGTATTATAACGTGCCTATTTGGGTGTAACTCTGTAAAATAACGCCAAGTGTAAAAAAAAAATTGTAATTGGTAGAGGATTTTCAACAGGTTTTTTTGAGTGTCAAGTAAAATATTTTTTCTATCTGGAAGTTGATGTTAGTGGCGATGTGTGTTAGGGCGCTTTCACACTTGGCTCGTTTGGAGCGGTTGTTCCGGAACCTGGGGCGTTTCCCCAAAAGATCGGTTCGTTTGGGCAACACAGCAATCGCACTCGGGGGCGGAACAAAACAAGCGATAACAATAATCTAAAACTAATAACAATAATAAAAATAATAATAATGAGTCGTGGATCAACGTGGAGCAGCGATGAGGTACAATGCCTTATTGATAATTAGGCAGACAATCAGGTCTGTCAAATGCTGGAATACACACACAAAAACAGTGAAGTATACAAACAGCTTAGCAATCGCCTGAAGGAAAGGGGCTTTCATCGTTCTGTGGAACAGTGTTGTGCTAAAGTAAAGGCAAAAAACTTCGCCAACAATACGTGAAAGTACGGGATAGTCTTGGCAAACTAATCCAAGAAAAAAACGTTAAATGCAAACTGGCCCTACAGTTTGCTTGCGCGTGGCGTTTGTTTACAATCTTTGTTCTGCAACAAATGTTGCAGTGTGAACACAATTCGAACTAAGGGGCAAGTGCAACATTGTATCATATTAGTCCCTGAATCGGAACAAAGCAAACAAACTGCAAGTGTGAAAGCGCCTTTCGAAAGAAACAGCAATAGAGAGAACCCAATTTATCAAATGAGAGACAAGGGACACAAAAATCCCTTAAAGCAAAACATTTGTGAATTGTCATGCATTTTTTTGTGAACGGCGTCATTTATATATAAACTGGGAAATACACTTTATTTGTTATGCATTTATTTGTTAACCATGGCATTTACATATAAATCAGGAAATACATTTGTGAATCTTGCATTTATTTGTGATTATTGATGGTGATCAATTAAAAAGAAAAATTATATTGCATTCCATTGTACTCGGAACTCGGAAAAAAAACGACCTACGGAAAAGTGCAATGGAACGGCCATTCAAGTCTGAATTCCAAGTTGGGCAAGATCCACCAAGCCGGACTTCGCCAACAAACACACCTGATGTCAGGGCAATACGGCGGTGCATACAGTAAGCGCATTTAACTTTTCATATTATTTTTTTGACTTAATGTAGTGTTTGTGTTGTGGAACATGCTGTAACAACTTTGTAGCTGCCATTTCCATGTTACTTTATACGCCGTTTCTCTTTGCTAATGGCGCTGTGGTAAGTCGTATAGGTCTTCAGTAGATGCTTGTGAAGCTCAGAGACATGCCATACAAACATCAGTTTGCTGCAGGCATCTACATTTTCCCGAGCAAATGTACTGGAACGTATTTAGATTGGAAGTCGGGAATACCGACTAGGAACTATCCGAGTACAATGGAATTAACCATAATTCCATACACAAGGAGCAAATAATTCTCGCTAGAAATGTTTTCACTGACCCAAAAAGCTGTGCTCTCGTCCACTGTAGAATGGCATTCTGAAGAGGAGACACATGCGTGCAATTTTCTCACTCCAAAACATGTATTACAGCGTTATCTATCAGTTCTTTATTTCACAGCAAGTTAATGCAGAGTTCATATTACCTTACATGTAGACATGCCAAAATTATGATCGTAATTTTATCATAATCATTGTAAACTGAATTTTTTTTTACAAAGTGCAATTCTATTTATTCTAATGTTGATTGATGAATCAATCAATCAATGATTAAATTATGATTTTACAATCTTATGTAGACAGCTGGTGTACAGTGGTGTAAGGTAAACTCAAAGCAAATGTTTCATAAATAAACAGACTGTGATGGCATATGTCAATAAGGTACATGCACAGATATTAAAATCATATCTGTTATTCAGATCTGTCCTCATACATCTGGCAAAAGTTGTAGGAATGTTATTTACTAATTCTACTTTGGGGTTTCGGTTGACAGTACCAACAAACAGCTATACATGTTTTATCATCCTTAGAAATACATTTTTAGAAGCTTATCAGTTGCACAAATATACATGTTTGGTCAAATGTGATTTACCCGAGATGATGGGAGAAAGGACAAATGCAAATTAAATTAAGAAAACCTGAGGATGACGAGCATATATAGAAACATATAAATATATATTACATTGAAATGTGAAAAAGTGATACAAATCTCACAAGACCCATCCCACCCTAACCCAACGTGATGAAATATACAAATAAAGGGGCAAATTACAGGACAAGGGGGTGGACAAGCACCATGAAACATTTACTTTTTGTGCTACTTTGATGTGCTGTTTCCATATATCAATTACAATGAAATGGAAGGTAGAGGTGGAGGATTGGGAGAGGAGAGGAAGAGCTAGGAAGGACAAAGTAGAAAACAACAGGATAACGGGGCAGGAAGAGAGGAGGGGGAAAAAAAGAAGGGAGGTTTGAAAAGATGTCCAGAGGAAC
The DNA here is from genome assembly GCA_026901105.3 of Galaxias olidus. Classification (NCBI taxonomy): domain Eukaryota; kingdom Metazoa; phylum Chordata; class Actinopteri; order Galaxiiformes; family Galaxiidae; genus Galaxias; species Galaxias olidus. The sequence continues at coordinate 31,161 of JAPMUY010002720.1, read as the reverse complement.
AAAACTGTCCTCAAACAGTTCTCTTCTTAGACCCAGTAGATGTGTTGAACCACACTATGAACTATAACACCACAACGACAACACAACTCCACTGGTGTCCCACTGATAAATATGCAGCTACCAGTGGGTGGTTAAAATGTATAGATTTCTGAATTTGCGTACACATTATGCCCAAAACGCAATCTTGAAAGTGAGATTGTGGTTTCCAACTAAGTCAGTCTATACAGTATGTGTGCTGCCAGTCACATATGTGTGAATCTGCTTCTTAGTAATGTGTGTTTCAATCAATGTTTGTGTGTATAATGTGTTGCCCTGTCTTTGTGTGCATGTGTTGTGTTCAGACATGAGCATGTAGTTTATGTGTATGCATTGAGTCGTTCTTTGGAGCGTGTGGAGTGGATGTCGTGCAGCTCTTGCTCCTCTTTAGATTTGACATCTTCGAACTTCTGCATTCTGCTAACATCCTTCAGATAACCCCAGTTGGCAGCCAACGCCATCAGGTAGTGGACCTGAAGGAGAACAATAAATAAAAATGATATATTTATAATTAAAGGAAATACAAATTATACATTTAGCTGAAACACAAAGACAGAGGAAAAAAAACCTAAAAACTGAAGAAGCCGCACATATCAAAATATAAAGAGTACAAAAGGAAATCAGAACTGACAGTGACAGAGTAGAATACTGTACTGGATTGTAGAATCCAAACATTTTAATCATAGAAATTTGATTACACAAAGTCCAAGTGAATTTTATCTCAGTCTCTTAAACTTTATACAAGAAGGGAAATTAAACATAGAACTCATCATTGTACACTGTATACAAAAGTAGGATGGTCTTCCCTTAGTGAGAGAAAAACCTTGTCTGTCTCTTGTCTACAAGGCATTGCTGGGCAAGTTACCTTTGACCTTACTTCATTATTAAAACAAATCCAGTAGTCATAGGACACGCTCACAGAACTATATCACCCTTGAAAGCCGCAAAGTGAACACACAACTTGGTAAATCAGCTTTCAGTTCTTTTGCCTCGTATAAATGGAGCAAGATTCAACAGTTTGTTTCTGTTGAACAATTGCAACTTTTACTGGAGGATTTTGGAGCTGAAGAGTGTTCTTGTTTTGGATTCTCGCAAGAGAAATACGTCAATGGAACTCGGCACTAACAAGCGTGTTTCACAGAAGGCCAGTCCTTTTCTCAGGGACCCCAGTGAGCCCATATATAAATCGTGAATCAGATATCCTATTATTGCGCCTGCTGATGATATAGCCGCAGTCTCATCATAACGATCTCAATGTTAATTTATATAAAAAAGTGGGCCACTTAATTACGCATTTAATCTGTCTGTAATTTTTGGCAAAGCAATTTTCCTCACCATGTAAATCATGGCAGTATTCCCCTTTTTGGTGATACATTGTTCGTGCAGAGTTCCATTGACGCATTTCTCTCGTGAGAATAACACCGCTCTTTCTGGTTTTTGCGACATCTTATCTGCTTATTAACAATCGATTGTTCTGGGCTGCTTATGCTCTCCATGCGTGCACACAATGCCAGCTTGTACAAGCCTGTTAAAACGTGAAATTATCATGTTATAACGGGAAAAACATTGTTATAACAATAAACTTATCACGTTATAACATGATACTGAGTGAAGAAAAGAAGTATTTGAACACCCTGCTATTTTGCTATTTCTCCCACTTAGAAATCATGGAGGGGTCTGAAATTTTCATCGTAGGTGCATGTCCACTGTGAGAGAGAGAAACTAAAAAGAAAAATCCAGAAATCACAATGCATGATTTTTTAACAATTTATTTGTGTGATACAGCTGCAAATAAGTATTTGAACACCTGAGCAAATGAATGTTAATATTTGGTACAGTAGCCTTTGTTTGCTATTACAGAGGTCAAACGTTTCCTGTAGTTTTTCACCAGGTTTGCACACACTGCAGGAGGGATCTTGGCCCACTCCTCCACACAGATCTTCTCTAGATCAGTCAGGTTTCTGGGCTGTCGCTGAGAAACACGGAGTTTGAGCTCCCTCCAAAGATTTTCGATTGGGTTCAGGTCTGGAGACTGGCTGGGCCATGCTAGAACCTTGATATGCTTCTTACGGAGCCACTCCTTGGTTTTCCTGGCTGTGTGCTTCGGGTCGTTGTCGTGTTGGAAGACCCAGCCACGACCCATCTTCAATGCTCTGACTGAGGGAAGGAGGTTGTTCCCCAAAATCTCACAATACACGGCCCCAGTCATCCTCTCTTTAATGCAGTGCACTCGTCCTGTCCCATGTGCAGAAAAACACCCCCAAAGCATGATGCTACCACCCCCATGCTTCACAGTAGGGATGGTGTTCTTCAGATTGTACTCTTCATTCTTCTTCCTCCAAACACGCTTAGTGGAATTATGACCAAAAAGTTCTATTTTGGTCTCATCTGACCACAAAACTTTCTCCCATGACTTCTCTGTATCGTCCAAATGGTCATATGCAAACTTAAGACGGGCCTTGACATGTGCTGGTTTAAGCAGGGGAACCTTTCGTGCCATGCATGATTTCAAATCATGACGTCTTAGTGTATTACCTACAGTAACCTTGGAAACGGTTGTCCCAGCTCTTTTCAGGTCATTGACCAACTCCTGTCGTGTAGTTCCGGGCTGATTCCTCACCTTTCTTAGAATCATTGAGACCCCACGAGGTGATATCTTGCATGGGGCTCCACTCCGATTGAGATTGACCGTCATGTTTAGCTTCTTCCATTTTCTAATGATAGCTCCAACAGTGGACCTTTTTTCACCAAGCTGCTTGGCAATTGCTCCGTAGCCCTTTCCAGCCTTGTGGAGGTGTACAATTTTGTCTCTGGTGTCTTTGGACAGCTCTTTGGTCTTCGCCATGTTACAAGTTAAAGTCTTACTGATTGTATGGGGTGGACAGGTGTCTTTATGCAGCTAAAGACTTCAAACAGGTGCATCTGATTCAGGATGATACATGGAGTGCAGGTGGACTTCTAATGGCAGACTAACAGGTCTTTCAGGGTCAGAATTCTAGATGATACACAGGTGTTCAAATACTTATTTGCAGCTGTATCACACAAATAAATTGTTAAAAAATCATGCATTGTGATTTCTGGATTTTTCTTTTTAGTTTCTCTCTCTCACAGTGGACATGCACCTACGATGAAAATTTCAGACCCCTCCATGATTTCTAAGTGGGAGAAATAGCAAAATAGCAGGGTGTTCAAATACTTCTTTTCTTCACTGTATGTATTAAAGCAACAATAGTGCCATATGAACAGCGACTTGCGAACAAGGTTGGCAAATACAGACATTTGTACAGCCCCTCCGCAAATTAACAATTAATTAATAGTGAGGTCACTGTCTGTAACGTTTCTTATCCGTGTTTCTTCTACGTTTTTTTTCTGTACATTCTGGATTAGAAATAATAATAATTATTATTGAATTAAAGCGATAGTGAAGCGGCTGGGATGAGGATCAGCACCTCCAAATCTGAGGCCATGGTTCTCAGCAGGAAACCGATGGATTGTCTACTCCAAGTAGGGAATGAGTCTTTACTCCAAGTGAAGGAGTTCAAGTATCTCGGGGTCTTGTTCTCGAGTGAGGGGAAAATGGAACGAGAGATGGGCCGGAGGTGGAGCAGCGGGTGCGGTGTTGCAGTCGCTTTATCGCACCGTTGTGACGAAGAGAGAGCTGAGCCAGAAGGCAAAGCTGTCAATCTACCGGTCTATCTTCGTTCCTACTCTCACCTATGGTCATGAAGGGTGGGTCATGACCGAAAGAACGAGATCGCGGATACAAGCGGCGGAAATGAGTTTCCTCCGGAGGGTGGCTGGCATCTCCCTTAGGGATAGGGTAAGAAGTTCAGCCATCCGTGAGGGACTCGGAGTAGAGCCGCTGCTTCTTTGCGTAGAAAGGAGCCAGTTGAGGTGGTTCGGGCATCTAGTAAGGATGCCACCTGGCCGCCTCCCTAGGGAGGTGTTCCAGGCAAGTCCATCTGGGCGGAGGCCGCGGGGCAGACCTAGGACCAGGTGGAGGGATTATATCTCCACTGGCCTGGGAACGCCTTGGAATCCCCCAGTCAGAGCTGGTTAATGTGGCCCGGGAAAGGGAAGTTTGGGATGCCCTGCTGGAACTGCTACCTCCGCGACCCGACCCCGGACAAAGCGGATGAAGATGATGATGATGAATAATAGTTTATTGGATTTAGTTTTTAGCGCTTTTCTCGGGACTCAAAGCAAAAAACACAAACACAAATTAGCTACCACGGCAGCCAATCTGCGCCAGACTTGCTCACCCAACATATCGCAACAGACCTTTGCGCACACGCGCACGCGCACGCGCGCACGCGCGCACGCACACACGCACGCACGCACGCACGCACGCACGCACGCACGCACGCACGCACGCACGCACGCACGCACGCACGCACACACACACACACGCACACACGCACACACGCACACACACACACACACACACACACACACACACACACACACACACACACCAGTTTTATTGGCAGTGCTTTAGTCAGGGCACTGACTGAGTATTAACCCTATTAAGTGGAAACCCAATGGAAACCCACACAAACACGGCGAGAACATGCAAAATCCAAAGGCCCAGCTGGGGGTCAGCTAGGGTTTGAACCAAGGACCTTCATGCTATGAGGCAACAGTGCTAACCACTGAGCCACATTGCTGCTCCTTAGTAAGTGCAACACTGCCTCTAAGTGGACCTGTGGAAGCATGCAGTCAATCTGCTGTCCGAATTTCAGCACATGACGGACGTTATTGTTCACAGAAGCGCAACGCAGAAGTATAAAACAGGCCCTGGAGGCATAAAACTGTTCCGTGCGTGATACCCTGTTGTCCGACGATCCCCTTGGTCTACTTCCTGAGAATTAGGTGTCAAATGTTTTCCATTGGCTAAAGTATGAAACGCTATGGCATGTGTAACTAATGCAATGCTTCTAACTTTACAGCCCGTCAGAGTGTACTGCCACTAGGGTTGCAAATGTTCATGAATGTTCATGATCGATAGTCGCTAACGTTAAAGGGACCCCATTATGCAAATTTTCAGGTTCATACCTTTATTAGGTGTTCTACTAGAATAGGTTTACGCGTTTTAATGTTCAATAAACAATTTATTTTTTCCAAACTGCCTGGATCTGCAGCATCTCTATTCACCCCCTGTCTGACACGCTCTGTTTTAGCTCCGGTCTTTTAAAGGCCCCCCCTCCCTCAGAGCCCAGTCTGCTCTGATTGGTCAGCTGGACAAACAAAGGGAATTTGCCTTCACGCTGACAAAAACAGCTTTTTCTTGACATGGCAAGACCACCATGGAATTTTATTTTGGAATATTGCATTTTTGCTTATTCAGGGTTGAGTCATGTGCGCAGCTTGATTGCATTTTCTAGATAACCAAAGCGCTTGAGTTTATAATAAAGCCAGCGGCTGATAGGACAGATACCGCGTGTATATGCACAGTTAACATCAAGGGACTCATTGAGTTAGAACAGCATCACAGTTGTGGCAATGCATTTTATCGTTTTCGTGTGTGAAATGTTCCCACACCGGTATTCGTTCATGGTTGAGCAGCTCACCCTCTTCGGTTTGTAGTTTAACATCCCGCATACGCCTCAGTAATTCAATCGCGCGGTATGAATTTCAACCAAAAGACTCTTGATCACATAAAATCTTAATGAATAGTAATCGATCATCGATTTAACAACCCTAGCTGCCACCCAATGATATTGAATTGTTGATGTATTTTTGGGATTTGCTGAACTAAGTATACATCCATCCATCCATCCATCCATCCATTCTCTGACGCTTATCCGGGGCCGGGTCGCGGTGGCAGCAGGCTAAGCAGGGTAGTCCAGACATTCTTCTCCCCCTCAACGTTTTCCAGCTCCTCCTGGGGGATCCCGAGGCGTTCCTGAGGCGTTCCTAGGCCAGATGAGATACTGTATAAAATCTCTCCAGCGTGTTCTGGGTCTACCCCGGGGTGTCCTATCAGTTGGGCGTGCCTGGAAAACCTCCGAAGGAAGGCGCTCAGGAGGCATCCTAATCAGATCCCCGAACCACCTCATCTGGCTCCTTTCGACATGAAGGAGCAGCTCCTCTACTCCGAGCTTCCTCCGGATGACCGAGCTCCTTACCCTATCTTTAAGGCTGAGCCCAGCCACCCTATGGAGGAAACTAATTACAGCCACTTGTATTCGTGACCTCGTTCTTTTGGTCACAACCCAAAGCTCATGAGTATAGGTGAGGGTTGTAACGTAGACAGACCGGTAAATTGCTAGCTTCGCCTTTTGACTCAGCTTCTTCTTCACCTCAACAATCCGGTACAGCGCCCGCATTACTGCTGACGCTGCACCAATCCGCCTGTCAATCTCACGCTCCATTTTACCCTCACTCGTAAACAAGACCCCGAGATACTTGAAATCCCTCGCTTGGGGCAGCAACTCACTCTAAACCCGGAGAGGGCACTCCACCGTTTCCTGGCAGAGAACCATGGCCTCAGACTTCAAGGTGCTGACTCTCATCCCAACCGCTTTACACTCGGCTGCAAACCGCTCCAGTGCGTGCTGAAGGTCACGGTCTGAAGAAGCCAACAGAACCACATCATCTGCAAAGAGCAGAGAAGCAATTCTGAGGTCCCCAAACCGGACACACTCCTCCCCCTGGCTATGCCTTGAGATTCTATCCATGAAAATTACGAACAGAACCGGTGACAAGGGGCAGCCCTGGCGCAGTTCAACACCCACTGAAAACATGTCTGACTTTGTGGCGAGAATATGGACAGCTCTCACTCCGGTTATATAAAGACCGAATGGCTCGTAGCAACGGCCCTGGTACCCCATACTCCCGCAGTACCCCCCCACAGGACTCCCTGGGGGACACAGTCGTAGGCCTTCTCCAAGTGCACAAAACACATGTAGACTGGATGGGCAAACTCCCATGACCCCGCCAACAGCCCTGCGAGGGTAAAGAGTTGGTCCACTGTTCCACGACCAGGACGGAACCCGCATTGCTCTTCCTGAATCTGAGGTTCGACAATCGGTCAGAGCCTCCTTTCCAGCACCCTGGCATAAGCTTTCCCAGGTAGGCTGAGAAGTGTGATTTTAAAAAGGGGGACCTGAAGCAGTGCTCCAATTATAATAAGTGAATTAGTACCCAGTGAATTATAAATATATGAAGTTGTTTTTTATGTTGTCTTTTGTTAGATTCTTTTTTTATGGCTTGCTTTCAGAATCGAGTAACCACTGGTTTGTAATATCTTGAATATTTTTGCCTTACTTAGACGCCGGGAATACTGTTGGAAGGGCATGCTCTGTGAGCCGAAAGCACCTGCACTTAAAGCTGTAATTAATGTATAAATTGTGTTTTTTTGTGTTGGTTCACACCTGCCTCTTGAACAGTGCATTTTAAAAGGATATTTCATAGAGCAGGCTGTCTCACCATGGCGATGACCGCAGCTCCTGCTCCAGCCAGCGCACAGACAAACAGGTGGAATGTGAGGTCCAGCTGAAAGACAATCAGATCCAATAAAACATTTTTACTTCCAACAAACAGATTTGCATAAACTCTATTCTCAACCTTCCATTCTCGTCTTCACTTCCCTGTCTTTGCCAACCCTCTCTCTTCAGTGCTCCTGTCCCCCCCCCCCCCCCACCTGTGCTACCTCATTCATTTATTTTACACCTGTCCCACATTATCTGACATGCTGTCTTTGCCACCTTTCTCACTTACTTACCCAGTCCACTCACCCCCTCTCTTCTCTGTCCCTTCTGCCTGTGCATCTTTCTTTATTCCTTGCTCCCCTCCCCATTTTCAAGCTCACCTCATTGGAATCACACATGTTGAAAAACTTCTCTGATCCCGTGCACACCTTCTTCTCCTCGCCTACAGTCACCAGCCCTGTAACACACACACACACACACACACACACACACTTAATAGTCACCAACCAAAATGTAATTTTATGTTCATGAAAATAGGTTTTTCCATTGAGATGAAAGAGAAAAAAAGATACATGACAACAAAAAGCTTCATTTTAGGCGAATACTGATAACAATATGGTAAATGTACATTATTTGCATATAACTGGTCACTAGGAAAGAAGTAATCTACACAGTTTTAATCTATAAGTCCATGCTTTGGCCACGATCGCTGGCTAACTGGCACTCCAAAACACCATATGGGAACAGGAGAAAGGCTGTCAGTGCTAAAAATTAAGAAAAAACAAATTCATTACTATGACTTAGCATTAGACACACATAGAGCCACACACTCACCAAACTGGCGCAGATCCAGGCAGAGGTTGGCCCCCTCTACTAGGCTGGTATTCTGACACATCTGCCAGATGTTAAAGTACATGAAGACAGGCAGACTAGTGAATGCAGTCACCCCAAGCCAGGCCAGAAGGAAGAGATAGGAGAGCAGGATGAACTGGAGATAGAGAAGTTAGAGAGAAATATTTTGGGGAGAAATTAAATGGGGGGGGGGGGGGGGGGAAGTCCGAAGTTTTATTTGGAGATGTCTTGCATGTATGCAGTGTATGGCTCAGGAAAATGCCAATAAGGAAGAAAAAAATACATTCTAAAAGAAGCAAATCTTTTGTCTCAGTGCTCTATTTCATGAATTGTTAAACCTGCCACAAGAAATGCTTAGTACTTACAAATGCGGTGAGGCAGCGTCCGCAGGTAGACACCTTGAACTCGCCATAGAGGTCCCTGATGGCTCCAGTGGTGAAAAAACCCTCCACCAGCAGCAACACACCAAAAACAAAGAATGCTGCTCCCACACCATAGATCACATACTTCAGAATATCAATGCTGATCCCACACACACACACACACACACACACACACACACACACACACACACACACACACAATTAAGCATTTAGAAACATCACTAAAGTCCCACTCAATACATTTGTACATAAAATTCTTAAGACATGAATTATGACTATATGTTTAATTGTTTAAGAGTAGAACTTAAATATACAGTATATATGTCACCTACCAACTATTGAACACTAAAACCCCTCACAAGATGTCTTGCTCAAATATTATTAATCCCGAACCTTTTTGTTTAATTATTACAAGCGCTACATTTATGTGTAGGGCATCCATTTGTTAAATGTTTAAGTATCCAAATAAGTCCTTTGGCTTGTCATTACTGACCACACATACAAACATACAGACACAAATGTGCACAGGGAAAGGATGATGCTTGATATAAATGATTAACTTGAGCACTGTTGAAATAATCATTTATTTCCATCTTCATCATATTCTAAGAATACTAATACACTATCATGGCTGGTCAGTTGGTAAGGGCCGGTGTTCTAGTTTAACTCGGGCCTGGATTGTCTTGGGTCAATGCACTTGCGTGTGCCGGAGTGCTGCAAACTGTGGCATGGATTCCAAAACAGTGTGTCAAATGTCAGCATTTTCACCTACAATATGAAACAAACTTACTTTTTAAAAGCGGATTTGATGATTGTATGGTTTCTGGTAGGCTACAGGACAACTATAAGTTCTTTAAGTTAAAGGTATTTTATATTCGACCACTCAAATAATATAAGATAAAATAGGCCGAGCCTGGGCAAAACTGAAATCTCCAAAATTACTACATCAGCGCTCTACCGCTACGCCACCGTAGAAGCGTTGTGTTCTCACGTGCTTTTCTACTATCAACTCTTAACATATTTTGTCATACTCCATGTCAACAAGAGACGCCTGTTAACTTGGATCGACATGTAAACTAAATGTTAACTGTTCATCTGCAAATAACGTTAAAATTGACAACCTTTTATGCAAGAAGTCGTTTGAACGTTAGACCTATAATATAGCCTAAGCCTACGTTTGAGAATTGAAAATAACTGATTAACCATTAGTTGGAAGATTTAAAAAAAAAAAAAAAAAAAAAAAAAAAAAACAACGTGGGCGAGAAACAGCATTCTATATGACATACTTGTCAAATGTGGCGAAAAGATCACTTTCAATTGCAGCATCAGCAAAAACTGAGCTTCGGGGGGCAATAGGCCACAAACTCATAAGAGATACAAGTAGACCTAACGTAGCCTAATACATTTAAACAAATGTTTGGAAATTGTTCATAGTTTTGTGAAGCTGAACCTTCCGTAATACTATGCAACGTTTCCTATGGATTACCTGTCAGAAGTATGTCGTGTTTGTGGGGAGAAGCACACGTTGGAAGCTATCACTATCACTGAGAAATGGGTAAGACGACAGGGTTTTAACAAATCTAAATGGGTTAGGCCTATAGACTATTTGGTTTTCTATCGGTCAGACGTAATACTTTGTCATATCAATAACAGGTCTAAATCCTTTTATGTTTCAAGCACTGTTTACGCTCTAAACACCTCCATTTGATGTTGTCATTTAGATTCAGCTTTAATGTTCGTCATGTAAATTCAGGTTTCACTGGAATTGTGTGGAGGGAGACAACATTTGCCCATGCTGCTATTAAAAGGCTGTTTGTCATATTTAGCAAATAAAGGATGGGATAATATCGAATGCCGTTTCGCTCCCACGTTATTTACTCAACTTATTAACCATTACTAGTTAGAATATTAATTTTCAATACTCAAACGTGGGCATAGCCTATAGGCCTAACGTTCAAACGATTTCTTGCATAATAGGTTGTCAATTCGTTATTTGCCGACTTAAAGTTAACATTTAGTTTGTATGTCGACCCAAGTTAACATAGGCTCTTGTCGACATGGAGTATGACTAAATATATTATGAGTTGACAGTAGAAAAGCGCAACGCATACAGACTCGGGCTATTTTTCTTATGTTGTTTGTGTGGTCGAATCTAAAATAACTGTGTAACTTAAAGAACTAGGTGTCCTGTAGCCTACAAAAAAACATACAATCATCAAATCAGCTTTTAAAAAGTAAGTTTATTTCTCATTGTAGGTGAAATGCTGATATTTGACACACTGTTCTGGAATCCATGCCAGTTTGCAGCGCTCCGGCACACGCAAGTGCATAGAAGCAAGACAATCCTGGTCCGAATAAAACTAGAACACTGGAAGTACGATGGTTTCACTCAATTCTTTCACCACTATCACCCGTTTACTAAGCCATGAAACTGTTTTGAACATGCTGTTGCCAGGGTTTAAGTATTTGGGATAGGCATGAGTACTCGATCAGGACGTTAGTATTCGTTCAACATTGCATTTTTTTTTTTTTTTTTTGGGCCTAGAAAAAAAACAAGTAGAAATAATATTCTAATAGAATTCTATATAATAATAAATAAATAGAGCTGTCAAGGTTAATGCGTTATTAACGCGAATTATTTTTAACCCCACTAATGTTTTTGACGCAGTTAACGCAGTCGTAAATAGGATGGCAAATCAGATAGCAAGCAATGGATTTTGGTATTTTTGAATGGCAAGTTAAGTTGCAAACTTACCTGCCAAATGAGTCTGTCGACAAGATTAAAGTTACTTGCAGGTACTGTCGATTAAATGTAGTTACTACCAGAGAAGATCTAATCTTAAATAGCCAACCATTTGCTAGCCAAGCACCCAGCTAATGCAGACAATCCCGTTAAGCCTGGTTTATACTTCTCCGTGAGCGCGTTAACGAATGTAAACGTTCATTTGGCACTTCCGTTCGCACAGTAGTTCGCACAGTAGTTCGCCTACATACTTCAACGGAAGTTTAACGGGCCCACTAGGTGGCAGTGTCGCATTCAGTAATCCAGAATGCACAGTAAACCGTAGAAGAAGCACAAACACGGAAACTCCCGTTCATGTTCCGAGAAAGTATAGTACGCAGACCTGCTTCTTCTCTAGGCTTTCCTCAGTAGCCGATTTTGAGTCGTCAAAATGGCCCGGTATCCCTATTGCAGTCACACAGTCGGCGCACGAGTTTCAATTCCATAGAGTGCACATTAGCACATTTCAACAAGGCATGTCTGAGTGCAAACGTTGCTCCTTTGACATTGTTCATGCGCGCTTTGCTCCTCCCCCTCCCGATATTCAGTATTAGTGTTTCAGTATTAGTGTGATTGCTCAAGCACAAAGCATTACGCAGCCGATAGCAACATAGCTGGACTAATTTACATTTAGCGTATTATTCCCCCACTCCCTCTCTCTTTTGACACTCATGTTGTATTTTTTATGAGATAACCAAAACTTTAGATTATTTGCAGCCTAATGATGGGCTAATGTCTATATGACAACCGACCGTGGCAGCAACAGATAGTTAACTTGTACAACGTTACAAACATGCACTCCTTTTGATTGCTTCCACATGTCCACCTTTTACCAACTACGTCAGTTATGCGGTCAAACATGTCGATCACTACCGCATTTACTGGTATTAGAAAATAGACGTGGATGCTGTTTGATAAATCACACTTTGCATTTTCTTGGAAAAAGCTGTTACTTTGGCTGGCTGATTACCTATAGATAATATTCAGACATTCAAATAACATGTTTAGCCCATTTAAACATGTTATCTAAATGACATTTTTTTATTGGAATTGAAAGAAAAAATCCTTTAGCTGAAATATGAAAACATAGCTGAATATAATAACCCTTTTGTGCTTACTGTGAAAGTGACACTATAGGATTCCTATATTTAGGCAACATGTAGATAGCAGCAGAGAGGCAGATTTAGAATATTGACGATTCATTCACCTCATAAATCATGATGTACTGCTCTCCCCTACATGAAAGTACATACAAGCTTTTATAAGAAAAAGTATCGGTATCGGCATCAGCAATACTGGCCCTGTATTTACTTGGTATCGGATCGATACCAAATTTTGTAGTATCGCACACCACTAGTGCACATCAATACATCCTGTTTCTTCAAGGTTTTGCTCGGTAGCCATTCTTGAGTCCGTAGCCTAGTATCACTATCTCCGAGACTAAAACAGTCACGAGACAGTGAGTCGTTCTGAATGTGAGTTGGAGTGAACTATCAGTGAGCCGAACGATCAGAGTTGAACTATGAGTCAAACTGTCAGAGTCGAACTATCAGAGTCGGAAACAACGTGACTTTGTGCGTGAGAGTCGAGTTATCAGAGTCGGTCTGATCGTGACTTTGTGCATGGGGGGATGCAGAAGGCGACTCAGGTCAGAAGACCCAGTTCAGGGGTGAACTACTCTTTTCTATACTGAGCCTCTGCGGCTGTCACGTGAAAATTGAATGAACGACTAAGACCCAGTCGAGGGGTGAACTACTCATTTCTTTTTCCTGTCCTGTCTTTCGAGTCTTAGTTCACTTTTCACGTGACTGCTACTCTGCTAGGCTTAGCGAGTGTGTTTGTTATTTGGCTGTATGGTGTGATTTTACTTATTTATTTGTATTTAACTTATTTTATTTAGTAGTGTATACAGCACGTTATTGCTAAGTGCAAAAGTTAACAAGGACAACCTGATAATAAATAAATAGGCTACATCTTAAAGTTATATCAATATTACATAAATGGTTACATCAATATAAAAATTGTTTGTCAAAATACAAGACTACATCACGTTTCAGTAAAATAGTATATTGCAACTGCTTTTAGTGGACTTAATTATCATAGTAAGTCAATCATAACTAAGGCATAATTGTGACTACATAACCATGGCGAACCAAACATTTCTCTTTACTATGTCGAGCCTATATACATCACGTGAAAATTGAACCAACGAATCAGACCCGAAGACCCATTTGAGGGGTGAACTACTCTTTTCTCTCTCTTATACTGAGCCTAAGGGACTGTCGTGTGAAAATTTAACTAACGACTCAGACCGGTGAACTATTCATTTCTGTTTCCTATTCTAAGCCTATACTGAACGAAATTAACGAATGACTCGAACACAACTGTTGTTGCGCATGCTCGACCAAAATGAACGAATCACTCTTTGAGACTACTCGTTAGTCCCAAGTCATTTTAAAGATTCGTTCAAAATGAACGAATCGTTCAGGAACAACGCATCACTAGTAGCTGACTTGATCCCTATATGTATTGTTGCATGCTTACACTGGTTGTAGGACACAGTTATGTGTGTTTAGGGGAACTTATAAAAGCCTTCCTGCAGACCGGGTAGAGTCACTAAAAGGTGGCATTTGGCTCCTGTTGGTGGGCTTTGCGCTTGGCTGTGAAAGTGGAAGGGGGCAATGTGCTTGGATTTGAAAAGTTGTCTCTTACGGAAGTGCGCTTGGCACCCGATTTCACACCCACCTGAAGACTGCTTTCTTCCACAGCACCAGATTACAAGACTAAATTGTCTATCTTTGCAATATGCAAATACAAAAATTGGGGAAAATAGTTTGTTTAGTTTCATTTCAATTAGACCTCACTTAATACAATTATTTACATAGCACAGATAAAAAAACTTTTTGCACAAACAAATAACATCTTTTAAATTACTTTTTGGCCTCTTTGTTTTCACTTAGATATAAATGTATATCTTTATGGGGTCATTATTGTAGCAAAACTATTTGCAAATGCGAGTGGAGAGTTGTGTATCTGTATCTCAATCCGTGTGTGCGTAATCAGATTGACAAATGGGTACTGAGACTTGTGAATGTGTACAGGGATCTGCAAATGTGTATTTCGAAGCCGTGCGTGCGTAATCAGGTTTGTAAGTGTGTATAAAAAATATCCGTCTGTAGTCAGATTTGCAAGTGTATTGAGAGTTGTAATGTGTAGACAAATCTGTGAATGCGTGCATAGATCTGTAAATGTGTAGACAAATCTGTAAATACGTATGTGGATATTAATGGCTAAAAGTCTAAGTATTTTTGCTGCAACGTACATTAACAGCTCCTTAATTTAACCAAGAGAAACACATTGATATTCAAAAGGTGAACGTATTTTGTTTTTTTATAAAATTGGTGATGGAAACTTTATTGAAGATGGTAACCCTATCTACAGAACAAGCTGAAAGAAAATAGCTGTGAAAGGGGGCAACACTTCAAATCTTTTGAGTCATATTCGTGACTACAACCCACAACTGTATAGCGAATGCAAGGTAAGTTAGCTCTGTCCTGGTTGGGCACAAATTTTTCGGACCGCTGAGAACTAGTGTGAGTGAATAATTAATAAAGAACACCAATAATAATGCATTAGTTATTTCCTACAACTTAAAGCCAATATAGGCAACTTTTTTGTAATAATGAATTATCAATACCTTTCTACAGTTTGCACATTGTAATGTTCATGGGAGAACAAAAAAATCTCATTAGTGTGCCGAGGCTCGTCCCACAGACCGTTCCGGAAGAGGATTTCCCCACTCCATTCTCCATAGAGAATTTTAGAACCGCGAATATAAGATCCATGTTTTACCAACACTTACAATTTGTTACTACAATTTGTTTGACAATGCTTAAAATAAAAAACTACAACCTGTCTTTTTTTCTCGGCTCTGATTGGCTCTAAAACGATTTCCTGCGCTGCTCTGTGCTATCTCCCTTCTGGTCCCGATTTGTTGCTCTCGTTCCTAGCTAGCCAACTAGCTAACGTCATTCGCTTTAGTTTGAGTGAAGTCTTCCAAGTCTAGTGACATGATATTTAGTTAGCTAGTTTGTTAGTTTAGTTAGTTAGTTAGCTAGTTAGTATTTAGTTAGTTAGTAGGCAGTTACAAGTCTCATATATTGGAAATAAATATAACGTACTACAATTCGTACTACACTCCAGAACGAACGGTTGCGGTCAGGGACGAAACGGCACAATTTTGTTGAAATAGCTACGTTAGCGAGCAATGCAAACAATCCAAATGATTAAAAATACTAAAAGCTCAAGCAAACAATATACTATAAAGTACCAGCAAAAATGAAAAACACAACATTTTATTAAAAATGACTAAATACTTGTATACGTATAATGTATATACACAACTATTTAATTAATTGTTTGAACGGTAAAGAGAAAGACTTCAAACTTTATCTGTAGAAAGCTATCAGAAAAAGGATAAAGTTGACCCAGGAGAAAAATATCCTAGGTCGGTTTTGTGTTACACTCAATCGCTGATGGGCATTTAAAACTGATCTAAGATCTGTGGCATTTTAGCGCTTTGTGGTATAGGTTTTGTAGTTCTTTTTACGTCTAGACTTGGTACGTACACAGGCTTGTACCCTTGACTTTTCTGCGATGAAGTTTTTTTTTCCGATCAACTATGTAGTAAAATCAAAAAAATTATGTTGTAAGCTATTGGTCCGTGTAATGCTTTAAATCGTATTCAATTACAGTTAGTGTATTTGTCAATGAGAAAAATGAATGGCCAAAACACTTCCGGAACGCAAGAGATAAATGGGGGCGTGGCCTCGTCGGTTCTCTATAGGCGTGACCTCTCGCAAAACTGTGACGATTTGCTTTACGGCACAAGGAAGTGCGTCACTAAATAAGGAAGAGATGCCCAAACTTGCAGTATCGTTAGTCATGCCATGTCTTCTTTGCGATGGTTAGGTAAAATAATTACACTAAGCAAGCGGCACAAGTCACCAAAATCACCTACTTCAAATAAACTACACAGTCGCTTTAAACTGGATCAAGTAAATATGCTGACATTTTTACATTTCAATCTCAAGTGAACAAAGATGCATTCATGCAGGATGTTTGCCCAGCGGCACCAAATTTCTTTAGGAAGGAGAGAACAGAGAATCAGTGCTGCTCCATATGTATGCAAACAAAAAGTGCATATAATTTATGACTGCACTGTATATAAATTAATGTATATACTGTATTTATTGAATTACTTCTTATTTTATATTTTATTTTGTCAGTTTTGGTCATCCATAGTTAGATATTGGCTGTCTTTAAAGAAAGAATTGAACCAGCATCTACATTTTAATTTGTACGTTATTTGTTCACTGGACCCTTTAACACAAAATCTAATTCTGGTTATAGATCTGGCCAATTTAAATACAATTTTTAATCTGGTGCCCCTAAGAAAGTAGACTTGATCATTTATTTTGTGATGTCACAACAAAAGCTGGCTTGACTCCTGTAGAAAGTCTTTCATCTACATGAGTTGTGAGAACAGTGTGAGGATAACATATATTTTTATTTCTACTTATTGGAAGGTAAGGATGGGGATTTTTTAATCTGATCTACTAATGAAATATATCGTTGTACTTAAATAAGACTAGTAAGCTACCCCACTCAACCGCCCAGACCTCTGTTTACTCACATATTGAAGACGTCAAGAGCATCGCTGGGGGAACGGACCAGCTCAAAGTAGTTTTGCAGAATAGTGACTGTCCCAGACAAAGCCTCATGACCACATCCACAGAACAAGGCCACTCCCATGTAGAGCAGGATGGTGGCAATTAGTGATGCCCAGGGAAGACTGCCTACACAGCGCTCACAGCACTCCTTACACCCTGCAGCAGATGGACATTAGGAGGGAACCATAGGTCAGAAACCGTAAGTGTCTGTTTGCACAGTCCAACATGCCAGCAAGAGATCAAAAAACACTTGATTTCTATGCCTTAATGTGAAAGTGGCGCCTCCTTTATATCAATTGAGTAGATAACTCAATAATCAATTAATACAGCTTTTTGAATTAAATTTTTTTATAAACTAAATCTGGTACCATATAAATACATACATGAATGGTAAGGGACAAACATTAATAAATACATAGAGGAATCAAAATATACATAGATTATAATACATAACAAAGCAAACGATAAATGCAGTAATACCATTTACAGGAGATTTTGTTATCTAACAATACAAAATTCCTGTGTACACATACTGTATTTACAATTTTTTATTGATATATACATTCATGGATTAATTGAAATATTGATGTACTTATTTGTTTTGGTCCTCCTAAAAATGCCAGCTGAACAGCCTGCATCCTAAATTCTTAAAGGGGACATATTATGCTCATTTTCCGGTTCATACCTTTATTTAGGAGTTCTAGTAGAATAGGTTTACGCGTTTTAATGTTCAATAATAAAAAAAAATCAAACTGCCTGGGTCTGCAGCACATTCACCCTCTGTCTGAAACTTAAATCAGATTGACTCTGATAGTACGACTCTCCTATAGTTTAACTCTGAAAATTCGACTGATAGTTTGACTCACTTATAGTTCACTCCAAGTAACGTTCAGTGCGACTCCCAGGCTAAGTTTGAATTCTTTAGTTTGCTTAGGAAGGTTCCTAACTGAGTGAAATGACCCGGAAGTATTCTACTACCAGTGCCCTGACCAGTCACTGTCAATTCACCTGGTGTCGGTCTGTGTTCTATGTGTGTGAGCAAGTCCGTCGTTATATGTTGGGTGAGCAAGTCTGGCGCAAATTGGCTGCCGTGGTATCACTCAGACTGAGAGTTGTGTTTGATAGCTGTCGGTCCATTCGTTGTTCGTTCTGTGAAATTCATTGGCGACCAATTTGTGTAAAGCGCCTTGAGTCTTGAGAAAAGCACTAAAAACTAAATAAAATGTATTATTATTATTATTATTATTATTATTATTATTATTATTATAAGTATCTAAATGGCAGCCATGATAAGTAGGCTACTGTTCGAATTCTCTAAGTGTTAAGGAAAGGTGCTTCAAAGCTTCCTAACTTGTGCATAGGATACACTGGACCATCCTTTACGAAAGGAAAGAAGCAAATGCCTCCCCGCAATTCCTCGTGGCAGCAATATTTAAAGCGATACACCATTCAGCCGTTGAGCGACATGACCGACAAGGGATGCAGATCATATTGCCTAGTTGTTTATTAAGCATTTTCCATCTTATGTTATGCCCTGTCTTGCTAATATGCTTATATGTTTTCAAATGTCAACATGTTAGAAACTTAAGAATCATAATATGTAACTATAGTAGCAGATTTGTATGCCTAACATAAATGCATAACCTACATACATTTGACGATTAGACTTCAAACAATCATATTAATTGGGATTCGTGCGTGGCGATAAATATGAGTTGACAGGGGGATGAGTACTTGAGCAACCATTCTCAATGTGACATTTCATTTAACTTTTGTGACAGGTAGCCCATAGGCCTATTCTCTTTTTAATTCCAACCTTGGTAATTAAGTAGGTTAATATATTTGCGTGATGACGCATCACATCTTGTTATGCAAAGTAAGACGCAATCATATATTGTTATCATTAGGTTTTATTATTCTGCTTATTATTAGCCCAGTTTTTGGCCCCCTAACTAAGGGCGCAGTTTTGAGGATTTCGCTTCCATTGCAACGCCAAAATGTCCATTCGAATGCCACGGACTGCGCTTATACACAGCTAATTAATCTGTCCTTTAGTTATTTTTGAATTGTATTTTTTACACGCTTAATTTGCCCATAGACAACGAGAGGGGAAACAGATTATGCCCTCTTGTGGACTTTGAATGAAAGAGCAATATGTGCTTATACCCTTACTGTCCGAGTCAGTGTAGTAGCATGGACTCACGATAGCTCTACTAGTCAATCCAAGTTTATCGTAATTCACCAGATTCCACCAGCACAAACCCACACACGGACAAAATTGACAAGCCACTGCGTACTGAATGCGAGTTAAGTTGTATTTGTTTAATGTTAAAAATAATTCTGGTGCCTTGAATTGGAAAGCAAAGTGAACCAAAGTTAGCTAGCCAAAAGTGTGAGTTGCTAACAGTGACCATCTCAAAGGCACCTTATGTCAAGCTTATGTTTAGCTTGCTTCAAAACAAACTTCTTTATTTGTTTAATGTAACCGGCGTAACACGATTGAAACAGTCAAATCCAACATTACAAAACATAACTGAAAATTAAGATATTGCATGGTTGATAACAGGCAAACTGGCAAGCAGCAGTTTCATAAAAACATTTATTAAAATGGTAAAAACGAATAACCTATTAAACAAGCATTTACACTGAAGACACCACTACTGTTGATTTAATGTTGCAGGGCTGTTTTTTGATCGCATGCTACTTAAAATGATTCGGTGTGATTAGAAGAGATATGTAGTGTAGTGAGTTGCGCTGGTATCCATTAATTTAAACAGAACAATATGAACTAAAAACAGTTACAAAGTAATAATGCGCATGCTTCGACTGCCGCTTCTACATTGACGAGAAAGTGTTTTTTGTGCCAGTGTTAATAATAATAATAATAATATAATAATAATAATAAGGGCAACTCGATTTCAGTCATTTAAAAATCCAATTCAAAGCCTCTGGTATACACAATAAATATTTTATCAAAATCTGAAGATAAGATCACAAGAGCGTTTTCTAAAATACCATTGGAACCTATGGGATTTTCGCAACGTTCTGCAAGTCAAAAATTATAAGTCATTGTAAAAGGCATAGAGAGGTCAAAGTTCAGGGAAACTCGATTTCACGGGTCTCAAAATGAAGCTGGGGATGTTTGGAATGTGTTACGTGCATTTGGGGAAAATCCAAAGATATACATTTTATGTGAATCACCCTTTTGTATGGGGTGGTCTGGTCTTCCCTATATACTCTCCTATAGTCAAGATTACAGCAGCGAGCAGGAGTGCCTCGTAAACGTTAGCTGCAGGGGCGTCGCTTTCACAGGAACATAGTTGGTTAGCCTGTGCCACTCCCCCAAAAAGTAAATCAGGTACTTTTTGACTGAATTGTCCACCCGTGTGCTACTAAATGTTTCTCTGTGCTACTGAAATTTTTAGTTTGCTAGCACCAGTGCTACCACTGAAAAAAGTAAGCATACAGCCCTGGTCTGACAGACTATCAACATGCTTTTATCATCTTTTGAAGTTGAATTCTATTTGTTTAAGTGGATGTTACCCAGCTGAAGTGTACGTAGCTAACTGTTATACCCTTAAATGTACCACAAATAATTGCTTGCTGCAAAACTAACTCCTTTATTTGTTACCGTAGCTCGATGGAAACGGACGTATCCAACAATACAAAGCAGCGTCAGAACGAACAGACTGCTGTTACGCGTAGGCTATTTAAACAGGCGGCAGCACAGTTTCATTAAGATTATTTTAAAATGTATTTCAATGGTAAAATAATCAGTATTGAACAAGCATTAACACTTAAGACAATAGACTACTGATGATTTTATGTCTGCAGCGCTGTCCACTTGTGATACGATCACCAGATGCCTTAAAACGAAGGTTGCGCTAACACGAGGACATAGGGGAGACTGGGGATGGTTGCAATACTTTTTGCATGTCTCTGTTACTCACAGACTAGATGACATAAACCAGCTAAACTTGTATATATTAAACTTATAACTGTCTTCTAATTACCCACACAATTTAAAGATGACTACATATGACATATAGTTCACAATATTTATACGAATGGAAGAAGTCAAATGTTGCAACTGGCCCCAAGTGGGCGTTTACACTTGTGTTCAGTTCAGCGCTGTCCACCAACACACGAGGACATAGTAGTATGGAAGCCCATAAGGGACTTTATTCAAATGAAAATGTAAACTTGAAAATTCAAATGCAACTCAACAATAGCATTATCACTTTCCACATTTGTATGTGTTATTTGAGACAAAATGTAAATGAAACTGCAATCATCCCATTTGCGTTTGTATTTTCAAATGCTTCAATTGGCATTCTGTGTCATTATTCAAATTCAAATGCAAAAGCTGTTTGACATTACATTTTAAAAGTCCTACCCCATCATACTGCAGACAATATTCAAATGTTAATTCAAACTTGAAAATTAAAATGCAATATAAAAAATGGATCCTCATTTTCCATTTGTGAAAGCATTATTTATGTCACAATTAAAATTTAAATGTAATTGTCAAACAATTTGAAAATGAAAAGGAAATCGCATTTGCCATTGCATTTTCAAAGACTTCATCTTCAGTACTACGCTGTGCAGTGGACAATATTCAAATGCAATACGCGAATCAGCGCTAGGAGTCTTTTGCATTTGCCTTTTCAAGTCAGACGCACTCTTTGGAACAGAACATGAAAATTCAAATGCAATCTGTCAGTCCTCTCATCAAGGCGGGTCTTTAGTTAGGATGTCACTTCCTCGTTTAGTGACTTGCTTCATTAACCTTTTTACCAACTTGCTGTTGGAGCTGCTATTTCGCAATTCCTTAGTCATATTTTTGTGCTGCAAGTTCTATGTTTTTGCATTTATTAAAAGAAGTATATTTATTAAAATCTCTCTCTAATTATTCACAATGACAGTGCTGAAACGAAGAGAAGCAGGACAGCCATTTAGCTGAACGCTTGCTGTGGGCTAATAGATTGGGCATAACTGCATTATTTTCAACTTTCACGTGCATGTTTACACAATATTAATTATCAGAATCATACTGAATAAATAAACCTATAGCACAATATGGGATATGGGTGATAATAGGAAGGCTGGATTGTAACACTTTAGATTGGACAAAGCTATTTAATTAGAAGGTGCATTATAAACGCTGGACATTTCTTCTGGAAAAGGTTTTAATGTTTTCATAAACATTCACACCTCTAGTTTTAATAATGTTGTATTATAAATATGTGGCCATAGGTAGTGTTGCGCTTGTTTTGGGCAATTTTATTAAGATGAGGTTGCTCATTTGTCTTTCAAGAGATAGCCACACTGAGTGTTCATCTCTGCGGCAATGGCATAGGATTGGCTGGTGCGGGAGACACGTCCACGTCGGTGCCAGAAATGGAGTAGACCTACTCTGCAATACATACTTTCTCCATTCTGTCGCGAACCTCTGTTAATGGCAAAATGAGGTTGCCGTCTAATAGCCAAAGTGGTTATCTCCCTGCACACCGGACGCACCGCTAGCTACAGCTAGCACTATACTAAGTGACTGAAGGAGGAAGTGAGGTCCAAACTAAAGACCCGCCTTGATGAGAGGACTGACAGATTGCGTTTGAATTTTCATGTTCTGTCCCAAAGAGAGCGTGGTGACTTGAAAATGCAAATGAAATAGACTCCTAGCGCTGATTCGCGTATTGCATTTGAATTTTGTCCACCGCACAGCGTAGTACTGAAGATATGGTCTTTGAAAATGCAATGGCAAATGTGATTTCCTTTTAATTTTCATATTGTTTGACAACTGCATTTTTATTTTAATTGTGACATAAATAATGCTTGCACAAATGGAAAATGAGAATACATTTTTAGTATTGCATTTTAATTTGCAATATTGTCCGCAGTATGGCGGGGTAGGACTTTGAAAATGTAATGTCAAACAGCTTTTGCATTTGAATTTTATTCTTGACACAGAATGCCCATTGGAGCCTTTGAAAATGCAAATGCGATTATTTCATTTTCATTTACATTTTGTCTCAAATAACATACAAATGTGGAAAGTGATAATGCTATTGTTGAACTGCATTTGCGTTTTAAAGTATACATTTTCATTTGAATAAAGTCCCTTATGGGCTTCCATATAGTAGTGCTGCAGGGGTTATTTTAGGGGGCTGGCCACCCGCACCAAAGAACTTACATTGACAAGAAGTGAAAGCTAATTGGTCGTTCTATTGCAACACCAGCGCACAGCAGCAGAGCTCCGCCTCCGCCATTTTGGACCGAAAGAGACTGCCATAGGCCTTTTGTCAAAGAACTTAACGCTGCTTCTGCTATGGAATTATTTGACGCCAGTAAAACGTCCCGTCTACAAAGTGCCTTAAAAATTTATACAATCGTTTCTATATGTATAAATATAGATATATACAGTATATATATATAATGCCTCTACCTAAATAATAACTTTAAGAGCGCATTTCTAGAAACCCAAGGGTAGTTTACAAAGCATAGACAAATACAAAAAACAAAATACAATAAGCGAAAGGCCTGTGTTGAACAATGCAAATATATTATAAATATGCAACTATTCAACCTATTTACTCTGACTTATTTATTAGATTTATGAAACAATGAATGCAGAAATTTGCAAAACATTTTTAATTCATCAATGTACTTTATTCAACAATACAAACTTTCACATCATGGGTTCAGTTTTACAAAGACGACAATTCAAAAAAGCATTTTCTATTTGATTGTGATATTAGTTTTCAGTATATACATCAGGGCTTTCCCCAAGATACCCTATGTAGTAGCCAGCCAGTCGTAGAAGGCAGCTACACCGACGGTGGACACTGATCTTGACGGCAAATGTTGATGAGTTTGCCTACCGGATTCTAAACATGTAGTGAATTATTGTACAGGTGAATTAGGCTTCTTGTGCGTTTTTGCCCTCCCAGTCTGGTAATAAATAATAAAGGGATAGTTTGCTCATCTGCTAAGATAATAATATATACCACCTAGGCCTATTGTTTAGGCCTATGCAAAATTATGTAAGTAAATGGAACAATTTCGGGTAGTAGTAAATCTGAGAGAATTTCCCCTATTTTTCGGTACACCGAAAAAACTCTGATGGCAGCCTCTGAGAGCTTATCCCCATCAAAGATGCATTCCTTAGATTCTGCACCCACCTGGCACACCTGCAAAAGGCAGACTAATATGCATTTCTTTATTCATTCAAGCTCATTCTAACTACGGGACATATCCATATAAATCTAAATTAATATGGTGATTAATAGCCTACTAGACTTAACATTTAGGCCGGCTGTTCGGCCAATAATTTCAACACAGTTCAATGTCTGTGAATCAGCATTGAAAGTTAAAAGAATATGGGTTTTGATAGCCTACATTATATGATGTAGAGATTTAAGTTACTTTTAATACGGAAAATTATTAAAACACTAACTAATAATAAAAGAAAGTCCCGTGGCTGGGCCTGTGCGCTAAACACATTTTTGATAGCACTAGCAGGTGCATAAAATAGCGTTAGTCCCACTTGAAAAGACTTGAATAATAATTTCTACACTTGTGAATATTACCAGTCAAGGTCTTTTGGGAACCGATGAAAGTGTTAAGATTTAACCATTTAGTTACATGTATTATATCCTGTGTATTAGACCACTTAATTACATATATTATGTGCTGTGTATTAAAAGGACAATCCTACACATTATAATCTGTTCAAGGCCTGTCAATGGTCATTGTTACGATCTCGGTAGACTCTCCCCCTCTCTTACAGCGCACGCCTGTATTTGATACGACGACACAATGGCAGAGGCGTGCCTAGAGGCTTAAGACTGAGCCTGCGCACCAACAAGGGAGGGTCTTAACGTCTAAAACAATGACTTCTCTCCATCCAGTTGACATATGATCTTGTATTCTACCACTGTATAAAAGGAGGACACACCCCTCCCAGGTGCGGCATTCGGTAGACTGGGTTTGTGTGTCTGTGTGGGTGTAGGACAGCAGACTAGTGTAGCGTGGTGTTGCCCTTTGTTATCTTTTGATATCATGGTATTCTTGACATTATTATTTTGTATTGATTACTTTATTGATTAAAGCTTGCTATTGCTTATACCTTTAGTCCTGTCTCTCAGAACTGCAGGACGCGACAAAATGCAAGATGTGTACTGTCTCACTGATCATTCTTGCAGTGGATTGCTGAACCCTGTTTTCTATTATTCCACTTAGTTTTCGAAGTCACTAAATATTTTATTTGTATGCTCATCGCTGTCATAAAGAATAACTTGTTTATAGCCGTGTCCTTAAGTTGGAGGCGATACTTCCGCCACCCGGAAATTTGTTTTTTGTTGTTGTGACGTCAGGCTGATCGCTCCTATACATACTTGCCAACCCTCCCGATTTTCCCGGGAGACTCCTGATTGCTATTGCCCTCTCCCGGATTCCTCCCGGGGTCACAATTCTCACGCATTTCCTTTTTACTTTATTACATTCCACAAAAGTGTTACTATGGCCTCTATTAACAAACATTCTACTGTTGCCCGGACAACGACACAAGAAGAGAGTGGCACACTTCGCCCCCTCAGAGCGACTGTCTCTCGAGTATTCCTAGTTTCCTGAAGTTCTTGACAAAAATAAAGATGGAGAGTTTGAAGAGAAAGAAATATTCATGTAAATTTCAAACATCTTGAAAAGACGATTTCCCGTTTCTTACGGAAAGTTTTAAAGGAAAGGGGTATGCTTTTGGTAAAGTATGCCACGCCGAATTTTCCGTTGAACACGGGGGTCGCACTGACGTTAATCACCATCGAGAGGCTGAAAAACACAAGAAGGCGACAACAGTGCACCAGGGCCAGCAGAGCATCATAAGCCTGCTTGCTAAAGGGAGACATGTTGCTGTGGTATATGCGGAAACTAAGATGGCCATGATGGTGGCCAAACAGAACATTCCATTCGCCTTCAGTGATGAAATAAATAAGTCAGGGAAAGACATGTTTCCAGACTCTGATATTGCTAAGCAGTACTCAAATAGTGAAAGGTAAGCGTAAAACGTTATTATAAACAATTTTGCTGCATATTTTGACTTACTAGGTTCAAGCCAGTTACACTTGTTTAAGTAGTTGCTTAAAAACTGTATTTTCATTATGATGATAGCCTTTCACAATATTGTATATATTTTGTTATATTATCAACAGGTTGTTGTAACATGTTGTAGCACTTTGTGATGGTTTTCACAATGTAAAATGCATTATTATTATTATTGTTATTGTTATAACAGGTGCCATTGCTCCTGTATTGTACAAGGAGGTAATAAATCTTTGCCAAAACCAGCCCTTCGGTCTTCTGTGTGACGAGACTACTAGAGGCACAGAAAAGAAGTTTGTCATATTGGCCAGAGTTTTTGATGAGGAAACTGTGGTTACCAAGTTCCTGTATATGCCAGTGTGCAACATTGGAACAGCAGAGAATCCATTTAGGTTCCTGACAACAGTGCTTAAGTAAATGCAAAATCACTACTGTCCATATAAATGATAATACTCTAGGAGAATGACCACCGACCAATAATGTACTTTGATTTCTGGTGAGAGAAACATTGGCTGGAACAACGCGGTCGCCTTTAACAGTGATAACGCCAGTGTAATGAAAGAGGCATAACTCTGTGGCCAGTCGGATCAAAGAGATTCAGCCATGCCTAATCGACATAGGTTGTATTTGTCATCTTGTCCAACTGGCCACAGATGTGGCATCAAAGCTCTCTACCAGCCAACTGAAGACATCTTAAGCAGCATATATGATCACTTTGACATCAGGTAAGCATATTTTGCCCTTTTTCACTTGGGGATGGGCATAATTAAACTGTTTTGACAACCTGAAAATATAATAAGATCTATTTGGATAATTTTTTTTTGTAATTGGTATAATTGGTTACGGAAGTTTGAGAGATTGTACTGAATTTGTAACATTTTACTTGCAGTAATATAGCTAGGGAAAGGACTGCCACAGCTCAGGTTGGATCTGGATAGCCTTAGAGAAGAAGTGGTGGAGTGCCAGGTGGTTGGCAGGGCAGAGCTTCCTGAGGAAGAAATAATTGACAGGTTTTGGGCTATTCTTGGAAGCGATGGAAAGTAAAAAAATCTTGTTAAATTGATGAAGGCACTTTTGTGCATACCGCACAGTAATGCGTCATCAGAGAGGGTGTTCAGCATGGTCAGAAAGATATTGACGGAGAATAGAAGGAAGATGAACAACTCAACACTTTGCTCACTCCTTTTCTGCAAATTAAATTTCACAGGTCTGGCCCACACCTATGCTCCCTCAAAGATGGTGCTACAGGCTGCAAAACGTTGCACTTTCAACTACAATAACCATTTTGTAGCTGGCCACTGAGTGCAGTGGGCAGGGGCATAAAATGTAATATGAATTATTTTGTGTTCTCAATTAAAATTATTTAACAAAATAAATGTGTTGCAGTGTACTTATTTTGTTTTTATCAGTCATTAAAAGTAACCAGAGTGCAGGAAACAAAGCCTCTGAAGCAATTTTTTTTCTGGGCGAGCACTTGAAAAGCCAATATTTTAGAATGGCCTTGGGTTGAGAGCAGATATGTCATTTGGGTTTTCAAGTGGACACCCTCCATCCCGGATGTTCCGTTAATTTGAGCCTACGACACCTCCAGAAGGCTTAACGGTGAGCAATGATGTCTCAGAGCCACCTATATCCGCTCTCGGCACAGCCAGATATAAAAAAAATTTTAAAGTTGTTTATTAAGCTGTGATACACCTATACCTATCCCTATTACCTATTCCTGCAGGCGCTTTCTGCCAACTCTGCAGGGATACTTACCACCTGAAAAGAAGATAATCTTTCCCTACTGCGGGGAAGGAAGTTTAATTATCTATGAAGTCACAGTTTACGCTTAGATAGGTGGGATAATAAGGAGATTTAAAAAAAGAAGACTTTTGGAAAATTGATTAGGAATAGATATAGGGCATGGTATTGACATATTAAGACGAAATGACTTGGGGAAAATAATCAATTTGGAGCTCAGTTTACTTAGTTTACTCAGTTACACTGGTAGCAAACATGGGTAGTTGGTGTGACAATGCGTTTGATTTTGTTCATACAGTATGTGTATATTTTTGAGTTACATGTAGATGTTCATATGTCTGCATTGGATTGTTTTGTGTATAAATAGATGTAATGTAAAGAATAGCTCTAATATAGATTGGTTATTAAACATAGTACAAAGTAATTATGGTAATTTAACTGATGTTGAAGTATTCTAAACTACCTAGGAAGGGTTTAAAAATGGCTCATATAAACATTTGCAGTATTAGAAATAAGTTGACTAAAATAATTGAGATACTATTTTCAGACAATTTACATATCCTAGCAGTATCAGAAACACATCTTGATTCAACTTTTGAGGATGAGGCACTAATGATACAATGATACATTATCTATAGAAAGGATAGAAATGCATTTAGGCGTGGAGTAGTTTTTATATTCAGAATCAAATACCGGTGAAGATTAGGAAAGATTTGATGCCAATTGAGATTGAAGCATTATGGCTACAAATTAATATGCCTCATTTGAGGCCAATATTGATTGGCTGTTACAGACCGCTTAATACAATAAGGAGTATCTAGATCAAATGTGTGATATGTTAGTACATGGGTGCGATTCTAGTCTGGAAATATATTTTATGGGTGACTTTATTATAGACTGGAATTCGTGTAGCTGTCAAATGAAAAAAAAACGGAAAACTGTTGCCGATGTATGTCGGTTGTCACAAGTGATCAATAAGGCAACTAGAATATGTTTAAAAAAGGATGGGACTCAATGTCTTACTTGTATTGATCATATTTTCACGAATGCATCGGAGCTATGCTCTAAAAAAGCAATATCGGTTCCGATAGGTTGTAGTGACCATAATTTATTTGCAATTGTAAGGAAACCAAAAGTGCCCAAACCTGGACCCAAAGTAATTTTTAAGAGATCTTATAAAAGGTTTAATCACGACCAATTTGTTCAAGATATTAAAAATATGTGCTGGTCAGAGATGTTATCGAAAACAGACCCAGAGGTGGCTCTTGGAATATTTTAGGAGATCTTTTTGCCATTAGTTGAGAAGCATGCGCCACTGAAAAAGTTTACCGCCAAAAATGTCAGATCATGGTTAGACAATGAATTGAAGGACTATATGCATGAACGTGACAATATATATGAACGTGACCGAGCAAAATTGATAGCTAATATAACAGGATATAAATCAGATTGGCAAATATATTGTAAATGTAGGAATTTTGTTACTAAATTAAATAGGAGGAAAAATAAATTGTATTATTTAAATAGGATTAAAGATAATAATAGTAAAAAACTATGGAATACTTTAAATGATGTAATGGGTAAGAATATCAGACCCACTCCATCTTTCTTAGAGACAGAAGGTATTTTCCTTACCAAACCAGTAGAAATAGCTAATTACTTAAATAACTACTTCATAGGAAAAATTGATGATTTAAAGGGGCCATATTAAGCAAATTTTCAGGTTCATACCTTTATTTAGGAGTTCTACTAGAATAGGTTTTACGCATTTTAAATGTTCAAGAAACTATTTATTTTTTCTAAACTGCCTGAATCCGCAGCACCTCTACTGGCCCTAGTCTGAAACGGTCCGTTTTAGCCCGTCTCTTCAAATGCTTCTATTGACAAAATACATAAATTACA
This sequence comes from Galaxias olidus, assembly GCA_026901105.3. NCBI lineage: Eukaryota > Metazoa > Chordata > Actinopteri > Galaxiiformes > Galaxiidae > Galaxias > Galaxias olidus. The sequence goes on along the minus strand of JAPMUY010002720.1, from coordinate 1,202 downwards.
ATTGGTACAGAATAGAGCTGTACGGTAGCTTTAAGCTGTGAATACAGAGCGAATGTTGAGAAAATGCATAATTGGTTATCTTGGTTATTTGTAAAAGACATATTGACTTATTCATTACTTGTATTCTTTAGGAATATTTTTGTTACAAAGACTCCATTCATTTTGCATGAGAATGTATCGCTTACTTCTGATAGTCATGATTATTCTAATCGATATGCTACAAGAGGTAATTTAGCATTACCGAAAGTAAGAACTAATGCGATTAAACGCACGGTCATGTACCGAGGTATGTATGACTGGAATCGTCTGCCGACACAAATTAAACAAGAAAATAGGAAGCTTAGATATAAATGGTTATTAAAACAGCATCTTATGACTTGTGGTATTTGCAGTTTGGTTTTTTTGGGCATAAAGAAATTGTGGTTAAGGTATGCAGGATTTAAGTTGGTAAAGAGTGTTACGTCTGTTCTATGTTGATGATTAGTCTATACAAATGAGCTGTCTGTTTGTGTTGGTTGTTTTTCTTCTTTTTTGTAATGTGTTGCATTGTCACAAAATGCAAGTACGATTTGTGGACCCCAGGAAGAATAGCTGCTGCAATGCAGTGGCTAATGGTGGATCCAAATAAACAAACAAACAAACTGTTCCTGCAGGCCTAATATATGACTCTGCAGATATCCCTATACCTATCCCTATTCCCTATTCCTGCAGGCGCTTTCTGCCAACTGCAGGGATACTTACCACCCGAAAAGAAGATAATCTTTTCCTACTCTGTTCCTGCAAGCTTGGTAAATGATGCTCTTCAGGAAAGATTTACCTTTTATACCTTTGTCCTGAGATTAAACCACTTTTTATGGTTTTTCAACATGATGTTCTTTACTTTTGTGCCCATTTAGGATTCTTCATTTTCAGCCACAGGCACTGGCTACTTCTTTCTGCTATACCTGATATATCCTTTGTGGTCTGGCGCAATTCTTTGCCGCAGATCCCTAACGCCTTAAGTAGTTTGGTGGTTGTTATTGCCACAAATCCACAGCGTCCAACTTCCACAGGACACACCATTGTTCTCCAACCTTGCTGTTCTGCCTCAGCTGCTAATTCGCTATAGTGGAGTTTCTTTCTTGCGTTTGCCTCGTCTGTTGCTTCTTCCCACGGGACTGTTAGCTCTATAAAAATAAACTATTTGCTGTGTATTGGACAAG